>CM040122.1:390201762-390608970 GCA_022559845.1 Amorphophallus konjac
TACTCTTTGGCCTCCCTAGTGGCCAGCATCAAAGGCCTCTCCTCAATGACATTGCCAATCTTCAGAAGATCCTTTCTAGAATTGACTCTGCTGCCTTGGCTTCCACCACCTTGTGTATGTGTGGTAACAGAGGGGTGGCACTTAGTGCAGCCTCTCGCTGTTCCAGTACCTCTTGGTATGACTAGCAACCCAAGTTTTTTTGTTTCCTTTTATTCATTATCTTTTGGTCAAGAAAAAGTTGTGGTAGCTGATGGTACACGTGGCACGATAGCGGGCAAGGGCACCATCAGTCTTGATGATAGTCTCTCCCTAACCTCTACTTTACATTTTCCTTCTCTTCCTATAAATCTTTTGTCTGTTAGTAGTTTGACCAAATCCCTCCAATGTTCAGTAACCTTCTTTTCTGATCGTTGTGTGTTTCAGGATTTGAAGACTGGGCGAACGATTGGGAGTGGTCTTGAGGATAGGGGACTCTATCGGCTCAATCTCGGGGGGAGTATCACACTTCAATCTACCACCACTAGGAGTATTGCCAGTAAAATGGAGGAAATTAGGTTGTGGCATTGTCATTTAAGGCATCTCTCTATTACGTCTTTGAGAGTCTTGTTTCCATCCTTGTTTCACTCTGTCTCCATTGAGGCTTTTTATTATTCTGTCTACCAGTTGGCAAAGCATTGTAGAACGAATTATTCTGATTCAATAGAAAAGAGCAATGCTCCCTTTGAGTTAATCCATTCTGATGTTTGGGCCCATCCTCTGTGTGCTCTGTTGATGGCTTTTGGTACTTCATCACTTTTATTGATGATTTCTCCCTTTGCACTTGGGTTTATCTCTTGAAATCTAAAGAAGAAGTGCCTCTGGCTGTTCAGGTTTTCTCCAAGATGGTGCAGATGCAATTTGAGAAAAAAAATCAAACTATTTAGATCAGACAATGCAAAAGAATATTTTACAAAGAATATGAATTTTGTTCATGGCAGATGAGGGGATAATTCATGAATCCTCGTCCCTACACTCCACAATAAAATGGAGTGACTGAACGGTAAAATAGACACTTGATGGAGACAACCCTAGCATTTCTGTTTCAGCATAATCTTCCAAAAAATTTTGGGCTGATGCCGTTCTCACAATCACTTTTGTTATTAATCGTATGCCATCTAGAGTCCTCGGGTTTCGTATTCCTGTGGGTCTATTGTGCCGTGATCACCCTATGCTTCCTTTAACTCCTCGGGTGTTTGGTTGCTTGAGTTTTGTTTATCAGTTAAGTCCTGGTTCATCTAAACTTGATCCTAAGTTTGTAAAATGTATCTTTCTTGGATACTCTCCTGCTCAAAAAGGGTACAAATGCTTCGACCCTAATACCGGCAGGAAATATATCCAAAAAGATGTCACCTTCTTTGAATCTCAATCCTACTACTTGGATCTGTTTGAGGGGGAATGTTCAGCTGTACATCCCTACTTCATTCCTTGCCATATGCCTATTGAGAGTCATGTCACTCCTTTGTCTTCCTCCTTGTCACCTCTTTCATCTCTAGTCTAAGATGACAATGCCTTAACTGACTTAGAGAGTAAACAAAAACTGAAGGTGATGCAGACTTATTATAGAAGGAAGACAAAGGAAAAAGAGCAAAGTAGTCCCCTGGCTGATGGTCATTCCCATGAGGTTGCTGGGTCTTCAAGTCCTTCCAATTCTGAAGTTCAGTTATCCACTTCTCCTTGTTACACAATTTCTGATCTTGACCAACTTATAGCATTGTGGATAGGTCAGAGAGAGTGTACCAAGCATCCTATATCCCAGTTCTTGTGTTATTCTCAACTTTCTCCTTCATTTTGTGTTTATATTTTTCCACTTTCTAGTTTGACTGCCCCTTCTTCATTTTCAGAAGCTATAAAGGATCCTAAGTGGATTAAGGGGATGGAGGGAGAGATGGAGGCATTAAAGAAGAATGGCACCTGGGATCTGGTTGATCATCCATTCGGACACAAACTTGTTGGTTGCAAGTGGGTTTACACTATTAAGTTCAAAGCAGATGGCTCTATAGAACGGTACAAGGCAAAGTTGGTTGCCAAAGGCTTCACTCAGACATATGGGATTGATTATCAGGAAACCTTTCCACCGGTTGCTAAATTGTCTTCAGTACGTGTTATCTTCTCTCTTGCTATCCATTTTTCTTGGGAATTGTACCAACTTGATGTGAAGAATGCCTTCTTGAACGGTGGTAACCTAGTAGAGGAAGTTTATATGCAACCTCCTCCAGGGCTTTGGGCTGACGAGAAGGTTTGAAGAAGGCACTTTATAGTTTGAAGCAATCCCTGAGAGCATGGTTTGATAGGCTGCAAATAGCAATGCTGAGAATGGGGTTCAAACAAGGCAGATTCTGACCACACTTTGTTTGTAAAATGGAAAGATGGTCGAGTTGCTATTCTTCTTGTTTATGCTGATGATATGGTTGTTACCAGTGATAACTTGCTAGAAATAAAGAATCTGAAAGGCAATCTAGCAAGGGAGTTTGAAATAAAAGACCTTGGTCCCTTGAAGTACTTTTTAGGTATTGAAGTGACGAGGTCTGAAGGTAACATCTATATATCACAGAGGAAGTATGCATTACACCTGTTGAAAGAGATTGGAAAGTTGGGAAACAGGCCGGTTGGCACTCCGATTGAAATGAACCACAAGCTGAGTGAACAAGATGGTGTTGCTCTCTCAGAGGCTGAAAAAGGAACGTACCAGTCGATTGTGGGCAAGCTCATCTATCTATCTCTGACAAGACCAGACATTACATATGCCACTAATGTTGTAAGTCAGTTTATGCACGCTCTAAGGACATCACATATGCAAGTTGTTGATAGAATCTTGAGATACATTAAGACCTGTCCGGACAAAGGGTTATTATTTAGTAAGAAAGGCCAGCTGAGTATAGAAGGGTTTTCTGATGCAGATTGGGCAGGTTCTCAAGATGATCGTAGATTTACCTCAAGGTATTGTACCTTCTTGGGGGGAAATCTTGTTACTTGGAGGAGCAAAAAGCTGTTAGTCTGTGCTAGGTCTAGTGCAGAGGCGGAATATAGAGCTATGGCTCATGCTGTTACTGAGTTGCTGTGGCTTAAGATTTTGTTACAGGATATTGGAGTCAAAGTGGTACTTCCGATGAAACTCTACTGTGACAATAAGGCTGCAATCAATATATCAAACAATCCGGTTCAATATGATCATACAAAACACATAGATATTGATAGACACTTTATTCGAGAGAAGTTAGACTTTGGAGAATTGTGTCTTCCATATGTACGGTCTGTGGATCAAGTCGCTGATATCTTCACCAAAGGCATAGCCAGAGAAGATTTTCACTCCATTATGAGCAAGTTGAGCATGAAGAACATCTAGGCTCAGCTTGAGGGGGAGTGTTGAGTAAATAGGAGTAAATAGGACAGTTTTGTAAATCAGTTATTTTTCTGTCCTGTGTAACATATGAATGCTCACTGTTAATTACAGGGGAATTTTTGTCCTTTTGTTTGTTCCCTCCTGCAATGTTTTGGTGCGCCCTGGTTAGGGTTAGTTACAAGGAGATTTCAGTCTTTGTATTGTTGGGCGGTTGCCCTAATCATGTTTAATACAAGCTGTGGGTGGTCTGGGAAGTAACTAATCCAGAACCGCAGGGTTTCTCCCGTCCCTCTCCTCTTCTTCTCCCTGTCTGCTATGTACAACTTGCTGGCCCTCCTTAACAGCTGCAGGCTATTCTTGCTACACCTTTGTCAACTTTTTCTAGCTTTATACTTGTACATTTTGTTCTTATTTATAGATTATGTTCTGTCCAATCTCAAGAAAGAATGTTTCAGGAGCAGCTAACCTGTTCCTCATAGCAAAGCATAATGATCGAATATTGAAGTTTACGATTATCATATGCTCATGTTTGCAGCCTTGGATGTTGATGCCACACCTGAATATTGGATTGTAATGTCTCCATATTTCTACAGATTCTGGACATGACATGCCAAATTTCAATTGTTTGTGTAGGTGACTTATCGCAGGATGAAGGATGCCTTAGTTCAGCTTAGTAAGGGAGTGCAAAAGGGGCCAGCTGCTGACTTGGTTCCCATACTCTTTGGGGAAAAACCACCTGTCATTTCGAAGAAAGCTGTGCCATTTACTCCGTTGAACAAGAATCTTGATCATTCTCAGGTCCCCCTTTCTGTTTCTTCTGAGTATGCATACTTTCGTTGGCATACATAGCATATGTTTAAAATTGCAACCTTATCTTTTGGATTGTAGATCATAATAAACTACATGTTCAGTGCAGCTTATTTATATTTTTTTAGTAAAATAGCTTAACTTTCCACATTGGCAAAATTTAACAAGTGAGTTACTTCTGTTTTCTGGCAGATCCTTTTTCCATGTGCCCATTTAGTTGTCAGGATGACTTATTTGGCTCATATCACTTATTATCCTTTTTCCATGTGCCTAACCTCTCTGTTCACCTCTACAAGAAGGCTCTGGTTGAAGATAAATTTAAGGCCAGTGACCTCTTTTAGTAATTCCAACAAGTGCCTAACCATGAAAAATTGCCGCTCACTGTTAGCAAGGAATAAGATTGTATCATCTGCATATTGCAAGTGAGTAAGAGTAGGACTGCCTCTAACCATCTGAAAGCCTCTAACCAAGCTAGCAGCCCCCCTCTACCACACCCTATAAGCACAAAAAGGAGAGGAGACATGGGGTCCCCTTGGCGAAGCCCCCGACCACTGTGAAACCAGGAAGACGACTTTCTTTTGACGAGGATCAGAAAGGTAGCCGAAGAGATGTAAGTGCTGACCTAGCCAATCTATCTCTCCCCAAAGCCCATCCTATCCAACACTTCAAAGAGAGACTGTCCAACACTTCAAAGAGAGACTGTCCAACTAACCCTTTCATAAGCCTTCTCAAAATCTAGCTTCAGGACCGCCCCTTTCCTCCTCTAATTTTTTATAGCAAACAGACACTCATGTATCACCAAGAAGTTATCCTTGATTTGTCTCCCCCTGATGAATCCTCCCTAGAAGTGACTGACCAACTTGTCCATACTAGCACCTTAGTGATGACCTTGTAGGTATTATTCAGCAAACTGATGGGTCTAAAGTCTCGAAATTCCTGAGCACCAACCTTCTTAGGGATGAGCATCAGGAGGGTTTTATTAATATCCCCCAAGTGAGCCCTCCCCTCTTGAAACATCCTCACAGTTGCCAAAAGATTATCTTTGATGACCTCCCAACACTTTTGAAAGAAGGCTAGTGGGAAGTCATTTGGACTTGGGGCTTTATCACCTATAAGAGAGAAGATCGCCTGGTGAGCCTCCACCTCTGACAAGGGTTGGGAAATAGCATCCCTCTCCTTAGGGGAGAGGTGGGGGAGAAGATCATCTGCAATCCTCAGCCTACAGTACTCGTCCTCCGTAAATAGTATAGAGTAGAAATCTCTCACCTGACCCCTAATCTCCTCATCTGAGGAGAAGGAGAGGTCCCCCACCTTGGTGTAAGAGATGGAGTTGACGCTCCTCCTCCCAATAGCAATACGCTGAAAGTAAGTTGTGTTCCTCTCTCTCTCTCTTTAATCCATCTATCTCTCGATCTCTGCTTCTAGTAGATCTCCTCTCTAGACATGAAATTGGTCTCTCAAGGTATCCCTGAGTGTTCTGTCCTCATCATCCATATGATCTGCCTCCTTCAAATAGTGAAGACCCTCAAGCTGTTGAAGAATCCTGTCTTTCGTTGCCCTCCCTGGAAGGCTTTTATCAGCTCCCCAAGCCTAAAGAACCTGTGCAGTATGCTACAATCTTCTCAGCAAAGTAGCCATAGCAGAGGAACCCACATTTTGTGCATTCCAAGCACCTGCGACAGTCTCCATAAAATCAGCTTCTCTGAACCAAAACAGCTCAAGCTTGAAACTGTGGCTCCTGTCAAACACCCGGCTGGTCTTCAAAAGGATGGCCTTATGGTCAGAAACAGCTCTCGCCAACAGAACTACCTGCATATGAGGAAAATTGTTCTCCCATTCAATAGAAACTAGAAAGTTATCCAACCTAGAGCAAGAAGTATCTGCTCTCAGGTTGGACCAAGTAAAGCACCCATAGGCCATGCCGATATCTACCAAAGTTGCCTCCTAGATGAAGTCAGAGAAGTCTTCCATGTCTATGGCATAAGTAGCGTTCTCTGTCCTCTCCCACGGGGCCGCCACCATATTAAAGTCTCCTTCAACACACCAAAGCCGTCCAGAAGAGAGATGGTGTTGAATCAAGGCATCCCATAGCAACGCTTCTCCTCTTTGGGTTGAGGGTCATACACCCCACTGAAGTCCCAGGAGAAGCCATCCCCGATGTTCCTGAAGTGCAAAGAGATGGCCCATTTGCTAACCTCTCTGTCCTACGTCACCTCCTCCACCTCATACGGATTCTAGAGGATCATAATACTCTCGGTCCTACCCACCGTCGAGGAGGCGACCCCCATGAAAAGGCTGGCTCCTCTGATCTTCCTTAAGAGAGTAACACCATCCCCCTCACACTTCGTCTTCTGGACACAAAAAATATCAATCTTGCAACTCCTAATCATCTCCCTCACTGCCCTCTTCTTCTCCGCGCCCCCTATCCCCCTCACATTCCAAGAGACTATCCTCATCAAGACAAAGGGATATCCCTCTCCTCCCTACCACCATCCCCCTCCCTAACCCCTCTCTATTGAGACCCCTCTCTCTGCAAAATAGTAGCATTCCACCTATTCTTAATTTTGGAGAAAGCCCCTTCCACATCTTTATTTGCCCCCGCCTCAAAGGAAATTCCCACCTTGGTAGCCAACTCTCTCACTTGCTCACCCGTGATTTTTTCAATCTCCCCCAGCAGCTCCCTCACTACTTCCCTCCCTAGGCAACTCCTTTCCCCCGACCCTCTCCCATAGTCAACAAAGCAACAATCTCTCCCTAGGGCTCTGAACCATCCTTCTCCCCCTTCGACAAAGGCCCGCCCCCATCTTCTGGAAGGGAATGCACAACCAGAAACTCCTTCCCAGAGACTACTTCGCCAGTCAAAGCTTCCCAGAGAGGATTCTGTTGTTGCTCAGGTTGGATAGGCCCAGCTATGTCCGCGACCAGCGATGAGGAAGGGAACAACTCCTCGTTGTCTTCCCCTTATGCATTTCCACTCAAGGTTCCCAGTACCGGTACCGGTACGGTACCGCTGGACAGTTGGCCCCCCTATGTTAGTGTACATATATACAGGGGTTTAAAAATTAGAAAATGTAAAAAATCAGAAAAAATAGGAAAATTTAATAGTGTAAAATTCAACATAATCTAACACATATATTGAGAAATTGAGGTATTGATGTAGTGAAATTTGATACTTAGTAACTGAGAAATTGACTCAATCCTGTGCAACTGTGGGAAGGGGTGGACCTGCGAATGGAGGAAGGGGAAAAGGCTTGGGCTCTCAACTCACGGGACTGCAAAGTGGAGCCCGTGAGTTGAGGGAGCCCCTCAATCGGACGATCCCGATGGAACAAACCAGGCTAGATTGACTCCGATTCGTCTATTTTTTTATTTTTTTTAATAGGTACTGGTATCGGTACCGGCCGGTATCGAACCGGTCGAGTCCGGTGCCGAGACATACCACTCGATACGTACTGGTATCGGGTGGTACTGTAGACCATGGCTCCACTGTCCAGCACAGACTCTGGATGACCAACAGCCGCCTGTCGCTGTTGGCCGACTGCCTCAGAAAATTGGACTATTGGGAAAACCGGTGGTGGCCCAATGGTGAGGTGCTGTCGAGGCACAGGGGATAGGGCCGGCCTCCCGTCCCTCTGCCTCTTGCCTGAGGCGGCCCCAAGGGACAGCTGAAAGTCGGACGGAGGAGACCAAGCCATGGCCGAAGCAAACGGCCCCACTGCGTCAGCACGGGGGGGGGGGGAACCTGTGCTGCTAGAAGCGACACCTCTCCTGGGCAACACCATGGGGGAAGCCTTCGACTTACCCCTTGAAAGAGGACCGTCATTGGACCTGGTCGCAGTCACCATAGGGGATTAATCTAGAGGTTGCTTCTCTGGCGTCGAGCACCCGGGTAGTAGGGTGGAAGCCGGGTGAGGAAGAAGACTAGTAACGGGTCCCGCCAACCCGTTACGCGGAGAAGGGTCAGACTCGGGTAAGTTCCGGGTACCCATTGTGGACCAGGGACTTAAACCCAATCCGGACGAAACCAGTGCCTTCTTGCTCGAACCGGCGTGGTCACCTGTGCCGAAGTTGGATCTAGGCTTAGCAATGCCCACACTCGGCCCAGCTAATTGGACCGAGCCCACCACTAGCATAGGCCCATCAGAAGCACCTGGTCTAGTTCACTGTGCATTGCAATTCAAATTCGACTCGCTTGCTCGGCCTAGGGGCCGCATGTCTTCAACCTCTCGCTTGTACTCTACAAATCCTACACCAGCCTGCGACGCATCTTGTAGCTTCTCCACCATCCACAGGCGCACGACAAACGGGACATTGCCAATGTCAATAGTGACGACGGTGGGGATGTCCGTCGAGCTGTCTACCTGCACCACGACGACAACCTCCGTCCACGAACCCCACAAACAGAAGCCAAGGTTTCCCACCTCCACCCTGGCAAAACCCCTCACTAAGAAGGCCAACCCCTCCTCGTCCCTCCTGAGCGAGGGATTGGGGACGTCTCTCTGCCTCTGCCCATCGTCCACCCCCGAAGGTGGAGTAGGGCATCATCCACCGAAAAGAAGCCAACGGCCGCTAGCCAGTCCACCTGCTCAACCTCCTGACCAAACGTCAGGAAGGACGATTGCGACACCCTCGAAACCTCCCAAGCAAGGTTTGCAGTACCGGTACTGGTACATATTGCCGGTACTGGTACAATACCGGTTCGACAGTTGAACCCCCTACTTGGATGCGCTGACCTGACCAAACCAGAACCAGATTCGGAAATACCAGATCCAGTTACAAACCCCATCCCTCACCTGATACCCCGATACTCCATTCCTCCTACCCCTTGACACCCTCTTGCCTCTCCAGGGTTTGAGAAGATCACCGTCGGCTTGTTGCTGTCGTCGCCGCCATTGCGTTGTTCGGAGCCCAAGGTCTGCAGATCGCGTCGCGGTGGGGCGTTGGCCGGCGGCGGTGGCCAGTGGAATGCTGGTGGTTGACGGAGCTCCGGCGGCTGACTGGTGAGTGGTGGCTGGTTGGCTCTCGGCCTCTGGCTGCACGAGGGGGGGGGGCTACGCAAGGGAGAGGTGAAGGCTCTCACGGTCAAGGCCAGTACCAGCCGGTACCAGTACAAAACTGGATGAACCAGACCGGTCAAGGCTGGTACCGGTATGTACTGCCCGATACCGGTACGTACCAGGTGGTACTACAGACCTTGCTCCCAAGTTCCTCCGGCATCAACCAGACCCCTTTTCACCTGCACGACGTCAACCTCGCCGTCCAGCTGAGCCACCTGAAGGCACTGCTGCAGGCACGTGCTTTGGGCATTCAGGAGCTCCAACGGGAGCACCCTTGCATCGAGGCACGGCCGGTGCCTAGGCGCCAACAACCCTCTGGCGGAGGCCCTCTCACTACTTGCGCATAGGATCTGGGACAAACGGACCCACCACCGGAACCACTACCGACCCCTGAGGGGGGCAGCCTCCCAGCCCGACAAAAGTACCGAATGTGCCTCCGCATCCCGCATCCGATGCAGGTAGGCATCCTCCTTGAGGAGCGTCCTCTGGGAGCCTGCTTCGGCGAGAACCCCCCTGGTCCTGGGTGAAAAAACCTGGAGCTTCTTTGTCTAGAAACCGCTAGAGAGAGAAAATATGGAACCCCCACATTTTGTTAGATGGTAAGTGTTTTCATTGAAATCCTTTTCTATATGTTCTCTAGGATTTGCTCTTTTGTGCTACTTTTCTTGATCAAAAATTAATTTTAACCTCCACTTCTGCAGAGAGCTGCCATTTCAAAAGCACTTTTATCGAAGAATGTATTTCTGCTGCATGGTCCTCCTGGAACTGGAAAAACGACAACTGTGGTGGAAATCATTTTGCAGGAAGTTAAACAGGGATCCAAGATTCTAGCCTGTGCTGCTTCCAACATTGCTGTTGACAATATTGTTGAGCGGCTTTTCCCCTTCAAGTATGTTGAATTTCTCAAGTGGAATAAATTTTGTTTTCACAATTTGGAAAAATGAATCCTGTTGATTGTGGGATATATTAATTGAACATTTTGGTTTCCTCGGAAATCTGGTCAATGTGACAGTGTATTTAGAAGCATAAAGCTGTGGGAGCCACCAATGTGAAAAATGTAATCGTGTCTTCATCTTCCTAAAACAGGTCAACTGAACCCAGTAGTCCCCAAAGAGTGATCCAAGATTTGTATATTGCCAATAAGAGTACACTTTATGCATCAATGTTGTTACATCAGTGACATCTTGGAGACAGCCCTGAAATATCTGTAACTAAAATTTGTCAATATAATCAGGATCCTTCCATTAAGAGAAATCACCTTGCATCCTTAATAAAACTATTTTGGCATGGTAAACATAAATGTGCCATCAAGAACCAGTGTTACATTCCTTTGTACACTGTTAAGTTTCCCTCATAGCTCTGTTATGAATGTACTAATGTATATACATTTATGTTATATCGCAATTGGGTGTCATGGGTTGAACCTCTAATTTTGATGCCGTTTAAAGTTTGTGCTTTAATTATAACAGTTGGAATCTTTCTCACAATCTGCCTGTACCATCTTGCACCTGGCACATTTTCTCACTAGCAATGTGAAGGACACTTAGATCTATTGGTCACTGCCCACTTTTGACATCTGGCAATTATTGACAACTTACGTGTACTTGACTTTAGCTTCAATTATTGGGTTTTGTATTAGATTTCTATATTTGTTGTCCTTGGACATCCTTTTCTCATTGAATTGTCTTCTTGTAAAAAGATTGCATTCATAATGTCAAAGTTATTATGATATATTACAACATGGCCTGCTTTCCTGGCTCGTTTGGTTATTTATATGATGCTCAACTGACTGGGGGAAATTGGCGATCTTACTGGAAAATCTTTCCTTTCTTTTTTTTAAAAATGAAATTCTTTTCATTTTAGTCATGCTTGATATATTATATGTACAACTATTGTTTCATGTTGTGTGCTTCTTCCTCCAAAGTATTTTGCGATTTAGATCCCAGCATTACTTGATCTACTGTAGGGTAAAGTTGGTGAGGTTGGGGCATCCAGCACGTTTGCTACCCCAGGTACTGGAGAGTGCACTTGATGCCCAGGTATTAGAAGCCTTCCCTTTGCTTTCCTGCTGTTAAAAGAGTTTGCATATAATTTATGTTGGTTCAGTTTTTGAGATATTAGTTATTTAGGTATATATTCTTTCTTAGCTTTTTTCTTGTAAAGGGATCCTTTGGAAAATCCTCAACTATACTTGTACATCTCTCTTTTTATTTTAATACACTTTTGTGGTATGAACCACTTTAAAAAAAAGTTCTTGCTTGGCTTACAGTTTGACACATCATGGATCAAATAATTTTAACATACATACTAAAATGAATAGATTTACTTGTGCCTGATAATGGCTGGTGGTCATCATATAAGGCTGTGGCAAATTTGGTACTTGAGTGTCGATAGCGCCACATTGTATAGAAATATCAAACAAAAAGGCATACAAAGTTATAATTCCATCTACCTTTGTAACCAAAGTTACCCAGCATTGAGACCCTCCCTTTATGTACAGGATGCAATGATCTCCAATACTCCCTTCCCCATGTACTGTCACCAACAGTTACCGGTATCTGGCCCACCCCACCTTAAGTTATGTACATCCTCCTGAAATCTTAAAAGTGAAATGGCTGCATTTTTCTGTTCCTCTGAATATCCCTGCAGCCCAATAAGATTGCCCCCTCATATGAGATAGCATACTACCCTGCATACGCCTCTTAACTTTGCCACCTTCACTTAGTGGGTGGTATGCCCAGTAAACTGGGTTCAAGTTGAGTGGACCAACTTATTTACTCCTCTCAGGTCCGCCTTGGCCTTTGGGTTTTAGAGGCTATCTTACCATTATGCCAGCCGCTCTGAAAGAGAATGAGCCCAAGGGAACTTTACAGTGCATATCTCAGCCCAAGTGATCTTTTTGCAAGGCCGGGCTAGCCATCCTGGATTCATAGGCTGTGCCACAAATTTTACCAAACAATAAATACATATACCGATAGGCTGTGGCCCAGTTGGTATGTGTAGAGAGTTAGGAAGGGAATCATCCAGGTTTGGTGGGGCTGGGTAGCCTGGGTTTTATGGGATTTATGTGAACTGTCTCTGCCACTGTGGCAGAGGCCCTCAAAAAACAACAAATACATATGAGACTACTGCCAAATAGGAGGTGAGATACCTCAAGACCCGAAAATGAGATATCTCGAAACTCAATTCAGACACCATGCACAATACAGATTCTCAAATGAAAATCACACAAAATAAACCTCTCCACTAGTCTCCCATAAAGATACCAGCCCCTGACAGAGGAACCACCAAGCAAACAAATGTGCAGACCAAAGCTCGTGGGAACCCATTCTGAAGTCTGAACTGGTTGACAATAAAACACAAGAATACATATAAGTTAGCATTGCCCATTTACGTGCTTATACTCTGAACTCCTCTGCTTCTTGAACTGTTGCCTGGTAAAACTGAAGCACCTCCTGGAAACTCTTTTGAGTAAATGTTTCAAATCTCTCCCTTTAATATTCTTTACTGATAATGATTTCCTCTGCTCAAGTGGAACAAATGGACAGACACATTTTTCAAGTGTTATGATATTGGTCTGCTTTGCCTTCAGTCTCAACACTGAGAATTCTACAGCTTCTAAACTTAAGTATCATCTGACTATCTATCAGTAATACTAGGTATGCATCTCTGTTCCTTTAACTTTGGATCCATGTAAAATGTAGAAACATGTTTATTGCCAAGGTCCTTCAACTGCTTCAAATGGCTCTTTACTGACAGATCATGTAAGCTGTTACTGGGTAAATAAAGATCTTTCCATATCACTGTTGACCCTAGGTGAAAGAATTGTGCTCCATACAAAAAGGCCAAGATAAAATACTGGAAGAATTGGACCTTGTCTGACACTAAAACAGAAGTCAACTTATAAACCTTTTTGATTACACAAATATCAAAATACTGCTATTCAACTTCATCCCAAGATGTTTGAACCCAATTCCTTTCCCAACCCCCTCGAAAAAGTCGGAACACTTGTTCTGTCCTTGCAATCCAAGGGAGATTGTGCCGACAATGCCCCATCAACAAAGGGTCACATGCTACATGTGAAGCTTCTCTAGCATAGACATTGCAGTTTGTTCTTTTTCTATTCTTTAGAACCAATGCTCTCCCTCTGACAACTTCTTCAGCTCTAAAGATGTTCACTGATCCAGAGAAAACACTCCAACCAACTGTTACTGATACCAGCCTCTTACAGAGACCAAGGACGAGTGACCCGTTGGAGTGACTCCCCATGTAACATAGGGTTTCCTGCACAGAATATTTGGGAAAATCTAGTGTTCCACTGACTGCCTCTTCCATGAAGTCAGCGATTTAGTCTCTCCAGACTTTTTCACCTTCTTCAGAAGATCCTTCATTGCGAGTATTATCCCATTGCTCAACCTCATTACCTCAATATCTGAAGATCCTTCTCCCTCTAAAAGTTCACAACAAACACCCTGATGCAACTGCTGCTGGAGAAGAAGAAATATATTGGCAGCTCACTGCAATACCTTTGAAGTTTCTGTGTGGGACGAAAAGTCACATGTAAGATTGCCATCTGAATCCACTGCTTAGTCAGAAGCTTGATGGGTAAACTTATTGAGTCAAGCACAAACTGACATGCGGTCATTTTCTTCCTCCGAGCAAATTTCAAAATTTCTTTTTTTCTGGGTTTTTGTGCTATTTTCTTACCTCTTCCCATGTCCAAGAGTTGAATCTGTTCTTTGAATCATTGTTGAGCCCATTATTTTCCTTGAGCCAATCAAGATAAATAAAAATTAAATCGGTCTAGTAACGGTCGGTAAATAGCATAAGGCTAGCACCGTCACTCTAGTAGGCCGTTTATGAACCCTGGGAGCCCCGTCGGATGTCCCGTCATTTTCTCGAATTAATCTAGATATTTGGAATAAATTCAGTCCGATGACGACGGATAGATGGCACAAAGCCTACTGTTGTCATAATTCCGGAAAAATTCCAAACCCCGGGAACTCTTGCCGGATGCCCGACATTAAAGGAAAATCCCTCACAGTAAGGAAACAATTAGACGAGAATCTTTGTCCCACCTGCGGGGCGTCCGACACGTGTCAGCAAGACGGTCCAGTAGGATGAAAGCTTCCTCCCTCGACAAACAACACAGACGGAGCAAGAAAAAACAAGCACAAAGTATAAAGGAGAAGTCGCTTTCTCCCCTCCATGTGTCAAAGCACGAAAACCAAGAAAAAAGTTAAAAAATGGGAGCCTCTTATAGGGCCCGCCCTCTCTCTCCCCACTTTCTGCCTACTAGGACCGGGTAGGTTTCATTTCATGGGGGACCAATCTGGACCGTATTGGTCCCCATCGGTCCTATCCGGTCCGCATAGGCCCTGTAGGGCCTATCCGGGCTAGGGGGAGGGGCTCCGCGGGCCAACCGGCCCCGGATAGGCTCCCAAGGGAGTCTATTCGGACCGGGTAGGCCCTCAAAGGGACCTATCTGGTCTTGATAGGTCCTCCCAAGGACCTATCCGGTCCCAAATGACCCCCTAACCTCTATAAAAACCCTTGTGATCCCCACTTGATAAAAGAAGAGGAATTCAGAGAGACATCCCTGCACACTCGGAGGCATCGCTCGGGGTGCTTGGAGCAATTGTTCTTTGTTTTTTTTTTTCGTTAAGGCCCACATAGGGGCATAGTTGATAAATACCCTTGGATTTTGTATTTATGCCCTTAGGGGTTTTATGATGTAATTTTCTATGTAATTTGACGGTAAAATAGTGTAATTTTTTGAATTAATCAGAAATTATGAAATACTCCCTAAGTTACCAGAAAAACCCCGCAATGCTTGTAATTGTAGAAATACGATGCAAGTTTCAGAAATTGTAGATATGTCTCGTATCTCTCTCTTTTTTTTTGCGAAAAAGTCCTATAAAGTCTACAATTTGTCGACAAAGTCTTCTATTTGCAGAAAAGTCTTTATTCTTTTCACGGATTGCAAAAATACCCTGGCTTTCGGCTAAATGTGTGGGGGTCATTTTTCGACACGGGTTAATTGCACACATGTCCTCCAAAACTTAAATTGCTATCACACTCACAGTTAGTGCCAAGTGGCCAATATCTTCTCAGCTAGTAAAAAAAATACTAATAAACCCTAGGAGGTATTGAATTACAAATATACCCTTATCCCTACCGAATTACATCTAAGCCCCTAGATAGTGTCAAACTATGACATAATCTTCTAGCCACTTCCCAAATCCTTGCTTAACTTTTAGACCCACCCCTATTCTCATAGGCTTATAGGTCTACTGTGTCCTAAACCCAATTACATGTTTACCCTCGCTAGGGTATAAGTATCCTTACCCTTTCAAAGGTGTTTACCATTGTTGTTGCAAATTTGCCCTCGGTATCATAACTGATATTGTGGAGGATAATAGCTCTTCTTTAGCTGTCAAACAAAGGTGTTCAGACTTTATGCCGATGTAAATTAACACTGACCGAGGTCAGTGGGGAAATGTCTAACACCCGAATCCTAATCGTCTAATAAACCTAATGTTCATGGAATTAATAGTAAACACGCTGTTTAAATAGCTAACAAATGTGCATTCATGTTCAACAAATGAACCTGATTCTTTTCCTAAATTTTTCTGTGTTAAACAATCAGCATGAATTGTCTTAATAGAATTGGAATCCTAGCCTTCTTATACTTATTGTAAGATGACATCACCTCATCATTCTTCAAAGATACTTCACCTTCCTTGTTGGAAGGTTCCCTCTGAAAACAACATTCTTCCTCAATCTTAATCAATCTGAAACTGGATGGCCATCATCATCATCATCACCATCAGAGCCTTATCCCAGTTATTTGTGGTCGGCTACATGAATCATGTTCCGCCAACGATTTTTATCATCATCATCATCATCAGAGCCTTATCCCAATTAATTGGGGTCGGCTACATGAATCATGTTCCGCCAAAGATTTCTATCAAGTACAATATTCGTATTTAAACCCAAGAAACTAATGTCCTTCCTAATAACATCGCACCATCTCATTTTAGGCCTTCCCCGAGCTCTTTTACTAGCATCCACTAAGATTTGGTCACATCTTTTAACCGGCGCTGAGTTAGGGCGACGACACACATGTCCAAAGCCACCTGAGTCTATTTTCTCGTATTTTACTATCAATTGGAGCTATCCCTAAGTCCTTACGGATACGCTCATTCCTAATCTTGTCTTTCTTAGTCTTGCTACACATCCATCTCAACATCCTCATCTCTGCTACACACATTTTGTGGATGTGTTCCTTTCGTACTGCCCAACACTCGGTACCATATAACAAAGTAGGTCTCACAGTCGTTCTATAAAATCTCCCTTTGAGTTTCACAGGCATACGACGATCACAAAGGACACCTGATGTACTTCTCCATCTTAACCAGCCTGCCTTAATCCTATGTGTAACGTCATCATAAATCTCCCCATTCTCTTGTATGATAGACTCTAAGTATCGAAAGCTACTACTCTTCTGAATGTTATGTCCATCAATTAGAACCATGTCTTCCTGAACCACTCTCCCATTACTAAAATTACAGTGCATAAACTCTGACTTACTCCTACTAATTTTAAAATCTTTAGACTCCAAGGCAAGCCTCCAACGCTCTAACTTAGCATTTAGAGCATCAATACTTTCATCAATTAAAACAATATCATATGCAAAAAGCATACACCAAGGGATATCCTCATGCAATTGTTTAGTTACTTCATCCATAACTAAGGCAAAGAGATACTCACTTAGTGTAGAACCTTGATGCAAACCTATAGAAACGGGGAATTCACCAGTCTCCCCAGCAATAGTTCGAACACTAGTAATAGCGCCGTCGTACATATCTTTAATCAAATCAACATATCCTTGAGAGATTCCTTTCTTTCTTAATGTCTACCAAATCAATTCTCTCGGTACTCGATCGTATGCCTTCTCTAAATCAAGAAAAACTATATACAAATCTTTTCTCATCTCTCTATACTTCTCCATTAGCTGCCGTAGTAAGAAAATAGCTTCTGTAGTAGATCTATTTGGCATAAAACCAAACTGATTTTCCGATACAGTAGTCATACATCGGAGGCGTTTTTCAATTACTCTTTCCCAAAGTTTCATAGTATGACTCATAAGCTTAATTCCACGATAATTGTTACAACTTTGAATATCTCCTTTGTTTTTATAGAAAGGAAC
Source organism: Amorphophallus konjac (assembly GCA_022559845.1). NCBI lineage: Eukaryota > Viridiplantae > Streptophyta > Magnoliopsida > Alismatales > Araceae > Amorphophallus > Amorphophallus konjac. The sequence goes on from CM040122.1 coordinate 390,219,218, forward strand.
TACAACACTTTTTCTCCAAACTTCTGACATTCTCCGTTCCTTTAAAATTTTATTAAAAATTTTAGTTAGCCACTGAATACCAATATCTCCTAGGCCTTTCCATACTTCAATAGGTAAGCCATCTAGTCCTAAGGCCTTACCCACTTTCATTTTTCTTAAAGCATCCTCCACTTCTGACATCTTAATACGCCTGAAATATTGATATTTATCAAATATTGTGGACTCTTGGGTACCTTCTAAAGATAAATCATTGACGGAATCTCCATTAAGTAACTTCTGAAAATAGCTATGCCACCTCCCTTTAATCTCAAGATCCTTAGTTAAAACCCTTTGATCTTCACCTTTGATGCACCGAACATGATCTAAATCTCTAGTTTTCCTTTCTCTTAATTTAGCAAGTTTAAATATGTCCTTTTCACCCTCTCGGGTTCCTAATTTATTATATAAATCTTCAAATGCCTTTGATTTAGCTTCGCTAACTATTTTCTTAGCTCTCTTTTTAGCGATTTTATAGGCTTCTAGGGTTTGATCATTTTTGTTAGTTTGCCAAACTTTAAAGCATTCCTTTTTTACTCTAATGATATTTTGGATTTCCTCACTCCACCACCAAGTCTCTTTTTCTAAATTATTTTTACCTTTAGATTCGCCTAAGAGTTGTTTTGCAACCCTTGTTATACAATTTGTAACATTATTCCACATTACATTAGTTTCTTGTTCTAAATTTCAAATATTTTTCTTTAATAGATGATTTTTAAATGTTTCTAAACTTTTACCTTTTAAATTTCATCATTTAGTCTTGGAATAATTATTTATAATGATCTTTCTTTTGAATTTAGGGATAATGACATCATTACTAACAACCTATGTTGAGGGGCTAGACTCTCACCAGGAATAACTTTGCAATCTTTACATAAAACTCTATCGACCTTCCTAATGAGAAAATAGTCAATTTGACTTATATGTGTTCCACTCTTGTACGTTATTAAGTGTTCGTCCCTCTTCTTAAAGAAGGTATTAATAATTGCTAGATCATAGGCCATAGCAAAATCAAGAATAGTGTTACCCATATCATTTCTATTGCAAAACCCAGCCCTCCATGAATCCTCTCATAGCCTCTATTATCTTTACCCACATGACCATTAAGATCCCCTCTAATAAAGATTCTCTCTTCACTAGGGATATTTTGGATCAAACTATCAATAGCCTCCCAAAATTGCTTTTTAATGCTCTCTTCTAATCCTACTTGAGGTGCATATGCACTAATTATATTCAAAGTATCCTCACCTAAGATAAGTTTAATTAACATTAGTCTATCCCCCAATCTATTTACTTCCACAACTCTGTCTTTTAAGTTTTTATCTATTATTATAGCAACACCATTTCTAGAATTATTATTACCCGTATACCAGATTTTATATCCATCAATGTCTTTAGCTTTATGTCATTTCCACCTAGTTTCTTGTAGGCAAGCTATGTTAATCCTCCTGTCCTTCATTAACTTAACTAATTCTAAACTCTTACCCGTTAAAATTCCTATATTCCAAGTAGCTAGACGGATCCTATGTTTTTGGACTTGCTTCTTTACCCGTGTGCGTCCAACCCCACACAAGAACCCATGCCTATTTGACACCGCAATCGGGCGCCATTGCGGCGCGTCGCTTACGGGGAACGCCCTAGCTAGCCCTTGCTCACTTGTCATTCCATCCGGGTTCCGATGTAACACGTCGCTTACGGGGAACGCCCTACTTAGCCCTTGCTCACTTGTCATTCCATCCGGGTTCCGATGTAACGCGTCGCTTACGGGGAACGCCCTAGCATTAGCACATAATGTATTTCTATCAAGTGCTATATTCATATTTAAACTCAAGAAATTAATGTCCTTCCTAATAATATCGCACCATCTCATTTTAGGCCTTCCCCGAGCTCTTTTACTAGCATCCACTAAGATTCGGTCACATCTTTTAACCGACACTGAGTTAGGGCGACAAAGCACATGACCAAACCACCTGAGTCTATTTTCTCTCATTTTACTATCAATTGGGGTTATCCCTAAGTCCTTACGGATGCGCTCATTCCTAATTTTGTCTTTCTTAGTCTTGCCACACATCCATCTCAGCATCCTCATCTCTGCTACACACATTTTGTGAATGTGTTCCTTTCGTATTGCCCAACACTCGGTACCATATAACAAAGCAGGTCTCACAACCGTTCTATAAAATCTCCCTTTGAGTTTCACAGGTATACGACGATCACAGAGGACTCCTGATGCGCTTCTCCATCTTAAGCAGCCTGCCTTAATCCTATGTGCAACGTCGTCATAAATCTCCCCATTCTCTTGTATGATAGACCCTAAGTATCGAAAGCTACTACTCTTCGGAATGTTATGCCCATCAATTAGAATCTTGTCTTCCTGTACCACTCTCCCATTACTAAAATTACAATGCATAAACTCTGACTTACTCCTACTAATTTTAAAACCTTTAGACTCCAAGGCACGTCTCCAACGCTCTAACTTAGCATTTAAAGTATCAATACTCTTATCAATTAAGACAATATCATCTGCAAATAACATACACCAAGGGATATCCTCGTGCAATTGTTTTGTTACTTCATCCATAACTAAGGCAAAGAGATACGGACTTAGTGCAGAATCTTGATGCAAGCCTATAGAAACTGGAAATTCACCAGTCTCTCCAGCAATAGTTCGAACACTAGTAATAGTACCGTCGTACATATCCTTAATCAAATCAACATATCCTTGAGAGATTCCTTTCTTTCTTAATGTCTACCAAATCAAATCTCTCGGTACTCGATCATACGCCTTCTCTAAATCAAGAAAAATCATATACAAATCTTCTCTCATCTCTCTATACTTCTCCATTAGCTGTCGTAGTAAGAAAATAGCTTCTGTAGTAGATCTATTCGGCATAAAACCAAACTGATTTTTCGATACAGTAGTCATATATCGGAGGCGTTTTTCGATTACTCTTTCCCAAAGTTTCATAAAATGACTCATAAGCTTAATTCCACGATAATTATTGTAGTTTTGAATATCTCCTTTGTTTTTATAGAAAGGAACTACAACACTTTTCCTCCAAACTTCTGGCATTCTCCGTTCCTTTAAAATTTTATTAAAAATTTTAGTTAGTCACTGAATACCAATGTCTCCTAGGCTTTTCCATACTTCAATAGGTATGCCATCTGGTCCTAAGGCCTTGCCCACTTTCATTTTCCTTAAAGCATCCTCCACTTCTGACATCTTAATATGCCTGAAATATTGATATTTATCAAATATTGTGGACTCTTGGGTACCTTCTAAAGAAAAATCATTGACGCAATCTCTATTAAGTAACTTCTGAAAATAATTATGCCATCTCTCTTTAATCTCAAGATCCTTAGCTAAAACCCTTTGATCTTCACCTTTAATGCAACAAACATGATCTAAATCTCTAATTTTCTTTCTCTTAATTTAGCAAGTTTATATATGTCCTTTTCACCCTCTCGGGTTCCTAATTTATTATATAAATCTTCAAATGCCTTTGATTTAGCTTCGCTAACTATTTTCTTAGCCCTCTTTTTAGCAATTTTATAAGTTTCTAGGGTTTGATTATTTTTATTAGTTTGCCAAACTTTAAAGCACTTCTTTTTTACTCTAATGGTATATTGGATTTCCTCACTCTACTACCAAGTCTCTTTTTCTAAATTATTTTTACCTTTAGATTCGCCTAAGAGTTGTTTTGCTACACTCGTTATACAATTTGTAACATTATTCCACATTACATTGGTTTCTTGTTCTAAATTCCAAATCTGAAACTGGATGGTAAGCTCTTGAAATCCACACTCTCTCCATTGATTTAGAAATGACCTTGAAATTCTAAACTTCAACTTGAATTCTGGTGAATTCCATATTCATACTGTTCCATTCATGATCATCAATATCTCTGAGCAAGCCAAAACTATTAACAGCAAGTTTGATAAAGTCAGAAACCGAAAGATGAACTGGGAGGTCAAAAATTTTGCACCATGCTGACTAACTGCTTTTGGCCTTCTCTGCTAATAAATCCTCAGCCCAAGCAAAAAATTCCGCTTTTCACTATCAAGAATTGCTGTCCAGTGGTTACATGGAATAACTTCACATCCAGAAAGAACTAAGAAGATAATGATAGAATTCTCTAAAGTTTTTTTGAGCGCAAGCCTGAGATACTCATAAACCATGTCTTCGTAGGAATGAACACTTTTTGAACAGCCAAGGACCACCATAGTATTTGCCCACTGGACACTTCTTAAGCCATTGCAAGTTGGAGAAAATCTTCAAGCTCCAGGGGACTCAATTGAAGAGTCTTCTCCACTGAATCATATCTATTCTTTGACCTAGATTAGCAACTTTCTGGACCTCAGGTGAGACATTCTTGTCGATATTAGTCCCTTATCCTACACCCATATCTCTTGTTCCGTACTTCCTAGCACATTTTTCATCTTAAAGGACTGCCACAAGATTAAGCAGTATGAGTTTTCTCTAAGTGTCGAAAAGGTTGACCTGAAACTATGGTAATCTCTTGCATTTTTTTTTTTTACCTTCAGACTCTCCTGCATGAAAGCTTTAGCAGCTTTATTACTTCCAAACGAATATTAACCTCGTCATGCTTCTACTTGTCTGGGAGTTTTACATTCTTGGGTCTTGACATCTGGGCCTTGACTATAGACATCCTTGCTACACTCCTAATCCCACTATGGCTCTGCAGTACCAACAACTCCTTCCCATGGGGTAGGTCATGGGCTCAAGTCCCACATCAGGCAGTTGTGCAAGAGGAGGGATTTAACCCATAGATTTGTGAGGGCCTATGCCTGAGTTTCTTCCCCGCAGTGGGACCTCTGAATCTTGAATAGTCATCTGTATATGTGGAAATGTTGTTTGTATGGGGGCAAGTATTGTGAGATTGTGAAATGTTGAACCTGTCATTAATCTTGAATAAGTCGAGACAAAATAAAGTTAAATTCGTCGAATGACGGTCGAAAAATGACGAAAAGTCGAAGCCGCCATGAGACGGGGTCAAATATGGGCCCCCAGGAACCCCCTTTGAAAAGACGACATGAAATAAAATCTTTTCGCAGCAAGTGGATACTCGAAGAAAGTTATTATTATGACTCACAAGGTGTCCGAGCTCGAGCGGGAAGAAATCCTTCAAGGACGGAGTCTCCCCATGCAAATGGCTCAAAAAACCAAAGCACAAAAGCACAAATCCTGGAGTTGTCACTTTCTTGTCCTATGTGGAAACACAAAAAATTAGGAAAAGATTAAAAAAATGAAAAAAATGGGGACCTATTTATAGACCGCCCCCCTTTTGCCTCATAGGGCTCACCCGGCCCGGGTAAGCTCTTGCAGGAGTCCACCCAGACCGGGCGAGCCATGCAGGGATTGCCCGGGCCAAATGGGCTCTCGTGGGAGCCTACCTGGTCCGAGTAAGGCTCCGCGGGAGCCCACCCAGATTGGACAGGCCCCGCAGGGCTTGTTCGGGCCGGATAGCCTCCCGCGGGAGGCCTATCTGGTCTGGATAAGCCATTTGCAGCCGGTCCGGTCTGGGCGGGGCATGTGTGGCCTTGTCTGGGCCCGATAGGGGCCTTGTGGCTTGACCAGGCTAGGGAGGTGTTTGCACGCGGAAAAATACACGCAAGTTTTTCTTTTTGGCATGTTTTATTAATTCCGCACTTTTGGTTTATCAGACGATTTAGGGTTCGTGTACAGGACCTTTCCCCACCGACTGGAGTCGGTGTTAATTTACATCGGACGAGTCCGAACACCTTTGATTAAATGCCAAGGATTTTTTGACTATCATATCCGCCCTAATATCTTGAGTCTACCCCTGAGGAGTTCTCATGCTTTAAGGCGAGTGACGTTCTCAATATGTTAGTGTTTACAATCTTCCCTTTTTAGGGGATGCATTTTCAGTTTTTCCCCTCTCAAGGGTAAATTCGCAATTTCCCCATTTGAGGGCACATTTGTAATTTCCCCTCTTTTGAGGGTCTATTCGTAATTTCCCCTCTTGTGCGGATATATTTGCAATTTTCCCCTTTCCGGGGGTCTATTTGCAATTTTCTGCCCCTAGGGGCACTTCTGTGATTTTCATACACCATTGGTGTTATTTATGGTATTTTCTGCACAAGGGATGCATTTCTTTGTAATTTCCGAACAATGAGCGGTATTTATGCAATTTTCCAACAAAAAAGGGTATTTCTGCAACTTTTTGTAAGTCAAGGGGTACTTTTGTAATTTATGTAGACCCCTTTTGATTTATTCAGATATATATATCATAGAGAAATCTTGAAGTTTAAGAATATGTAGAATTCTTTCACCCTTGCTTTGAATAACATAAATTTCCCCGCATATGGGGGTATGTTTACAAATAACCCTAATTTAAGGGGCTTTTTGTAAAGGCTTTAAAAGTTGGGCTTCATGGGGAGGAGGGCACCCTCCTATCCCACCTTTCCTTCTTTTCAAACTTTCTCTTCTGCAGCGAGCTTTCCTTTTCCCAAAGATCTTACTTCGATGTCCAGAAGTTCTCTTCTCCAAAGCTTCTCTCTATTTCTCTCCAAAAGTTTCTCTCTTCAAAAAGTTCTCCCCTTTGCATTGAGAAGGGTTGGGTTTTTATAGGAGGTGGAGGAAGCCCGTGAGGAACTCCCCCGGTGCCCGAAGAAGGTAACTCCCATGGCTTTTGATCTCCCCGTCCATTCCTCTTCCCCGTCTTCTCTTCTTCCCATCCTTTCCCCCGCAGGCAGGAAGCGCAGGGGGCCTCCCTCGGAGGCGCGGCAGGTAAGCGGTCGATCGGGGGGGAGCTCCCCGGGTGCAGAGGTGACGGGGGGGGGGGGGGTCTCCCCCGGTGGCAGACGGCGGGGTGGGGGTCCCCCCCAGTGGCAGGCAGATCGGGGGGAGCCTCCCCCGGTTGCAGACGGCGGGGGGGGGGGGGGGGTCCCCGGTGGCAGGCGGACCGGGGGAGCCTCCCCCGGTTGCAGCGGCGGCGGGGGGGTCTCCCCCGGTGCGGGGTCGATCGGGGGGCCTCCCTCGGTGGCGTGGACGGCGGGGGGCTCCCCCTGGTGGCGCAGGAGGCCGGGGGACCTCCCCCGGTGCAGGGTCGACCGGGGGAGCCTCCCACGGTGGCAGGTGGCCCCGGGGGGGGGGGGGGGGTGCTCCCCCGGTGGCAGGCTGGTGGCGGGCAGACCGGGGGAGCTCCCTCGGTGCGGCTAGTGGCGGGGGGGGGGGGGGCTTCCCACCCCGGGAGAAGAGATGGAGAGAGTGAGAGGTCTCCCCCGTCCCTTTTTGACAGACTTTTGTCAACCCTATAAAAGGGACCCCGGGTGGAATCATTTTTGTCCTTTTCTGGCTTTTCCTGCATCACGCCGCGCTTGGAGAGTATTTGTTTTGTTCATTAACAATCTCCCGGACGTCGAATTGTCGCCGGATTGATTTCAGGTTGTCAATAATTAAATTGGCATTCGGGAACACCGAGTTGGCCCTTAAAATATATACTTCGCTTTTCTTGTAAAAGATTTGACCCCACGGGTGTACGATTTTATGGAACCCGTGTGGTGTTTGTTGAAATGTCCACTCGTCAATGATAGAGCCAATGGCTCGACTTATCGTGGGATTTTAGTTTAAAAGGCCTCATGGGCTTACACTTCATATGCGGAGCTTGTCCAAAGGACTTTATAGTTTTCAAAGACTTGCTCTTCCATGGAGCGGGTGTATATGACTTCGTAGCATGCCAATCAAAAATTGGGCATCATTTTGAGTTTCTTAAATTCTGAAATTCCTATAATTATCAGAAATTAATTGTGAACCTTTTTGGGGTCCAACGGGAGGCTACCTGCGAGTGCTTACTCGGTCCGGGTAAGCTCCCGAGGGAGCCTATCCAGCTCGGGTAAGCCCCAAAATCCCTTACCCAGTCCGGTTAAGCCTATTTGGCCTATAAATACATTCCTTGGGGGTCCACACACACACACACGGATAAGGAAGCAAACTCGGAGCTCTCGTGAAGACTTGTGCCTGTGTTTTGTGCCTTAAGGGTATATTTATAAAAATACCCTTGTGATAGCGGTTATGCCGTTGTGATTTTTTGTAATGTAATTTCTTGTATTTTATGGGAAAATCATGTAATTTTTTGAATTCATTAGAAATTATGAAAATATCCCTAAAATTATGAGAAAACTCCTACAATGTTATAAAATTGCAGAAATGTCCTGCAATTTTCAGAAATCGTAGATACGTCCCTGCATTTGTGCATAAAGTCCTATAAAGTTTGCAATTTGTCAAAAAGTCCTATAAAGTTCTATAGTTGTTGGAGTGTCTTGTATTTTATAAAAATTCCCAGGTTATTACAAAAATACCCTGCACTTTTTGTAAATTGTGTAACTCCCCTCCCCATGTATGGGTGTCTCGTACACATGTTCTCGCCTCACGAAGATCAACTCATGGTCTTTATCCAACGGTTTGACGGTGATCATCTCGGCGATCCGACGGCTCAGTTGCGATGAATTATGAAATTAATTCCCCAGCGAAGATCCGAAAGGTTGATGAAGATAAGTTCCCGTCTAACCAACAGGAACAACAAAGTTGATGTCCAACTGCAAGTAAACCCTAGCCAGTGCCAAATTGCAATTAAACCTTAGCCAGCACCAAACTACAACCCAACTCTACCCAATGACAAACTGCAGATAAACCCTAAGTCAATACAAAACTACAAATATGCCCCTACTCATATCAAATTACAATCAAACCCTTTGGGTAGTGCTAAACTATGAATGAGCCCTTAGCCTGTACCGAATTTTTCACTTAGGTCATAAACTGATTCCTATCTCTACAGTTCTACCTTACCCTTAGACCAAATTACATAAATATCTGCATCCCTTTGAAAGTGTTTGTTGTTGCGATTGCAAAAATACCCTCAATATCACAACCGGTGTTGTGAAGGTTAATTGTCTCTTTGGCAGTTAAACAAAGGTATTCAAACTTTATGTTGATATAAATAGACACTGATTGTAATTAGTGGGGAAAAATCCAATACCTGAACCCTAAATCATCTGATGAACTAACTTGCATGATTAATATTGCACATGCCATCTAAACGGCTAACAAATGTGCACAAATGTTCAATCAATGGACACCAAATAACTAATTTCTTTGAATATTCAATGCCATTTATTTAATTTATTTTATCCGTTAATTACCGTGTAGTAAACATGAAATTACCTAATTAGGGGGAATGCTCGAGTGATTGCTCGGAAATTGTAAATGCCCTCACAAAAACGGAAATAGAAGCTTCAGACAAAGATTCCTTTCTATTGCATTCCATCCTTCCCATGCTGCATTCCTGAAATGAGAGTAAGCAAGAGAGTGGCCATCTGACAGTTTACCTCATAAGCAGTTATGCATTTTAATTAGCAATTGCACTGCAGAAAGCTAACGAACTGAAACATTACCATGCACTTCTTATAGTTACAATTATCATTGCAACATTTAATCATTTTCAGTTGCTCTTTTTCCTATGTCATCAGAATTATAACTGCAAACCCCTCAGTTTCTCATTTAACATTGTCAGAACTGTATATTAATGTTTGATATATTAGAAAATGTTGATGTAATTGTTACTGTTTATATTTATCTTTTGGTTCATTGATATTGTCACTTTTCATTCTTTTTTGGTGCATATTCCAATCTTATAACTTGATTCCATTTTTGGTAGGTTTTACGTGGGGATAATAGTAGCCTTGCAAATGATATTCGCAAGGAAATGAAGGTAATGCATTATTGGAGTGTAGTATAGTGCATATATATGATCAAACATTGTTTGTATATTTGGTCAGCTTTATGGATCTTTTTTTTCCAGATTAATCTGCCAATATTTATCATAATGCATAAGGTGACTTTATATATGGCCATTTTATCCGGGTGCCAACTCTTGGCTTGTTTTTGTGTTTGTTCCTCTGTACAGGTTGCCATAAGTCATTTGACTAATTTCAACTCCCCCTTTTAGGATGTTAATGCTTCCTTGTTATATTTCTCATTGATCATGGCATTCTCACTTCTATCATGAATATCTTACACTCATGCACTTTCTTCTCTATATATGGTCAGAGGTGGCTTCTTGGATGTTCAATTCATGGTCAACACAAGCACGTGAACGATTTCAATCACCAAAATAAAGTCTTCCAAAGCATGTATTTTCATTATTTATCTGATAGCATGTTTGGCTACTTGTCCCCGACTATTAGTCATGCGGAGTCCGTCACCACAGTCGTACTATCGTCGATCTGGGTTCCTGTAAGAGTTAGTGTAACAAACATAATAGATATGCAAGGAAGCGCACACCAGGAAAATTATACAATAGTATCTAAGGGTAATCCACTAAATTCCTGACAAGTTACATAATTCTCTTTCTCGAATACAAGTACATAGCCAAGGTACAACCTTACATACACATCTTAAAAAGGAAAACACACAATTGAAAAAGAACATAGTTGTCACGCTGGTAAGGCGACCCAGTGTACTTGGGGTCTCCCAAGTGCCTAATAGGGTGTTTGGGAACACTTAAAAAAAAACTCTTTCTATCTTAAAAATTATAACATATCAATTTTCTACTTAATTTTTAAAATTAATGAAAAGAGTATTTCGTTGTTTGGCAAAAACATCTCAATTTTTAAAATTAATGAAAGGACCATCTGGTGAGCACCCCCACCTCCACCCAGAAGGGGTTCGCAAAGGTGGGCACGCCAGAGACGAGCTTGCCACGGGAGATGCTGGCGCTGATGGCCTCCCGGAGGGTGAAGCCGTCGCCGGCGCTCTAGAACGACGACGCCGCTCCCTCGCGTGCGTGTCCTGCCACTGGCGGTGGTGCTCGGCGAGGGCGTCGGTGCCGCCAGGGGAGCCCTCGAGTCCATCAGCATCTTCGTCCTTCCCTCCTTGCCCCCGGCGCCACTCCCTTCTTCCCCCCTGTCTTCTCTCTTCGCTTCTCCCCCTCCTCCTCTCCAGTGCAACACCGGCGGCGGCACCAGCAGTTGCTGCAGAGGACGCCGGAGCTACGGATTCATACCCTCCCAAGCCCGGGAACTCGCCCTCGGATCGAAGGTCCTGGAGTTCGTCCCCGACAAGCCGCTTGTCCTCCTCACATGGCCCGGCCGCGACCCGTCCCTCCCCGCCGTCCTCCTCAACTCTCACACCGACGGCGGCGGGTCGCGGACGTCCTCCCAGGCCCAAGGACAGTCGGCGGGAGGGAGAGGGAAGGGGAGATGCGGGGGAGGGGATGGGGTCGCGAGTGGGAGAGAGCGAGGCGTCGTGAGTGTTTTTTTTTAAAAAAATTGGTCTAGTGTTGTTTTTTTTTGAGGAAGGTTTACACGGGAGTAGATTCTCTCCCTAAAAGTTAGGAGAGGCATACCAAATAGGGTTATAAGATCTCTTGGTCTTTTTTTTAAAATTGAGAGAAAAAAGAGGTAAAAAATAGCAACCAAACACTCTATAAGCGCTTAGGCGCCTACCTAAGCAGTACTAGGTGCTAAGTCTATTAGAACCAACAAGTAAGAAGTGTATATAAAATTTTCTTTACGAATGTTTAGCCCCCCTATTTGCAAGCTGCACAATAGAGTCGATTATGGGCTAGAGAGAGAGAGAGAGAGAGAGAGAGAGAGAGAACATGGTCACGATGGCAGGGCAGCCGGAGATGGTGGGGCGAGTGTATTGAAGGAGTGTGTGGTTCCCGATCTATCTTGGGCTGCTTGGTGTGCCTAGGCGGCCCCTTGGGTCACCTTTTGCCAGCCCAACGAAGCGTACCTGTGCTTAGCTCACAGAATTCTGCCTTCTCGCCTAGGCGCCACTAGGCGGGTGCCTTGACAACTATGAAAAAGAGCAACTAAAGTACTGATATCTGGGCGCTCAACTCCAACTGCTCGTTAATGCTCCCCCACTACCCCGACTACCACCCCTCCACCCCAGGTCCCACGACCTTGCCACCTAAAGGAACACAAAACTAGTTAAAAAATGGCAGTGAGTCACGAAACCTAATTAGAGGTCATATGGGATGCTTCCTAAGTCAAGTCAGTAAAGCAACACAAGGTACAGGGCTATGATGCAAGAATTAAAGCTACTATTGAGAAGTCATTCACATGGAAACACATGCCATTAAATGCACAACACTTAGCGACGACATTTTCATCCTCAAAACCCTAGCACTAGTTGGCAGAAAATAGTCTATGGTAAATCATCAAAATACTCACTTTAGGATATGAGGCGTCCCTTAGTCTCCTTACACTACTTGTAAAACAATGTAAATACTTTACACATTTATGTAAGGACATCAGCAAGACGAGCATAAGGGAAAATTAGAACTGGGCTGCTAAGCTAGTCAACCTGCATTGGCATTTTTATTGGGTTCTAGGTTCCATCCGACCACTACTAGTCCACCCTGACTGGGCTGTTTCTTACGAGTGCACCTCAACTTTGCTGTTTCTCACCAACTAGCCGGTAGGTTTCACACCAGTGCCGATATACACTATCGTTTGTGGTCATTTTTTCTTTCTTTATCGTCATAGTGGCCCAGTCTAAAATTCCCAGAAGCGACTAGGTTGCCTACACACTAGTCACGGTCATATGGTCATCGCCTCAATGGAGTTGCTGTCAAGTCAACTCAACCTGGCTTCAGCCTGTCAACCCTCATGGGATGTTGGCTGTCTTGAAAGGCAGGCGAGTGTAGGACTAGTTGGGCCACATGGTTTGCGAAACCACCGTGTCCTGGACCCAATCACATATGCACACAAACAAGACTCTGCTCACTACCCTAAGGTCAGTAAGCCCAAGGTCGGACCTTAGTATCCACAGTCATAAGGGCTACCCAGGGTCCTGACTTGACCCCACGGTCATATTTAGGCAGACATCCCTGACCCCTATCTTGAAGGGATGTACTATCATAAAGGGAAAAGGAACTAGTGTGAGGCGTAACTCTATCCAAAACAACTAAAAAGAGGCATAGTAACAACAACACAGTCATCAATCCCCACTTGGGATTCAAACAACGGGGCAGCCTGGCCCTTTCTCTACTATAGGCCATGCTCGGTCTTTCATAAACTACATGCCCCTACAACTATCAAGTGGGAAACATCGAGGTTGGTGTTGAACCCCATAAAGTTTATAATGATTTCTGGTAATTACAAAAAATTTCAGAAATTAAATTTGAAACGATGTTCGACTATCACCATCATGGCAATGTACATGAACATTTCATCAAACACAACAAAGAGCGGTACAAAGCCATGTGCACCCGCTCTACGAAACATCAAGTGTTTGAAGCCTACAAGTCCCTTAAAGGCATTTGGACAAGCGTCATGTGTGCGGCGCGAGGCCATCAAGTCCTTAACAAAAATCCCACGATAAGTCGAGTCGTTGGCTCTGTTTTATGACGAGTGGGCATTTCAACAAGCACCTCATGGGCGGCATGAAACTACATGCTCGTGGGATTAAATCCATACAAGAACAAGTGTTTTAGGGGCCCAGTGGGTGTTCCCATGACATTCAATTAAAATTCCCATCAACCTGAAGCCAAACGGGCTGCAAGCTGGCGCTTGGGAAATGGCCAACAAACAAACAAATGAAGTCTCCGCCGTCCTTGTACTGGAAGAAGTCAAATAATAAAAAAATTCCAAAAAGGTGAGATTTTTATAGCCCACACAGAAGTCATAGGGAGGGGGGGAGGCCTTCCTCCCCCTTTCCTCTCTTTTCCCTAGGCGGGGGAGCCCCCCGGCCCACCTACAACCGGGGGGAACTCCCTCCGGCCCTCCCACCATCGAGGCAGGCCCTCGGGTCCACCTGCGAACCGGGGGAGCTCCCCCTGGTCCTCCCAACACCGGGGGAGCCCCCTCCCCCGGGCCACCTGCGCACCAGGGGAGCTCCCTCCGTCCTCCCTGCACCGGGGGAGCCCCCCGGGCCCCTGCGCACCGAGGGAGCTCCCCCCGGTCCTCCCCGCACCGGGGGGAACATCCCCCGGTCTTGTCCGCACCTGGGGAGGCTCCCCAGGCCTCCTGCGCACCGGGGGACAACCCCCCCCCCCCGTCTTGCCCGCCTGCGCGCCTCCGGGGGAGTTCCCCCTTTCTTCTCCTTTTTGCTACTGCACTATCGGGGGAGGAAGAATCGGAAGAGGAAGAGACGGGGGAGAGGAAAGGTTACAGAGGTTACCTCCTCCAAGCTCCGGGGGATCTCGTCATTGGCCTCCTCCATCGCCTATAAAACCCAAGGCCTTGTTCCTTCGAAGGGAGTTTTTTTGGAGGAGGAGAACTCCGGGAGAAGAAGAAGCTACTGCAACCTGTTCAAGAGGTGAGAGGGCGCCCTCCTCCTTATTCAAGTTGTATTGAAATCTTTGCAAAAAAAAAGCCCTCATGTTAGGGTTATATGTATACCCCCATGTGGGAAAAATTTATGTTATTCAATGTGGACAACGAAAATATAAATGGCGCCCACGAACTTATGGTTCTGAAATTTTTTTGATGCATTATGTTGGAGAAAATCGCAGAAATTGCGGAAATACCTATTGTTGTTCAAGAAATTGTGGACATACCTTTTACTATCCAGAAAATTACAGAAATACCCCCGATAGCGGGAAAATTGTAGAAATACCCTCGATAGTCAGAAAATTACAGAAATGCCCCCGATGGCAGAAAAAATTGTAGAAATGCCCCCAATAGCGGGAAAATTGCAGAAATGTCTCCGATAGCAGAAAAATTACAGAAATATCCCCGATAGCGAGAAAATTGTAGAAGCACTCTCGAAAGAGGGAAAATTGCAAATATACCCTCGAAAGAGGGAAAATTGTAAATACACCCTCGAAAGAAGGAAAGTTGTGAATATACCCTCGAAAGAGGAAAAATTGTGAATACGCCCTCGAAAGGGGGAAACTCCGAATGTACCCTCGGGTAAATTTTTTTTGCAAATATACCGCTAGTAATAAAGAAGTTGCGAATATGCCCCGCCTTGAGGCGTGGGGATTCTTTAAGGGAGGACCCTTGACATTAGGGCCGACATTGTAACCGATGTCTTTGGCAATTAATCAAAAATGTTCGGACTTGTCCGATGTAAATCAACACCGGCTCCGGTCGGTGGGGAAAGGTCCTGTACACGAACCTTAAATCGTTTGATAAATCTCAAAAGTGCGGAATTAACAAACATGCCTAAATATATACACATCCATCCAACTAAAATTCCCCCCGAAAATTCCGTGTGTAAAATAGACTGGCATGCTCGGTGGGACTTTTCCCGCCTTTCATTTATTTACCAAAGATTTTTCCACTTCGATGAAGGCCCTGATCCCCCTTCTCTGCCCCTTTCAGGAGGAAGCAAGGAGAGGACTCAAACCCCAAAGGCAGGTTTTCTTCACCAAAGTTTCCAACCGATTCTATAGCGGCGGTCTCGTATGGACATCTTGTCGTTGCGACCCACGCCAGATACGACTATCTGGCGACCCCGATAGCATTCGGGGATTTTCCAGCTGTGGTGGGGTCCCCCTTCTTTCTAGGGGTGGTCCCTACCCCTCAAGAAGCACCTGCAACACCAACCGTCCCTGCGACACCAACCGTCCCTGCGACTGCCGGGGGCATCAGGTCCCGCTCCCTACAAGGCCGAGTTTTTTTGGTCCATGCTGTTTCATCTTACGTCGTCCCCGCAAAATGGGGGCAGCGACGAAGCCGCCAAAGCAGGAAGCCCGAGGAGACAATCTCTAGGTCTGGCAAGACTGTTCTGGTTGGGAGCCTTCGCGTCCGGCTAGACGGTGGTGAGCCGGTCCTACCTCGGGACAACCTCGTCCCGACCATACTGACCTCCAACCGCTTTGCCCTTCTTCGCCAAGTGCGGGAGGACAAGCCATACTTCAAAAAGAAGTCTAAATCCAAGAGTGGGAGCCGCAAAATTCAACTACGCTCCCGAAAGATTACGAAGATTTGGGTCACCAAACAAGAGGCCCATGAAATTAAGCGAGCCAGGGCAAATATGCCCGAGCGAGCTCAACATCTGCACCAGACTTGTGGTCGGATGGCTCAGGATGTTCAACCCCTGCCCCTGCAGGGGAAGAAGAGAAAAGAGGTTTATCGTAAACCTAACTTCGCTCTTCGGAGCTCGGAGCCGTTCCAGGCTGAAGGGGCCGTCTGCGCCCAGGCATCACTGAACCGGGTCTCAGTCTTCGATAGACTGGCAAAGGCCCCATCGACAAGGCCGTCGGTCTTTGACAGATTGGGGGCACCTTCCCGCACAGTACTGCAGCCGTTGAAGAAGCGAAGGGTGGTTCAAATTTCAGAAGTTGGGAATAGCATGAAATTGTATACCTGCTATACCTCGGGCAGAGAACCAACGGAGCTCGTTGGCAACCCTGCCAATTTAAATGAACCTGCTCGGTGATATGACCCGAACCCAGCGGTAGACGCAGTGTATCTTAATATCAGAATTGCTGCCAGAAGGAACCTTCAAGCCCAATACAGTGGCCATGCGGGGACTTCTAGCCAGCGACCGCACCGGGAGCAGAACCTGGACCAGGCCCGAAACCAGGATGTTAATTTCGTTCAAGAAGAAAATGACCTCGAGGAGGTTAGGAGCATCCATGGAGAAGGGGGAGCTCAACCCATTGGTGATTATGCTAACACAATGTTCGAGCCACCTACAAGGGTTGCATTTCAGGCCATGTCCGACGATGCTAAGTTCGAAACAATGCAGCGTTGGCACATAGAAATGACCAATCTCATGCTGGAAATGAAACGGCAGATGAACGTGAATGCCCAAAGGCCCTTAGCACCGACCCACGATCAAAATCTCCGACGAGAGCAGCGGTTGGGTAATCCCGCTATTATTGATCGACAAGTAGCTGCCCCCTACCAGGTGGCCATTGAAGTAGGGGCCGAGCCACTCCGTACTCCGCCTAATGCTCAGTCTTCTCGAACCCGCTGGCTGAAGACGTTTTCGCCCAACAACGTATGATTGAGAAGATTGTTGAAGACAAGTTCGCCCAGCGAGGTTAATCCATGAGTTAATCATGCTAGTTTAAGAGCTAGTTTAAGGTTAATCCATGAGTTAATCATGCTGTAAATACTGAAAACAATACAGGAATTACAAGAAAATGGAATGTTAGGCGGTAAATATTGACACCCAAGATTGTATTAAGACATATTAACTTTGAAAATCTACTCTTAGTGTGGGTCTACAACACTCTAAACATGCTCTTATGCTCATAAGAAGTGGCTCAGATAAGCCTCATTTCTCAGAAATAAATGGACAGAATCTCCCCTTGACAAGGCCATCTCACACATGCCCTAACTCAAACCTAAAACCAGAAGAAGAGGGGAAAGCATAATATACACAATCCAAAACCTCAAAACAGAACTTCATCAGATGAAGTCACTTCCACACGGAGCGACTTCATCTGTTCTCTCTCTACCTCCTCCCCTCCCCCTCCACTGCCGGTTCCCGCCACCTCCCCCCTCCCCCTTCGACCCCCCTTCGGACCCCTTCGGACCCCTCCCCCCTCCCCTTCCCTCTCCGGTCCACCGTCTCCCCTCCCCTCTGGCCCCTTCCGATCCCCCTTCCCCTCCGACGTCCCTCCGGACAAGGATGGTTTCGGTATCGGACTCGATTTCGGCCGAGTCCGATACCGAAACCGTCCGGTTTCGGTTTCGGCCGAAACCGGCCGAAACCCATTGAAAAGCTTCTTAAAAAAATCAAAATAAGTCTACAAAATCAGAAATAATTCAGAAAAATATGAATAATCACATAAAAATCAGAAAATTTATTAGACATGCATTTGATTGTAAAAAAATTAGATTAAGTGCAATAAACATGAAGTAGACATTGAAATTCAAACATTGAACATGTTAAACTAATATTCTTGAGTACATACTAAGCATAAAGTAGATTCAAGTATTACAATAAACGTAATTAGGCACAGTAAATGTTACGGAAATTAAATGATCTTTACCTAAATGAAGAGGCACTAATATGGGTAATAACTAGAATCTTCTCTCTCATTGTCTGGCTTTTCATGTTCATACCCATAAGAAGGATGCATGTATGGTCTATATTCACTATAACCGAACAATGAGGTAGCCAAGTCCTGCATCCCTCTTTGGATCCCTCTTGGAGTGTTTGGTTGGCTTGAGCCGAATCCAGTATCAGCATAAGAATCTTGAGGATGAGAAGACGAACTGGTTGGATATGGATGGAACTGGAATGATGGTTCATAACCCTACGACCTATAAATCGCTGCCTCCTGTTGGCCACCTCCATAACCTGATGGATGCCCATATTGACTTTGTGACTCATGTCCTCCCTCACCCTGACTGTATCCTCTGCCTGTGTCTGCGTGGAAGGAGGAAGGACCACCAGCATCCCCACCGCTAGTAGTAGCACCTGCAACACCTTTAGCACCTGCAGCCTCCAGTATCCTTTTGGCCTTTGGGGATGCTTTTTCCTGTGCCGGTGTGCTTTCTTCTTGCACCCTTGACATGAATCCTGTTCCCCTTGGCGTGTGCCTCAAATAAATCTGCTTCAACTGCTCAATTGCCGGGTCCTCTCGAGCAGCAACATTTGTTCTCTCAGTTTGCCCATGCACTGATGTACTTCTTCTTAAGGATGTAGGTGCCTTGCCCATTCTAGGAGTGACTGGCCTGCTATCTGAGTCTGAGTGTCTAGCTGGCTGAAAATCATGCTGCTCCTCAGTGTCCTCAACAACCCTAGACATGTGCGCATGAGTATCTCTGGCCCTCTTTGATTTTCTTCTGAATTCGGGATCTCTTGGCTCATCTTCATCTAGTATGCCCTCTGCCCATCTTCTATCATCATCATCAAAAACAGGCTTATCAACATGCTGTCGTGTCTTCACCCAAGATTGCAACGAATTCTCATCATCAAATAAGGCATCCACATCAATTTCTGCGGCGGCATCCTCGACGACGCGTTTGTTTCGCAGCTGTTGTCTCAACCTCATATTCTTTATTCTCAATCTCATATTGTAGTGGCAGTACACTAATTTCTCTAACCGTCCAGCCTTTAGCCGATTGCGAACCTTCGAGTGTATAAGGCTGAACGTGCTCCAATTTCTTTCACATTGGCTTGCCGATGTTGTTTGACTGAGCACCCTAACTGCAATGAAAGCCAATGCATTGCTGCCCACATCTCGGTTGTTCACCATTATCCACCAGTCAGCTGTTCCACCAACCATAAACAAATGCATATAAGTTGTAGAAATATATATTAAGGTTAAGAAATCCAAAAAATAAAATATACCTGGGCTCACTCTTCCCACAACGTATTGCAATTGGGAGTCAGCATATGTCCCAGTCCTCATTCTATAATGGTTCATCTACAAACATAAAGTAATACATTAACATAACTACTTAAATAAATTCTATACATGTTATTGATAAAATCAAATAAAGGCGAACCTCTACTTCGGCATGAAGTCTCTTTTCTGGATTCCTCGATAAACGACCAATGACTTTTAAAGTCCCTTGAAGCACCTCGCCATCAACATGTGCATCGGCACCGTACATAAATCGAGGGTTGAGGAAATAACCTGCATTTGTGTATAATTAACTAAATGAAATTTATAAAATAACATAAAGGCATTACCCCAATTTCAGTACAATTAATCACTCACCAGCTGCATGCAAGTTGTGGTGTAATGTGTTGTCCCATCTCTGGTCAATAATTTTCCACCATTTTGCATAATGTCTGGGAAGGGAATGCTACAACTCCAATTTAGCACGGTCCATGGCCTCGTACAGATAGCCCATATCATTCTTCTCATCGCCATCCACCATTCTTAGGACCTTCACGAGGGGTGTGACTACTTTCAAGTACCGTGACACCCTGTCCCAGAATTTGTTGTCGTCCACGACGTGGCAGACATCCAAATAATCCATCTGTGCATCAACATTGCCCTTGTCGATGTATTCCCGCAGGGCATTGTGGTACATGAAAGCTTTCAACTCATTCTTGTACCTGTGCAGGTAAATGAAATTTGAAGCTACATCAACTGTTACATATCAGTAAGGATAAAGTATCAAGAATTGAGATCAATCTTATACTTGTGCAAAGACTCCAAAGAAATAAAATTGGAAGCAAATCTGGTTGGGCCTGCACGGATGATATCTCGCCCTCCACTGGCATGCGCCCTGAACATATTTAGTATCCTAGGATGGCTATAGATATACTGTGTGACTTTTTGTGCCTTGTCAATTGTCTTCTTCACATGTTTTCCTTCCCTATGTCTTCAAGCATCAGATCCAGACAATGTGCTGCACATGGGAGCCAATATAAATGACTGCACTTCTGCATCAATTTCTTCCCTACAGCCTTGTAACTGGCTTCATTATCAGTCACCCCTGCACAACATTCTCCTCTCCAATTTGTTCTACCATGCCATCCATAAAATGAAACAAATAATTTGCATTCTTTTCATAATCTGATGCATCAACTGATTTCACAAACCCTGTACCTTCGATGCAATGGACCAAAAAGTTTATCATGGACTTCTTCGTGGTACCAGTCCAACCATCACACATGATGGTGCATCCTCTCTCCACCCATATATGCTTGAAGCTTTCAACCCAATCATGGAGCTCCTCAACCTCTCCCTCAAGGCCACGCCCGTATATGTCTCGACGTGAGGGGGCCTTCAAGCCAGGGCCAGTATCTGCTATGGCATCTAACATAGGTTGGAAATATTCACTTGAAGTTGCATGTGCAGGGACACCTGCATGAAAAAATCATTTGCAGATAGATTTAAATGCATGCCCTGCAACTTCTGCTGATTTTTTGACCCCTCTCAATGCTTGCTTGATTTTAGGTTGTGTAGCTTGGGCCCTTCTGTGCAGATAGCTGTCCATGGGACCTGTTCCCTGCGTATGTGGGGCAGCACCAACGTCAGGACGTCGTGCAGTTGTACTCTCATACGTCCCTGAACCCATGGCTCCCTTCCCTTTCCTTCGAGCGGCTTG
This sequence comes from Amorphophallus konjac, assembly GCA_022559845.1. Classification (NCBI taxonomy): domain Eukaryota; kingdom Viridiplantae; phylum Streptophyta; class Magnoliopsida; order Alismatales; family Araceae; genus Amorphophallus; species Amorphophallus konjac. Next base: position 390,240,224 of record CM040122.1, read on the forward strand.
TTCACGCTCCCTTGCTTCAGTCAGCTCTGGATCAGAATCCTCAGTGCCTTCCTCATCATCATCCCTCCTAACCCTTCTGTCAGAAATCTCCTCAGCAATTTCAGCCTCATCCTCAGCCCTTTGTTGCACCCTCTCCCTTTTCCCCAGAAGGCACTGGCGCATCTCTTCTCGCACCTCTCGGGGACAGTTGTCACATTGTCTCACCTCTCCTCTTACCCCTACCAAAAATTACTTTCCTCTGGTAATTCCGCCATACATCTCCTTACCACAGTAATTGCATTTCACCTTTCTTCTCTTAGCATCAATTAAGGACATGTGGGCCCACCCCGGATCCTCCTGCCCTTGCTGCTCCTGTGTTTGTTCACGTCTAGGCATGATGCTGTATTAAGACGGTCAAAGAAAAATAGAATAGTTGTAAGTACATTGGAAAAATTACGGCTTAATTATCAATCACCCTTGGAAAAAAATAATTACCCGCATGCTCCCACCCCAAAATGTTCAATGAAGCTTAACGTAACTTCAATTGAGCCTAAGCAAATCAAAATAGACAGAAGCCCCAATTCTATGACCTAATTAGGGCTTAATGTACAATTAACCCTTAATCACCATTGGGAAAAAATAATTACCTGCATGCTCTCACCCCAAAATATTCAATGAAGTTTAATTTAACTTCAATTGAGCCTAAGCAAATCAAAATAGACAAAAAGCCCCCATTTCTATGACCTAATTAGGGCTTAATTAGCAATTAACCCTTAATCACCCTTGGGAAAAAATAATTACCCGCATGCTCCCACCCCAAAATGTTCAATGAAGCTTAATTTAACTCAATTGAGCCTAAACAAATCAAAATAGACAAAAGCCCCAATTTCTATGACCTAATTAGGGCTTAATTAGCAATTAATCTTTAATCACCATAGGAAAAAATTAATTACCCGCATGATCCCGCCCCAAAATCCTCAATGAAGCTTAATTTAAGTTCAATTGAGCTTAAGCAAATCAAAATAGACAAAGCCCCAATTTTTATAAACTGATTAGGGTTTAATTAGCAATTAACCCTTAAGGTCTTAATCACCCTTGGAAGAAACTTAATAAGCAAGGTTTGCTCACCCCAAATTTTTAACCCAACCAAAATAACACAACAAAACAATCAAACCCTCAATTAACCCAATGAAATTAACCTCAAACAAAACAATCAAACCCTTGATGTTGTGTTGGCCCCTGGTGTGCGCAGCAAGGCTCCCTCTCGGCCTCTCCCTGTCCACCTCCAGCAGGCTCAGCAACAGGCTCGCAGCAGCCTTGGCCCTTGGTCACATGGCAACAGCAGTAGCTCGCAGCAGCTCGCACTCGCAGCAGCAGCACGCCGCAGCTCGCAGCCTCGGTCGCAGCAGCAGCCAGCAGGTCGCAGCAGGCAGCAGCAGCAGGTGGCAGCAGCAGCAGAAGTTCACAGCAGCCGCAGAGTTTCGGCCGTTTCGGCCGTGGGATGGGGTTTCGGGGGGAGAACAATGGGTTTCGGCCGAAATCGGGGGGGGGGGGGGTTCACGTGGGTTTCGGCCGAAACCGATATCTTCTTTAAGTTTCGGACCTGCACAGTAAACAAGTGGATTTTCGTATCGGGTATGGCCGAAACCGAAACGTTTCGGTTTTGGCCGAAACTGCCAACATTGCCTCCGGACCCCTCCCCTTCCCCCTCCGATCCATCGTCTCCCCTCCCCTCCGCCCCCGTCCGATCCCCCTCCCCCTCCACCAACGGTGGATGCCCCCCCCCTCCACCTTCGATCCCCCTCCCCCTCCCCTTCCCGTCCCACTCCGCCTTCCCCTCAGCCTCTAGTGCTCTCCCCCCTCTCCTTCCCGTGTCCCCCCTCCGCCTCCCCCCTCCCTCTCCCCCTCCACCTCCGGTGGACTGCCCCCCCCTCCGGTTCCCTTCCCCTCGACCTCCGACCCTCAGGCGCCCTCCCCAGAGAGAGAGAGAGAGAGAGAGAGTCTACGGTCAGCATGGATGTTTTGGTCTTTTTCTATGCAATTGATGGTATATTCTATGGAATATTTCTTTTTTTGGAGGGCAACAAACTACACGGATTCATTTGTAAAATGTTGATGATTGTAGGGACTTTTAAGACAATAATCGGATTTGAGGGACTAATTGACAATTCACTAAGTTTGTAGGGACTAATATGCAAAAGTCCTTTTAAAATAATCTTAGTTTCATAGCTGCATGTACATATATGTATGACGTACGGAGTCCTAATATGTGTTACATGATTCAAATGTTTCGAGGTTGTCCTTCTCTCTTAAGCATTCGCATTAGTGCAACACCTATATTAGAGGATTCAGGTCCTTCAGATTCCCTCCTTTTCTCATGTCACATTTGGTTGTATCTTTCCACTGGCTGGAAAATTGGGGCACCATTACCCTGTTTTGCTGCTATTTGTTACATCTACCTGTAGTTACTTTTTCCTTTCATGATTGCTTGGTGCAGCATTATTCTGAAGACAATAAATATGCTTAATTTTGTAGGCGGTCAATCTGGAATTTTGGGGAGCAGAACATGCCATAATTCTCTCCCACTCGTTCTATGCTAGGAATTTTGAGCTAGTTTTACCATGTAAATAATTTATTTTCAACATTATTGTCAATATAATGCACCTGTTATTAAGTTACAACTGCTCAATGAAACTTTTATAATTGATCTCTCGTGATAGATAAACTTTTAAAGGAACATTTGAGTACATCCAACAAATGCCTTTAGAAGGTGCTTCACGTGGTCTTTAATTCGTTTCATGGTAGAATGAGCGCATTTGAGGAAAATGTCAGCTCAACCACATGAGCTTCCCACCAAGTTTGCAGTTCAACCACGTGTACTTCTGTTGAAGCGAAAAAATTGATGGAAAAAAAGAGAGAAAAATGACACAAAAAAATAGAGGCCGGCCACCCCCACTCTCTCACTTGAGGGGTTTGGACTGGATCCACCTCCAATTGGGGGGTTTGGGTCGGAGTCACCCCCCAAACCAGATCCAATCCTCAATTGGGGGGTTTGGACTGTATCCAACCCCCGAATCCCTCATTTGGCTGATTTAGTCCGATTAAAACCCCCAAGTGGGGTATTTGGCTCGGTTAAACCCCCCAAGTGAGATACTTGGACCGGTTAAGAGCCCTGGAGAGCCATGGTTGGACTGGATCAACATGTAGCCGCCCCTGGGCTCTATAAATACCCCCAGTGGGACCCAGGGAAGGACACAGAACACACAGAATGCAGAGAAGAGAGAGTGTAGAGGATTCTTGTGCTTCTAAAGGCCCATTCTTTGGGTTGCGTTCGTGCTTGTGCTGTAAGGGTATGTCATAAAAGGGTCCCTCTCTTGGCCCATGTGCTGCACAATATCCATGTGATTCATGTGATTTATGTATCTCTTTGGGGAAAATGATATTGTCCCCCCAAACTTCCAGATTTTGTAAAAATGCCCTTATGAGCCTTACAATTATGTAAAAGTCCGGGATGCATCCGGGAAATGTGTACAAGCCCTGATCATCTACAGAAAGCGTCTTGTAAAACTCAGGAATTTGTCGAGAAAAATCAACACCAAGTGGTGCAGTTGTAGCAAATTAAATAACAAAGGCGACAACAGAAGTAACAAATTTTACACCATCAACCTCTTGCCCCTTAACAATTCCTCACAGTGGAGGCACAAAACTTAAAGAAATCCTCTTCCCACATGGACTAAGAACCAAACTATTGGTTGGGTGAACAGTGACAAGGGGCATCTATAGGGGCCGCCCCGCTTTTTCTCATTGAGGGGTTTTGGACCGGATTCACCCCCAATTGAGGGGTTTGGACCGGATTTACCCCCAATTGAAGGGTTTGGACCAGATAACCGGGTTTGGACTAGTTAAACCCCATAAGCCCTCATTTGACTAATTTGGCCCTGTTAAAACCCCTAAGTGGGGTATTTGACCCGGTTAAAATCCCCAATTGGGGTACTTGGACCGGTTAAAGACCTGGAGGGGCATGGTTGGGCTGGATAAACCTGTAACCGCTCCTAGGTTCTATAAATACTCCCCAGTGGGACTCAGGGCGGAACACACATAAACACACAGAGAAGAGAGATCACAGAGAGACAGAGCTCTGAGGATCCTTGTGCTTGCGCTTTTGAAGGCCTATCCTTTGGGGGGTTTTGTGCTTGTGTTGTGCTCACAATGAGGGTATGTTATAAAATTGTTCCTCCTCGAGTCTGCACACATGTCCTTGTGTTGTGGCCAATGAAATCTCATTGTAAATGTTTTTTTTTTGGCAAAAATAATGTGATTCTCTAAAATAATCCGAAAAGAACATTCCCAGGAGAAAGATCATATCCATCAGTCCACATGCTATTTGCTGGAGTACTTGGCGGGAGCGCAATGGTCTCCTTTTCCGAAGAAGTAGACTCTATGTTGAAAATATTTGCTTTTGTGCTGTCTTCTTTGTATTTATGGCACTATCGAAGCTATTTTCTTACTACGGCAACTAATAGAGAAGTATAGAGAGATGATAAAAGATTTATATATAGTTTTTCTTGATTTGGAGAAGGTGTATGATCGAGTACCGAGAGAATTAATTTGGTGGATATTAAGAAAGTAGTCTCTCAGGGATATGTTGATTTGGTTAAGGATATGTACGAAGGTGCAGTTACTTGTGTTAGAACTATTGCTGGAGAGACTTGTGAATTTCCAATTACATTAGGTTTGCATCAAGGTTCTACACTAAGTCCATATCTCTTTGCCTTAGTTATGGATGAAGTAACAAAACAATTGCATGATGATATCCCTTGCTATATGTTATTTGCAGATGATATTGTCTTAACTAATGAGAGTATTGATGTTTTAAATGCTAAGTTAGAGCGTTGGAGGCATGCCTTGGACTCTAAAGGTTTTAAAATTAGTAGGAGCAAGTCAGAGTTTATGCACTGTAATTTTAGCAATGAGAGAGTGATACAGGAAGACATGATTCTAATTGATGGACAAAACATTCTTAAGAGTAGTAGCTTTCGGTACTTAGGGTCTATCATACACGAGAATGGGGAGATTCATGACGATGTTGCATACAGGATTAAGACAGGCTAGTTAAAATGGAGAAGCGCATTAGGAGTCCTTTGTGACCGCCGTATGCCTCTCAAACTCAAAGGGAAGTTTTATAGAAAGGATGTGAGACCTCCTTTGTTATATGATACCGAGTGTTGGGCAATACGTAAGGAACACATTCACAAAATGTGTGTAGCAGAGATGAGGATGTTGAGATGGATGTGTGGCAAGATTAAGAAAGACAAGATTATGAATGAGTGCATCCATAAGGACTTGGGATAGCCCTAATTGATAGTAAAATGAGAGAAAATAGACTCAGGTGATTTGGACATGTGCTTTGTCGCTCTAACTCAACGTCGGTTAAAAGATGTATCCAAATCTTAGTGGATGCTAGTAAAAGAGTTCGTGGAAGGCCTAGAATGAGATGGTGCGATGCTATTAGGAAGGACATTAGTTTCTTGGGTTTAAATATGAATATAGCACTTGATAGAAATCTTTGGCAGAACAAGATTCATATAGCCGACCCCAAATAATTGGGATAAGGCTCTGATGATGATGATATAATCTGATTGCAGATGAGCGGGTTGGGAATCTAGGTAGTTTTTAATTTCTGAGAGGAGGAATCTCTCCTCTTTTTTGATTGTGTCACCTCTGTTTATCTAATAAAATTGGTGGTGCAATCCACTTTTTCTTACAAAAAAAAAACAGAAAAATTTCTTATACAGGACAAAACCCTTGCCTCCCTCCCATAGAAGAGAAAGCAGAAAAAGGCCTGAACTCATATGTGCAGACTTCACATGGATCCATGGAACCTCTGTGATAATTTTATCCTTGACTTTTGCTATGTGGATATGCCACATCGTGGACATGGATGTTACATCAGCCACTCTTGAATTATATTTTCTTCTTTTTCCTAAAGACTCTGAGATTTTATCTTCTCAAAGCTGTCCAGCAACTCCCTTGCAGAGAGGACTATTCTTTCTTTGGTTTTCCTCCTTTCCACCTTTCCTATTTTCTCTAATTGTATTATGCAACTCAATTTTAAGCTGCTTTTTTCTGCTGCTTCCCTTTGAAACAATAAATGCTTGTTCATCTCAGCTGCTCTACCAGAAAAAGACATGACCTTGCAGCCTCTGTACACCTGTTTAATTTGCCATTCCTTGTCTTCATTCTGTCCTTTGTTAAGTCTTCACATAGAGATGTCAGGTTGATATCTTGAGCCTTCTGTTCTCATGTACCCAGAATAAGTGAGAGTTTTCTAATGCAAAATTGAATTCATGATAGCATCTGCATGAATATTTTCTTTTATGATATTCTTAGGTTATTGTAGATGTCTTCCATCTTCCTTACCTTGGTTATCTAGATTTTTGTGACATATTGCCTTTTATCAGGTGTTAAATGGAAAGCTGCTCAAAACAAAAGATAGAAATGCAAAAAGGGATATTAGGAAGGAGCTTAAGACCCTTGCAAGGGAAGAAAGGAAGAGGCAACAACTTGCAGTCGTTGATGTTCTTAAAAGTGCAGATGTAGTCCTAACAACCTTAACAGGTGCATTTTCCCATAAATTGGACAATATTACATTTGACCTGGTAATTATTGATGAAGCTGCTCAAGCACTTGAGGTAGCATGCTGGATTGCCTTGTTGAAGGTGGAGCCTCTGCCCCCTCTCTCTGTCTCAATAGTCAAATGAGAACCATCCAAGAACTTAGACTGTTGCCTTTCTGTTAATTTGAAGTTGTTTTTCTTCTCTGTTAGTTAGCATAGCTGCTGGTTGTAGTTTTATGCTCCACTCTTTCCATTTAAAAGTCAATAAGTTATCTGTTTCATGGTACTATATATTGCCTTTTTCTGACATAGCTGCTGCTTCATAGCTAGCTGTTTTTCTTCTCTTTGATATTTACCATAGCTACTGCTTGTATTTAATCCTTAACTCCTTCCATTTCGAAAATCAATAAGTTAGTTGTTTGTATACACTGCCTCTTTTTAACATCTGAAAAAAGGTGAATTGTTCTTTCTATATCATTGCAGGGATCAAGATGTATACTTTCAGGTGACCATCTCCAGCTTCCTCCTACAGTACAATGTGTGGAAGCGGAGAGGAAAGGATTAGGAAAGACTCTCTTTGAACGTATTGCAGGCCTATATGGAGAGGAAGTCATGGCCATGCTCACTGTCCAGTACCGTATGCATGAGCTTGTAATGAATTGGTCGTCTAAGGAGTTGTATGACAATAAGGTGATACCCATTTTTATATCACAAGGAGTGGCCATCTTGTGTATTGATTGCATTTATTTTTTCATATGATATTGTGATTCACTTGTGTAACCAGGCTTGTTTTCCCAATTGTCTTGTACATGTCAACTCAGTTTCCAGAGATTCTGTTTGCTGATTTACATGGCTTCATATGAGTTGTTTGAGTTAATGTTCCATAGAGGTTTCAAGTCTGAACTGCTCATGCTTGGTCCACAACATTCTCAACAATATATCAATCCATGGTTTGCTGACTCGGTCCGAGTTTGTATCTAGAGGGTTCTAAGTCGTGAGTCGGGTGAATCGCACTGAGTAGCTGTGAACTATTTAAATAATAATATAATATCTAAAAATAATTTATTTTTTTAAAATTAAAAAATATAGTAATGATATAATAGTAGTCATAAATCTTGTATTTTAGGGAAGAAAAGAATTTAACTCATTTGTTGAGTTCATTTTAAATATGCTACTTGGCCAAGTTGGTTCCAGTCGGCTCCGAATCAGGCTGACTTGTACAAGATCAGGGAGAATCAATCCGATACGGATCCCCGAGTTGTCAAACCCTGTATTAATTTAACTCATGCCTCAAAACTGTTATATCAAGTCACTGCAAATTTGTTCTATGGTTCTAGGACAATACTGATACTGTATGCCATGTCAGCAAACCTGACCAAAGACACTCTTCCTTTTCTATATAAATAACAGCTGTGTAGAATTTTTTTGAGCAGCAGTCAAGGTTTTCTTTAGGTCATTGTTAGAGTAGAGAGGAAGAGGGGCCAATGGACCGCAAACTGCTCTCTTGGGCAGTTCACTCTCTCTTTATATTTAACCCTTGAGGCTAATTACAAATCTACCCTCCTATAAGAGGACAACCAAGAAAAAAAAGAAAAGATTACAATTAAACGTAGTAAACATCCAGTATTACAAAAGTACCCCTATTTTTACAAAAATACCATTATTTTTACAACTGTACTCCTATTTTTCCTACACTCCCTCTCAAGGTGAGCATAGATACTCTTCATGCTCAACTTGTCAAGAGCAGACCTAAACTGAGCCACAGTCATAGCCTTTGTGAAGACATCAGCAACTTGTTCCTGTGACTTCACATAAAGACCAAACAAAGTTCTCTTGGGTCCATTTTCACTCTAATGAAATGTATGTCAATCTCAATGTGCTTTATTCTCTCATGCTGAGCAGGGTTGTTTGCAATGCTTATTACTGCTTTGTTGTCACAATAGAGCTTCATGGGCAATTTCACTGGAACTCCTAGATCCAACAGAAGAAGTTGTAGCCAAATCAACTCTCCTAACCCATGTGCTATGGTCCTATATGCCGCCTCTGCACTTGACCTTGTACACACTGTTTGCTTCTTACTTCTCCAAGTAACTAGATTGCCACCTACGTGCAATAACCAGAAGTTGATCTTCTGTCTTCTTATGACCTGGCCCAATCAGCATCTACATATCCTTCAAGACTTAGGCTTTTAGCTTTTTGAAAAAGAATTAATTTTCCAGGACATGACTTCAAATATCTCAGTATCTGTTCAACCACTTTTATGTGCATTGTTCGTGGAACATGCATGAATTGACTGACTACACTTATAGTATAAGTCAAATCTAGCAGAGTCAATGACAAATATAGGAGTTTTTCTACCACTCTGGTATAAGCCCCTATCTTCTAATGAAAGTTCTTCTCCCTCTGTCTCTGATAAGCCATGATTTAATTTAATTGGTGTTGTTGCAGGCTTACATCCTAGGTTCCCAGTTCCACTCAGCAAATCCAGTGCATACTTCCTCTGACAGTTATAGATCCCATTCCTTGCTCTGGCTACTTCAATTCCTGGCAAATCTAGTTCACTCAAGTCTTTGATTTCAAATTCAACGACCAAGTCTTTCTTTAACTATTTGATTCTAGCCTCATCATCTCATGTGACAATCATGTAATCTACATAAACAAGTAGCACTGTTATATGCCCCATCCACTTGACAAACATAATATGATCAGCATTTGATTGTTTGAATCCAAATCTTACCATAGCAAGACGCAATCTATCAAATCATGCTCTAGGTGACTATTTCAGCCCATAAGGTGCTTCTTCAGATGACAAACTTTCACTTTTGTATCAATTCCAGGTGGTGACAGCATGTCTACTTCTTGTAAATCACTATTTTAAAAAAGCATTTTTGACGTCTAATTGGTACAAAGGCCAAGGGTATTGGACAGCCAATGAAAGAATCACCCTAACAGACTTTTGCTTCGTCACAGGAGCAGAGGTCTTCTGATAATCAGTCTTGCATGTCTGAGTAAATCCTTTTGCAACAAGTGTAGCTTTATACCGTTGTACCTCACACTCTGTATTATGTTTAACTATGTAGACCCATTTGGATCCAACTGGATTTCTGCCCTTTGGAAGATCAACTAGGACTCAAGTGCCATTCTTGTCCAGAGCACTCAACTCCTAATACATTGCACACTGCCATTTCAGATCTTGCACAACTTTTGAAAAGGTAGTAGGAACATGGATAGGCGACAATGAAGAGAGAAAAGAATAGTATCAGGGAGACACATGGGAATAGGTAACAAAATTGGTGATGGGGTGTTTAGCGCACTCCCAAACACCCTTTGTAATGGTAATGGGAAGATTCAAGTCATCAAGAGACGGAAGAATCTAAAAAGTTAGCACCCTCTGGAATTGGTTGATCAGTAGAGGACTTTTCTTTGAACCTCTTCCGCTTGTAAATAATAATTTGCTTCTGCTTCTCAACACTCTCTACACCAGTCACTGGAGTGTGAGTATGAACACCAGGAGATCCATCTGCGGTAGTACTAAAAAGAGGAGGTACAGACAATAAAGGAGTAACAGAAGAAGAGGCCGGAAGTGGGATGATGGTGTAATTCTCCTCCAACTGCTGAGTCTAGGGAGAATAGTAGGACTTAGACTCAAAGAAAGTAACATCCTGCCGAATAAAGAAATGACAAGAGATAGGATCATAGCACTTGTAACCCTTCTGAGTAGAAGAGTAACTAAGAAAAACACCATGAATAGCCCATGGATCAAGCTTGGAGCTACCTGGACCCAGAGTATGAATGAAACAAAGGCAACCAAAAATCGGAGGTAAAATAAGAAATAAGGGCTTGTCTAGATAGAGAAAGGCAAAGGGCAGCGATCACCTAGACTATTTGATGGCATCCTGCTGACAATGTAGTTGGCAGTATGAACTGTCTTTGCCCAGAAGGATGTCAGTAGATGACGCTGGAAAAGGATAACCCTGGCAATTTCAAGAAGATGGTGATTTTTGTGTTCAGCAATGCCATTTTGTCGAGAGAATATGGACAAGAGGATTCGTGAAGTACACCCTCATCTTCAAGAAATATATTGACACTTCTAGCAAAGTATTCTTGGGCATTATCAGAACGAAGGGTTTTCACCTTAGTGCCAAACTGAATGTGGGCCATGTTACAAAATACTTGAACAACACAAGATACTTCATCCCAAGATCATAACAAATACAGCCAAGAGCAACGAGAGTAATCATCAATGAATGTAATACATATTCTGTATCCATCCAAGGAAGGAACATGGGAGCTTAGTAGTAACACCAGTAAGCGCAGAGTATTCTCCAACATCGGAATGTGCAGGAGTGACAAGCTTGCTGCTCATGACCTGTTGTCACTGGTTTTCACTCAGAACTTTAAAGTAGGTCTCTTCCAGTGAAGGTGCTGGATCCATGTTGAAAATCTATCCTCGTAAAGTGTCATATTGTGTGTTCAGCCCACTCAAGAACTTCACAATCCTATCATCTTCTTGAAGAGTCAGATAGGTCTATTGATCTACAAGCGATGTCCATCTAGCCGTATGGTAGACATCTAACTCATTCCATAGCGAAGTGAGGCCACAAAAGGAAGCAGTGACAGTAAGTGAACCCTGCTTTAACTCATGAATATTGTGGCTCAACTGATATAGGTGAACCTTATTTTTTCTTGTGACCATAAAGACCACCTAAGGGCTTCCACATGTCTGTGGCAGTAGACTTGGGAAAGGTTGCCGGTCGAATTTCAGGGCTGACGTAATTGAGAAGCCAGGACATCACCATACTGTTGTCCTGCCTCCAGGCAGGGAAGAGAGGGTCTAAAGGATCTGGCATTTTCTGACCAGTTAAAAAACCCAGTTTGTCACAGCCGGCAATATAGAGTTCAGCAGCTACGGGCCATGAAGGAAAATTGTGCTTTATCAGCTTCTTCGATGTGATTGGTAGACAAGTTTGGCCAGTTGATGCCAGTGACACAGGCTGAACCATTGCAGAAGGCATCTCCGACGCTGTAGAAGGGGTATCGGCCATGTAACAGTGACTAGAAGAAGACAGTAGCAGCTCTACAAAAAATCTCCAGCAGCCGGAAGGTTTGGTGGAAGCAGCAGAAGGCCCGGCTGGAGCAGCAGGCGTGGGAGAGGGCCCTGGCAGATCTGGCTGCAGTAGGGGCCAGGTTTGTCCTGGGCAGGAACAGGAAGGTAACCCTGGCAGGTCTGGCCACAGCAGGGCAGAAGCAGCAGGGCAGGGCTGATCGGCCTGGGAAGATGTGGCCGCAGCAGGCCCCCTGGCAGGTCTGGCCGCAGCAGGGCAGGAGCAGCGAGGCAGGGCTGATTGGCCTAGGAAGATCTGGCCGCAGGAGGGCAGGGCAGATGTGGCTGTTGGAGTCTGTCCTGATCCACAGAGGAGTCTGCTGGAGGGTTTGCCCTGATCTGCAGAGGAGTATACCCTGATTAATCCCCTGCACCAGCTGCCATCTAGGTTTTTTTTTTTTTGGGTGTCGCCTGTATAGGTCAACAAACAGAGGAAAGGAGGAAATCGCCACCCTGCAGTAGCAAGAACCCATTAGAAGGGGTGCGGCCTGTGAGGAGAGATGATCTAAGCATATCCCATGGCCAGTCTGCTCTGATACCATGCTAGGGCAGAGGGGAAGAAGGGCCAATGGAAGAAAGAGAAGAAGAGGATACTGCGAACAGCTCTCTTGGGCAGTTTGCTCTCTCTTTTATGTTTAACCCTTGAGGCTAATTAGAAATCTACCCTCCTATAAGAGGGCAACCAGGAAAGAAAAGAAAAGATTACAGTAAACCCAATAAACATATAGTATTACAAAAAATACTCCTGTTTTTACAGAAATACCCCTATTTTTTTGCTACAGTCATAAATTCCTCCTCTCCTTCTGGAGGTGATGCTTTGTTGGTGGTGGTGGTGGGGAGGGATGTGGTTCCTTTTCTTTTTCCTGGTTGTGTACAAAATTTACAAGCAACCAAGTGAGCATGCAAACCATTTTCCATGGTGGGGGAGGCATTATGGTATGTGTTATTGTTTGCCTTTCTTCTCAGTTCTGATAGGTTCTCTGCAGATCAAAGCTCATGCTAGTGTTGCTGGACATATGCTTTATGATCTTGAAAATGTTCAGAGGAATGTTTCAACAGAGCCTACACTTATTCTCATTGACATAGCAGGGTATGCATTCTTTGACTCATCTGTAAATGTCTTGTGGCTTTGCAAGTTTTTCCTCAAGGGACTCATGACGTTGGTTGTATTATATTTGCTGAATATCCTTTGTGTAATCTGGGGAGAGTGGAAGTGCAGGAAATCTAATGATTTCCATAGTGTCTTTACTATTCTGAAAATGATCATCAAGCTCATGGAAGATTGGTCCATGGCTGCTGATACAATCACCCTGCAAGATCCTGTTCTGATGAGCAGAATAAACGAATAGGAAGAAACTCTTAAAGAATGGAAGGGTTCTTTTTGGCCTGTACTCTGTTCAGTTTTGTTCTGTACATTTTTCCTTTTTTTGTCCAGATAAGAGTCCATATTTTGACATTTTGACGTACTGTTCCTTTGCAATTTTACTGAATTGTGGTTTTGCCACCTTTAAAAAGTATTTGATGAATGCCCTGATCCTAACATTCTTCTATGACAAGGTATCAAAGTGGTTTATCATTATTCTGGACTAGAGCATTCATTTTACTCGGCTTTTTCTAATTTTCTTCTCATTCAGAGAAAAACTGTGACGCACACATGAGTGCATGTGCATGTTTGTGTGCTCACATCTATATGTCACATATGCATAGATGTGTCTATATGTCACATATCCTAAATGAAAGATGATTTATTGAGCATCTTCCAAGAAAAACCTCTTGGCACAATGCAACTCAATAAACCAGGCTGATCCGATCAGTTTTGGGCCAAACCGACCCAACCCCGACCAGCCGACCCCAATTCTTATTGAGGATCGAGTTGATCAACCTTTGGATCGCGCTGGATTTGCCAATCCCACAGTGGGATCGGCCAATCCGGCACGATCCCCAGGCCAGTCCCACCTGGGTTAAAAATATAAGCAGAAGAAAAACTGAAGAACAAGAAGCCGAAGAACTGAAGAAGAGGAGGGAAAAAAATTGAAACAGAAAAATACTTACCTATTGGTGCCACTGCCGCCGCCCCCCGCACCGTTGCCACCTGCTGTTGACATCGCCATCGCTACCTGCCATCGGTGTCAGTGCCATGGTGGCAACCCGCCACCGCCTCCACCTCCTCCATTGTTCTATTGCTCCACGGACGAGCCTCTACCTGCAAGGGAAGAGGGGACTGGGAAAGCACCATCTAGAGTCCCAGAAGTAAAAGTAGGTTGCAAATTTATATGAAAACCCCTAAAAAGTTATATGCATACATATTAATCTTTAAAATATTTTAAAAAGGGGCTCAGCTTGGATCAGCTGCGGATCAGGCTCAGATTGCCCAATCTGGTTGATCTAGATTGGGTCTTGGGCCCCCAATCCAAGCCTGACCCACAATTCCTGCTTATCTTGGCATACAATAATAGTGGCATACTCCATTGAAAAATAAAGGCGGAATCAAGGTACAATGTGAATTGTTTAGAAAAGCCCTATGTCTACACATTCTATTAAATATTTGCAACCATTCCACATTTAGTTTATGGTTCCCATTTGCATATCCCATGATTTTCCACCTCAGAATGGATGAAATTGGCCTTAATTCCTTTTTGAATCTTCTGTAATATCTTTCTTTACAAATAGACCATAAGACAGAAGGGACAGAAGAAGACTGGATGTCTCTTTCCACTGTGATGGGCAGCGTTCTTGCCAATTAGACAGCAGAATGGGGAATATTTAAGGATCCCACCACGGCTTGTGAGTGACTTGCAAACTAGAACCAAATCACTCTGGTACTGCCACATTAAATGAATTGATGTTTCATGTTTTCAGGCTGTATTCCACAATGTATGAATAACTCCTTAATAAAGGGTTTTATTGTTGTTGCACCCGTTAATTTCCTCGAATAGATCGAGACACTTCACTCGAGTTGCTCGAGGTTCAACATGTGGCGTACCGCCGTTCCGTGGAATATTTCCACACATCGGGACTCTGTAGCCCGACCATTACATCAATCATAAACCCCTCACAGCAAACGAGGTGGTTGAAAGTCGACTTAAGTCCACGACGACTGTCAGGGCCGTGTGGTCTCGGACGAACTCCGAAGCGAGGATTCCTTCCTCAAACATCTATGGTGGAGGATAATCATACAAAGAAAACCTTTGCAGCAAAGAAAGAGGGCGCAAGAAATGGTATACACACCTCTGGAAAAGTCCAACGCACGTGTACCACGCAGCTTGGACGAGCACAAGCTCCCTCCTCTTGGCCGACGGCACGAGGAAGATGACAGAAGAACAAGAAGAGCGCTTTCTCCTCTCTCCACGTGGCGTGCTGCAAGAAAAAAAGGTTGAAAAACCCTAAAACCATGGGTTTAAGAAGGGAAGAGACCCAGGGGAACCCGTCCGGGGTCAAGTGACCCCGGTGGGGCCTGATTGGGCTCAAACGACCCCCGCAGGGCCTACCCGGGGTCGTTCGACCCCAGGTGGGGTCCCTGGGGTCATTTGACCCCGCTGCCCTCCTTCCTCTCTCGCAGAGCAAAAAAGAAAAGGAATAAAAGACCCTCCCGGGGTCATTTCAAATTCTATCCACCCCGTATGGGGTAAATCAAACCCGGTGGCTTCTCACTTTCTATAAATACACCCCCAGGGGGTCCAAGATGGAGACGAAGCAACACACAAACAGACGGAATCTCCACATGTATTCTCAGGTCTTGTATTTATAGTCCCGAAGGTTATATATGTAATTTTCCATGTATCCTGGACGGCCAAATTATGTAATTCCTCCAGATAATCAAGAATTATAGAAATGCCCCTTTCGGGACTACAGGAAAATTCAAGTTTTATTATTTGCAGTTTTACCCTGCAACCTTTTGTAATGGGGCTATGTCCTTACATCCCGCGTCAATGCGGAGATCTCCATTTCTTTTGTACAGTGACAACTCGCCGACAACCTTTGTACTCATATGGATCATGAATGCACTCAGCTGTTCCTTTACGTACTAGTCAAGGAAAATTGCAAATGAAACCTGACTTTTTGAAAAAAATGTGCATATACCCTCCTCTCTCGGAAATGAGCGCGTGTGTTTTCTATGAAACCCATCGTCGTTCTTTCATGCAAAGATTTCGTCAAACTACCCTTGCACCTAAGCTTAGTCTCGAACCCTAAGCCTACCCTGGGCTTGATAAAACTACCGAAATAGCCTTATAGTATAGAAATGGCTAAATAACCCCTAAATTCTCCGGAAATGGCCTCAGCGCCCTTGGAAGTTAGAGATTTTACCATACTCTCCCTCCAACTCGGAAATTTCTGAAATGCCCTTGGCCTGGTAAAATTATCAAAATACCCTTGGAAACCCAGAATTATCAAAATATCCCTAGAGTCCAGAAAACCTTCCGACACTCCAAAAATGCCTACGGCTTGTGCAAAATTGCAGTCATATCCTCAAATTACAGGGTTTCTTGCCTAACCTAGCGACCTTCGGTGAAACCCCAATTCCATTAATCCTTCGGTGGTGAGTGAAAATTAGCTTTGAGCTATGCAAGCAAGCCTACCCTCGATATCAAGACCCTTATAGAGGACCTCAGGATTTCTTTGACAGTTAAACAAATGTGTTCGGATGCTAGGCTGATGTAAATCAACACTGACTGCGGTCGGTGGGGAAAGGTCTAGCACTCGAACCCAGATTGTCTGATGCGATGTGCACCCATAGAATAAATCCCGCACAGGCTATTTATATAGCCCCTCTATGTGCAATCTTTATAATTCTTTAAAAGAATATTTCGTGACCAACAGACTGGCACGTCTGATGGGACTTTTCTCGCCTTTCTTATTTCTATCAAAGAGGCTCCAAACCTTCTTCGAGGTCTTGATTGCCCCTTTTCCATTTACAGGACGAGAAGAGGACGGCACAGCCCTTGCTCTCGCTTGCGCGCTTGTCTGTGCATTTACACGCCACTGCACTTGTGCTATGCACCACCACCGACGACAACAAGACTATGGCAATTGTCACATACGGCTCACAGGTCATCGCCAACCACGCCAGGTTCGGATATCTGGCGACCCCCATCGTCTTCGGCGACTTTCCGCCAGTCGTTGGCTCGCCCTTCTTTCTGGGTGTTGTTACTGTGGCTGAAGCCAGTTCAGCCGTGCATGCTGCTATAACTGCTGAGGGTGTCAGGCCCTCCGCTCCGACAACCAGTCATGCCCGTTCGGTCGGCTCTGCAGCTACCGAGGGTGTCAAGCCCTCTGTCTAATCTATCGGTCGGGTCTTCCTGGTCAACTCTTCAACTGTTGAAGGTGTTAGGCGTTCAGCCTCAACGGCCAAGGGTGTTAGACCCTTCGTCTCTACAACTGGCCGAGTTTGCTCGGTTGACAAGACAATGGCCAAAGGTGTCAGGCCTTCTGCCCAAGCAACTGGCCGAGTTTTCTCGGTTAACCAAGTTACTGTCGGTGTCGCCCCTGCTCAGCGGGGGCAGTGCTACCGCCGTAACGGCACCAACTTTATTGCGGCCACCCTCAGAGGTACTGCTCCTGCACAGCGAGGCCAGCGTCACCGCTGCAATGATGCCACGCTTACGACAGGCGTCACTAGCGCCGCTTCTGCTCATGGGGGCAGCGTCGCAACTGCAAGGGCACAAAACTTGCAGCGGCAACAACTCCCTCCGGCAAGATAATAATTGTCGGAGATCTTTACATCCGACTTGATGGAGGCGAGTCGATTTTGCCTCGGGATCGGCACGTCCTAACTATCTCCACCTCCAACCGCTTCGAGCTTCTTCGGCAAGTTGAAGAGGACGGAGCAAAATTGAAGAAGTTCGTCGTACTGGCGGTGAACCAGGGTCAGATGCAGCAACCCAAACTAGCGGCTCGATCAAAGTTGGGGGACAACCCAGTAGAGGAGCGTCAGCTCCAAATGAAGAAGATCTGGTCACCAAGGAGGAGGTTCGAATTATTAAGCGGACAAGGTCAGAAAGGCTTTTTTGCATGTCGGACCTACAACAGATGCGGAGCCCGACAAACATTGAGACCTCAATCTCTCCGAGGTCACAACTCAGCGCCCACATGGGCAGAAGTGTCGGGGAGCCCTCAAGCAAGTCCGGCCAACCTCCCCGTGGGCCGGTTCAACGCATACGGACGAGGATTGCTCCGTACAGGCTTCTACGTCCCGAGTGTCTGTTTTTGACAGACTGGGGATGGCACCCATGCCTGGAAGACAATCGCCTAAGAAGAAGCGAGTGGTTCAGGTGACCAACGACACCGTCAAGGTGTTCACTTGCTAAACAACCTCCGCCAATAGGCAGTCGGAGGACACCTCGGGTGAATTGAACCAGCCTCTCCAGACATTAAGGAAGTCAAGGCCCGTCTCTCGGGTTCTTGTGCAGATGCTGCAGACACCTGCCGTCGGAATATCTCAACCTGAGCCAGCGTGGCAAGAGGAGCACCAAGAAGATGTCCATAGTGTCGATGGGGATAGCAACCCAGGGCACGAGGAAGATCTTGGAAGAGAGGCTCAGACCCTCGCGTTGGAGGAACTCCGACGCGAAAATCAAGAACTCAAGAACTTCTTGTAAGCACTTTTGCGAGAAAGGGAGGTTCATGTCCAGCCTCAAGCAGCGCCTACTGACGGGGAACAACAGCCTCTTCCCATGCTAGTCTTGTCCTATCCATCAGCCACTGCGGCAAAGTTATCGGTGGTAGCAGAGTTTGAAGCCCGCAGAACGAGGCTAATGTGCGATCATTTGCTACTCCTACTGCAGAAAGCCTAATGGCTCAAAGGCAGATGATTGAGTGAATCGTGGAGGCAAAACATGGTGAGGGTGTGACGACTGTTGATTTGTACAACGTGCCCTATCCCGTCTACCATCAGTTCAAGAAACTTTCGTCGGATTGCCCGAAAGCCCCGAAACTGCAGAAGTTCAATGGGTAGGGCTCGCCACATGAACACTTGGCCTACTATATGACGGCCATAGGTAAATTGGCGTTGGAAGAGTCGTATCTTCTGCGATACTTCGCTACATCCCTAACATGCACCGCCTTTTAGTGGTATTCTAGGCTAAAGCCCGACTCAGTAGCTGATTGGGCTGATATGCAGAAGAAGTTCGTCGACCGTTTCCAAATAGCCGAACGCAAAGTCTCTCTAGTGGAACTCTGCACCCTCAAACAGAGTAAGGGTGAAACTGTGTTGGACTTCATCAAGCAGTGGAGGGATGTTAGTATGTGCTACGATAATCCTCCAACGCCTAAAGACGCGATCACCATATGCCGCAGACGTTTAGAGGCGGAAGTTAGCGAGAAGCTTCTGGGTTCAAATATCAGAAGCTTCGCCCAGCTGAACACAATGGTAGCGAAGGTTGAAATGTTCTTCGCTGATCACCCGGTACTTGCTTATGCCAAAGGCAAATCCTCCAAAGATCGCCTGGCCAGCGGTAAGGTGGTAAATTATGTGGACTTCTCCTCGACAAATGGAGACAAGGGAGAAGGAAAATCAAAGGGTAATGGCAAAAAGCTCGATACCAAGGTTGCAGCAGCTGTATTAGCAGATCTTATGAAGGCACTTTACTCTTTCAGAAAAGAGCATACAAAGATGCTCTTTGATTTGTGCATGAAGGAAAAGCTCATCACCTTACTTGATCCACGAAAGCCCGCAGAGGTGGATAAAACGGGCGACCCTACTTATTGTGTGTATCACCGAAGATTGGGTCATACCGTTGGGGACTATTATGTTTTCAAGAACATAGCAGAAGAGCTCATCCAGAAGGGCCTGATAAATATGTTGGGCCATGCGGTTGACCCGCCGTAGCCCCATGTCTGGAGTCGATCGAATCGGTCGGCCAGTGTAGTCTACATGGGGGCAACTGCTTCGAGTTCCAATGCACCAGAGGCTGGTCCATCAAATCAATGGCCCAATACCGGCCTCGGAGCCACTCCTTCCTTACTACCTGAATGCTTGGCACTGCGGCGGCAACTGTAGCTGGAACAACAGAAGCTGCTGCAATTCCTAAAGAGCATCGATGTGTAGTTGGCTACCTTCCCCTTTGGGCCATTCGCCAGGGGACCAGCTCCGACACACATGTAGGGGGCAGGTGTACGACCCGCCGCCCGGATCCCTCCTAGCTCAGGGGGTTGGCTCTCTGAGGAATCGTCCGATTCATCTGAGGACGAGGGACCGAAAAATTTATACTCTTTCCCTCTTGAGAAGACCTTGCAAATTTTCTTCGTGTCGCCGTGAAGGGCTACTGGATCTCCCGGCGTCGACCAGTCATCAAGCAACAGGCACCGCGCTACACCAAGATTATTGTCCATACCACGAGGTGGTAGGCCACTGTGAGACGCAGAAAAAATCTAATCTTTTTTTTATCGTAGATAAAATGTAGATTTTTGTTCTTTTTGAAAAGAAACATCCCCCCCATCTGAGTAGAGGGTGATTCCGTGGGTGCGCATCGTAATAGACGATTTGGGTTCGGGTGCTGGACCTCTCCCCATTGACCGGAGTCAGTGTTGATTTATATCGGTCTAACGTCCGAACACCTTTGTTTAACTGTCAAAGAAATCCCCAAACTCCTCTCTATAGGTTCGGATGTTAAGGGCACTCTCGCTCGGGGAGCTCTCCATTCGTTCACCACCAACATATTGACTAGGTTTGGGTTAAGTCTGGGCAAAACCCTAGGATTTTAGAGTAGGGATGCAAAGATGCAGAAGCCGTAGGCGTTTTAGAAGTAGAGAGATTTCTGGACCACGCGGGGTATTTCGGTAATTTACCAAGTCAGGGGCATTTCTGGAATTTCTGGGTTGAGATGGAAGTAGGATCGAATTCCTGACTTCCCAAGGCATTGCGGCCGTTTCTGGAGGGTTTCAAGGGCTCTGAGGCCACTTTGAGGTCACAGGGGTATTTCGGTAATTTTACCAGACCCTAGACCTAGGTTTAAAATGACACCTAAGTGTTGGACTGAACTAACAACACTCTCGGACCGAAAGAATGACAATGATTTCATAGAAAACACCTATTTGTCCATTAGGCCAGATGAGAGGTATATATGCAATTTTGTGGAAGATAGGGGTTTTCCCATATCTTTTCACGAAGGAGATAGACAGAGCATGCTGGGTGCTTTTATAACTCCGATAAGTACAAGGGTTGTCGGCGAATTGTCGATTGTACAAACGTCCGCTTTGGAGCGGGAGATAGGGGCGTAGCCCGAATTACAAAGGTTATAGGACATAACTGCAAATTACAGGACTTTGATCTTTTTACGATCCCGGGAGGACATTTTTGTAATTCCACCATTGTAAGGACAGAACCACATGACTTAGTCGTCCCGGGATGAAAAGACTTACAAACATGGCCTGCTGAGAAGGCATAATCGCCACCATGGCCCACTGAGGGGCATAAATGTAAATATACCCCGTAGGGGCATAAATACAAGACCCGGGGACTTACCCCACACGGGTCGAAACAAACGAACAAACTCCAAACGCTGGATGCTCCGAGTGCTAGAAGTGCTCCGTACGTACGTAAATCCTCCTCTTCCCCACTTGGACCCTTAGGGTCTATTTATAGAAGGTGGGAGGGCCCAGAGGGGTCAAATGAGTGAATTTGCCCCGATTCTGTCAAGGTGGGGTGGCAAAAAGTCATTTTGACCCCTCTGGATGCCAAAAGGGGCTAAATGACCCTGCTGATGGGGTTAAAAAACTTTTTTTTAATTCTTTTTTTTTGAAGCCCGGACCCCGGAGGGCGGGGCAAACCCGGGCGGGGTCGCGCGCGCCCCCGGGTGGTCGCGCGACCTCGCCAGGGGGCCAGCGGGGTTGCACGCCCCTCGGGGGTCGCGCGCGACCCCGTTGGGCCCCCAGCGGAGTCACGCGCGCCTCGGGGCCGCGCGCCCCTCGGGGCACGAGTGTGACCCCGCTGGTCCCCGGGGAGGCCGCGCGGCCCCCTTCTCCTTCGCGGTTCGGATCCCGAGGGGTCATTTGACCTTCCGGGACGCCTTTTGACTCCTCTGGACGCCGTTTCACCCTCTTTTTGTCGTCCTAGGTTGGAGAAGAGCCGAGGTGGAGCTATATATCTCGGGGAGATCGCTCCTTCGCCGCGTGGCAGCGTCGCGTCCGTGGAAGGAGCATTGTTTGTTTGTCTGATCGTTCGTCGCCGCATAGGGAGGAACTTTTGCGCCCGTCTGTGCCGTGTGATACACTTGTTCGACTACTCTGACCGGTATACACATGCTTCTTCCTTGTTAACCTTCTTGCTATGACGTCGACCATGATATTATTATCGGATCGATAGACCCTGAATCACGGAGATACTCTGTAGTCCAACGGTGTTGATGATACGTCGCTCTGCTTGTTGAACGTTGCATAGCAACAATTTCTCAAAATAACTTGAGATAATTTTGGGTGCAACAAGTGCCCCCCACGGGACGTCCGTCACGGCCGGAGGCGGGGGCGGATGGCTCGTGCCCTTTGAAGGGAATTAACTTGATGCAATGTCGGCGTAGCCATTGCAATTTTTAGATTGTGTTGAATGATTATATTGCTGTCCAAAAATATTTTAGCCTGACGCTTCTCCATTTTATTTTTATTTCTCCTCTTTGTGCTTTCAGTCATAGCTCGCAGCAGTGGGAGTGGGAGTCGGTCGAGGAGGTCCCGTGCTAGGGGCGTCTACGACTGCGGGGTTTAGCGCACCGACCGGCGGATGCCGCCTTTCCCTCCTCGTACCATTGATGATGGCAATGTCAACCAGCTGGACCTTGGCTATTCGTGGGTCGCTGAGGGCCCAACAGAGAGTGCTGGAGCAGCTGAAGGTCTTGTGGACGTGTCTCGGATCGCGAGGCAAGGTGGTCATTACACATATGACCGCACCGGAGGCTACCCGCGTCATTATCCTCTAGACCGCCACCTCTATAGTTTTCTCCAGGGTTTTGCTTCTGTCGGCATGGAGGCCGACGATCCGTCGCTTCCAGAGGAGAGACGTCGTCTTGAGCGAGCGATACTAACGGGGAGAGATGGCATGTAGGGGTTGTGCTCCCTGACATATCCGAGTTACCTAGAGGGTTTTACTCGGCAGCGGCAGTATCCAGATAGGCAGAGTCT
The DNA here is from genome assembly GCA_022559845.1 of Amorphophallus konjac. NCBI lineage: Eukaryota > Viridiplantae > Streptophyta > Magnoliopsida > Alismatales > Araceae > Amorphophallus > Amorphophallus konjac. The sequence continues at coordinate 390,263,029 of CM040122.1, forward strand.
GGGCTCTTTCCAGCGACATGAGAGCCTCACCATCCGGGCTACACCGATGTCTCCAGCAGCTTGGCACTTGCATGGGCAGCATAAAGCCGTGGACCAGGTTATAGATGGCCTCTTTCTGGCACCCACCGGAGTTAGCTTTACGCAGGAGGAGTACACTCACGACTGCATGTTGGAGAGAGTTTTGACTTTGAAGACTCCCAGTTGGTATGGGAAGTGGTCCATCATTCCTTTTCACAGCTATCATCGGGGTGCGACAAAGTGGCTCTGGGGCATTCTATTGGTCTACCGATCTTTGTTGGACAGGGTGGGGATCCGCCATGTAGTGACCGCCGCCATGTACTCCTATCCATGTCACGCTGGCCTGCTACAGGCTCTGGTAGAGAGATTCAACCGCCAGTGGAGCACTTTCGTCACAGCTGGCGGGGAGACTTCCCTGGACCTCTGGGCTTTCCAGAGGGTTTCTGGTCTTCCGATTTGCGGGAGGCCTTACGAGGAGCTATCGCCGGATGACTTGCACCTCAGCTCCACTGACGGGGCAGGACACTATACTCTGCCCTATTGCTTCAGGTTTTGATGAAGACCTGGAGGGACTTAGCTCTAGTAGGCACAGATCGGCCCCCACGTACACCGCGAGTGACACTGAATGCTTGGGTGAGCCACTTCTACAGCGGCCCTTACTGTTTCCATGAGGAGTTTGCACAGTCCGGCACCACCTGGGTTGAGTGCCGAGAGGTCAGAGTAGACGTTCCTCCTCATCCCCGCCACCTGCCTGCACCGACACAAGGATGGAACTCACGGGGGCTGCATCCTGTTACTTATCTGGCATATTGGCTTTCTAGTTTTGTGGTCCCTCATGGAGAGGAGGGAGTCTGCGGGTGGAGGTGATCTATCCAGCCTGCATGCTTGCCTGTGGACAGAGACTCGCCATCGCGCCAGCAGCCTTGGCGAATATTTTCATTCGCTTGGGGCTTTGTCTTCCCACTCATCGCCGCGGGAGAAAGGCATATTGCTGCCCACTCATTATTTGAGTGCTTGGGCAGGGCTACTGTTTCCAGAGTTGTCCAGGAGGACTCCGGTTGAGAATCCAGCAGCACTGTTGATTTTCTGGTTTGCCGGGCAGCCATCCAGGATCCAGTTGCACAGCTAGTAGGGGCCAGGCGGGCCTTATCTTTTGTTCCGGTGAAGAGGGGAGAGGGCATAGCCCTTGACTACTTCTCCTATCTTCACCGCCCTTTTGTCGGACAGGAGGGAGATGCTATCGTCAGCCGGGTTTCCACCCATGCTTTACCTCCCCGCAGGGCTTAGCAGAGTGGGTCGTCAGCATCCGACCCAGTGTTTTTGTATATCGACGCTCCAGCACGGCGATACTTGAGCCTTACTACCCACATCGGTTCGCCAGGAACTTTGGGTATGATCAGGCTATCCCTCCAGTGGAGAGTTTTCTTTGCCCCTCCGGCTATACAGGCACAGGGACATACACTTGGTCGCAGCAGCTTGGCAGGACTTCTTTGCCGCGAGGCAGGGCCGGGGTACCCGGTCCCAGAGCAGGAGCGCAGAGGCTACTTCGACATTTATTATGCTCGCTGGTGGTTCAAAGCCAGCAACCTCTTCCGGGAGCGCCGAGATGCCATTCGTACGGCTGAGGAGCAGCGTTTGGAGCGGGAGGATCTGCCTCCTTTGTGCGTCGACCCAGCTTTCCTCAGGTCTCATTTTTCGGGGATCACCCGAATTGTGAGTGACATTGAAGAGCAGTGGCGAGCAAAAGGCTGGACACCTACTGTTGACAGGAGCCAATATAATGGGGCTTTGAAGCCCTTGAAAAGCAGGACGGCATCAGCTCTCGGAGTTCCTTCTTCCTCCACCTCAGGCGTAGCCTCAGGCCCCTCAAAGGCCTATTCTTGGTGGGAGGATTTGCAGGCATCTTGCGGGGTGAGGAGAAAGTTCCAGTTGTCCCAGCCGATACCTGACGGAGCGCTTGGAGGCAGTACCTTTGCTGAGTGGAGGGCCCATGTGATCAACGCAGTGGGCTGTGCAGGTCCCCTGGAGTACCTTTCTAGCCTCGAGTTGGCGACGACTCCACTTGCCATTTACGACGTTGTAAAGGCAGTTGCACGCGCCCTCCGAGTGAAGCCGGAGCAGATAGTATTAAAGTCGGTGGAGCCCATAGCGGCTACAGGTAATCCCTGTCCTCACTGACTTTAATATACACATGTGTCTTTATATTCTGGGACATGCATTTATATATTCTCGTGACACTTGCAGGTGGGGCTGTTATGGTAGCCGGTGCCGTACCACTGAGGGATCCTCTGATGCTGAGATCGGGAGGGGTTCTGCTGCCACCAAGAGACCCGGACCGAGGTTCCTGAGGAGGGGGATGTGAGGTCAGCATCCCGTCCTCGGCTTGAGGTTGAAACCCCTGCAGTTGAGGCTGTGTCCAGTAAGTAGCTCCCCCAGATACTGGTCATTTCTGAGCATATATATAGTGTTATAAACACATGCTTGCTTCATTAAATGCAGCTCCCTCGGAAGCTAGGGCTGATATGAGCTTCTCTCCTCCTCCAGCGGGAGATGACATGCCGCTGGATGAGTCCGTGCCAGACGTTACTTTCAGCTTCAAAGAGCTGATGTCTCCCTCAGACGATTATATGCCGGTGACGGCTAACTCTCCCTCGCCTCTTATAGCAGGGACCACAGGAGGTCAGGCTCCAGGTAGCATGCTCAGCCTTGTTTCTCCATTGATACATGAGATTTGAACAGCAATAACCCCTTAGTGTTTTATTGGCTGTGCAGGGGTTCCTGAGGTTATTCCACCTGGTCCGTCAGCAGGAGGTAATGTCGGCTCTTCCTCCGGGGCCGGATCCGCTTCTGGGAGTGGATCCACTACTAAGAGTGGGAGTTCCGCGGCCACAGACTCTCTCCCTAACGGGAGCTCGAGCCCTACTTCCAGCGCTACGACCTCCAGTTCTTCATCCAGTGAGAGTGACTCTCGAGAGAAGGAGAATTAAAAGATACCGGAGGTGAATGCAGCGACATACATTCTGTTTAGTTGAGTCCTTCTTATAAAGATTTGCTTGACTCATATAGTTGTTTGTCCCACAGGAGTGGACTTAGCCAGATCCATGGAGGAGTTCTCACAACTTCTGGAATCTGGCTCATTTGTGGACCTTCTGACAGGCGGCAGTGCCTTGACAGGCACAAAGGCCATGGAGGTGGCAGTTGTTGACACCACAGCACCGGGAGATCCTACGCCAGTGGGCTCCTCCGATGTTGATATCGGTGAGGACGGCATAGCTGAGGACGGCATAGCTGATCCTTCAGGTAAGAGATGTTAGAGGCTAATGATAGACCTCTTTGCCATTTTGCAACTGTTTTTGCCAAGCTGATTAATGCATCTGCTACATGGGCAGTGACAGGCCAGGCCGTTGAAGAAAGCACATCCCACCCTGATGAGATAGCTCCGGCAAGGGAAGCTTCTCAGGTCGCACCAGAGGGCCTGCAAACTCAGGGGAGAGTGCCTCGCCAGTAGACACTCATGCTGCAGGTACTGCTCGCTTCTGACAACGAACACAGCGAATGATATATGCACTTTATTTGTGGCACTGACCCTCTCTGTTTTTGCCGTGTAGCTTCCCTTTCTGCGGAGCCGATGGCTGAGGCCTCCCGCGAGAGGAGGTTCAGGAGGCAGGGCTGACTTCTGAGACTGAGCAATCTTGCTCCAAAGGGCTCCTGATACAGAGTCTGCCCTTCCTAGCATAGCTGAAGAAGGGGCTGCTATTGAGACAGGTACACAGCTGTTCTCTGGACTTTGACATCCGTGTGTGCCGCTTTATAGATAAGCACTTACATGCTATTGCTTAAACTGCAGCGGATGGGGACACAAATGTCCTGCCTGGTGACCAGGATCAGCTTCTGTCGCTGGTTCTTCCCCAGCTGTTGAGGAAGGGCGGGAGTCTGTGGCAGCATCAGGTATATACCATGTTGTGCCTTTTTATAGTGATTCGTGCATGTCCATTTGGTTGTGAACAGCACTCATCCCACCTCCTTCTTTCTTTGCAGCTTTGAGGAGGGAGCTCCAGGGGTACCAGTAGACTTCCCAGCTCTTGGAGTTGAGTGGCCTGACGCCCCTGCACTTGGGACGGCATTGCATGCTGCTATGGCTGACCAGCTCCTGCAGGGTCTTGATCAGTTGCTCCAGGCTGATCCATTGCCGACCGTGGAGACTTTGAGGGCCGACCTGGAAGTATTACCAGGAGCTACCATGGGTTGAGTCTTCCCCGGGATGCATGGGCCACGAAGCTGGAAGGCTTGTGGAGTGAGTTTGCCCGCCTCTTCTTGCACAGGAGCGGAGACAGAAGACCCAGCAGCAGATCCAGCGAGAGGAGGAGGAGCTACGTGGACTTCAAGCGGCCCAGGCGGAGACTGACCTCCACCTTGCGAGTGTCGAGGGGCGTAGCCGGAGGACCTCTCTCCGAGTGGAGGAGCTACAGAGAGAGCTTTAGGAGGCTGCCGATGAGCATCGCGTTGTCTAGGCAGAGGTGGAGACCTGCCGTCGTCGATCTGATGAGCTTCGGGAGGAGATCAGACTCGCCTTGCTGAGTTGCGGAGGGACGAGCGCAGTGGTTGACGAGCTCTGGCACTTTCTTGTGCATAGGGCTCTCACGCCTCGTTTTTGTTTGAGTTACTCCCGAGGGCTTGTCTCGGGCTCCCTTGATGACATTAGTGAATAAAGGACAGAGCTTAGCATAGCTATTTTTTTGCTTCCATCCTCTTGCACGTATCTCTTTTTTTTTGCATATATATTTGTTTTCACTTTACCAGCCCTACCGCCCTTTCGGGTTTTCGCCAGGACTGGCCCCCTTTAGCTTTTTCCAGTGCGCCCTTTCGGGTTTTCACACTGAGGGGTACCCATTTTTGCTAAGGCGCCCTTTCGGGTTTTCACCTTAGCCAGGTCAAAGTCTTTTTGCCCTTGATTGCTCTTCTAACAGAAACAACCAAGTCCGCTGGGGCCTCAATATTTTTAACCCCGTTTCTTTTTCTTTTTTTCTTTTTGGTCCTATAATGCCAGAAGACAAGGAGAAAGTGGCACTCCCGTAGAGACGTGTGTGCCGCAGAGGTGGGACAAATGGATGGGTTCGGCTGCCCTAGCGGGACGTAATTAGCCAAATCCAGAACCGAAAGTTGAACGGGTTGGCAACCCAAGAGAGGTGTGCATGTGCCAAGCCCGGTTGGGACAACAAAGGAAGAGGTTTAACAGTCCGAAAGGGACATGCGGGTTAAACCTGGAGGCCGATAGGCGGGATGGGTTGGCAGCCCGAGAGAGCATACAGAGGCCAGACCCGAAGCGATGAAAGGAGGGGATTTGACAGCCCGGGTGGGATGTACGAGTCAAATCCGTGAGCCGATAGGCAAATAGGGTTGGCAGCCCGACGAGGGCATGCAGAGGTGAAGCCCGTGGGGACAAGGGAATAGACTTGGCGATCCCGGTGGGATATATGAGACAAGTCTGAAGCCAAGAGGCGAGATGGGTTGGCAGCCCGAAAGGGGCATGTAGAGGCTAGACCCAGAAGAAGAAAAAAGGGTGGATTTGACAGCCCTAGTGGGACGTGAGAGTCAAATCTGAAAGCCGATAGGCGAGATGGATTGGCAGCCCGAGAGGGCATACTGAGGCCGTTCCCGACGGGACAAAGATAGGTTTGACAGCCCTAGTGGGATGTGAGAGTCAAACCCGAAAGCCGATGGGCGAGTAGGTAGGTTGGCAGCCCGAGAGGGCATGTTGAGGCCATCCCCGATTGGACATGTGCCAGAAGGCATGATGGATTGGCAGCCCGAGAGAGCACATTGAGGCCAATTCCAGAAGGAAAAATGAGCCGAAAGGCATGATGTGTTGGCAGCCCGAGAGAGCATACTGAGGCCAATCCCAGAAGGAAAAAAGGTGCCGAGGGGCTTGATGAGTTGGCAGCCCAAGAGAGCATACTGGGGCCAATCCCAGTGGGACAAAAGAGTAAGTGAGTTTAACTGCTCAAAAGAGACATATAAGCTAAACCCGGAAGCCGATAGGCGGAATGGGTTGACAGCCCGAAAGGGGCGTGCGTAGGCCGAGCCCGATGGGACAGAGTATGATAACGTCAAAACGTCAGTGGGACAAAGTGTCATAGGATGACATGTAGGGCGTAGCCATGGCCTCAATATGATGTTTTGGCCGAGATGGGGTGGAGTCGTTGACTTAGAGCCACCCTTAGAATAAGCAAAGAGAGGATTTTTTTTTCACATTACCAACCTCACCGCCCTTTCTGGTTTTCGCCGAGGCTGGCCCCCTTTAGCTTTTTCCGGTGCGCCCTTTCGGGTTTTCACACCGAGGGGTTGCCTATTTTTGCCCGAGGCGCCCTTTCCGGTTTTCACCTCGACTGGGTCTGTGGCCTTTTTGCCCTCAGCCAACCGTTGAAGGCTGACTGAGTCCGCCGGGGTATCAGTATTTTTAACCCCATTTTTTTTTTGAACCTTCACTGAGGAGAGGTACTGTCCTGTGAGGACTGCTGTGGAAACTCCTGCGGTGGCGCATGGTAGAGCTTCATATGCTTGCCGTTGAGAGGAGGGAAGGGATTGTCCCCCTTGTGGTCAAGGACCGTATAGGCCCCTCCTTCATAGACCTTCTGATGACGTAAGGCCCACGCCAATTAGGCTGGAGTTTGCTGCTGGATCTTCCCGCGAGAACCTCCTTTTCTTAATCATGACGAGGTCGTCTTTCTTGAACGCCCTTTGCTTGACCAGCTTATCATAGGCACGTGTCATACGAGCTTGATACACTTGTAAGTGCTTGTAGGCTTTGAGTCTTTCACCTTCAAGGTTGGACAACTCTTCAAGCCTCCTTTCTATCTCGGACTGGTCTTGGCCTGGCAATCTAGCGTGCACAGCAACGCGGTAAGACGCTAGCTCGATCTCCACAAGGATCACTGCTTCGGCTCCGTAGACCAGAGAGAAAGGGGAACAACCCGTAGGGGTTTTGTAAATAGTCCGGTAGGCCCATAGGCCTTCGTGAACCTTCTCGCCCCAATCCCGTTTGCGGCCACCTACTATCTTGGACAGCAGCTTGCAAAGAGTTTTGTTGAAGGCTTCGGCCAACCCGTTGGCTTGGGGGTTGTAGACTGATGACGTCCTCCAATCAATATGGAATTTGGCCGCCAAGCATAAACAGTCTTGTTCTTGAATGGCATCCCATTGTCAGATATAATCCGGCTAGGGGTGCCGAATCTGTATATGATATAGTGCCTCACAAAGCGGGCAACTATCTCTCCTGTAACTTCTCGTAGCGGAACGGCTTCTGCCCATCTGGAGAAGTAATCAGTGGTGGCCAGTATGAACTTGTGCCCTTGGGACGATGATGGGAATGGTCCCACAATGTCCATACCCTACTCTGCAAACGGCCAAGTAGGCGCTGTTGGATGGAGCGGGTTAGGTGGCCGCCGAGGGACTGGACCAAATGCTTGGCATTGGTGACATGTACGAGCATATTGATTGCAATCTTCGTACATGGTGGGCCAGTAGAACCCTTTGAGCTTGATGCTATTCTTCATCTTAGCTCCTGCTTGGTGAGCTCCACACAATCCGGAGTGAACCTCATGCATGACAGTCTTTGCTTCTTTGGATGAAAGACACCGTAGGAGGACCGACCGATCCTTTTCATGGACGAGCCTGAAGAGCAGACCGTCAATCAGCTGGTAGGATGTCGCCCTGCGTAGCAGTTGCACCCTCTGAGCCCGATCAGGAGGGAGCCAGCCATTCTTTATTTTTATAATTGGCTCACGCCAATCTTCTTCTTCGGGAGCATTCTCCTCTTGAATGTTGTCGACCTCGTAGACAGTGAGGCCGGATTCTTCGTCGAGCACACTTGGCATGAGCCTTCGGTGTCTGACAGTAATATTTAATTCTCCCTCAGGCGGGAGTTTTAGGGCTGCTGCCAACTTTGCAAGAGCATCAGCCTGGAGTTGCTTGCCTCTGGGGACATGGCCTATTTCAAATAGGTAAACTTTTCCTTAGCCTCATGACGGCTGCATGGTAGGGAATGAGCTCCTTCTTCCGGACATCATAGACGCCCAGTACTTGTCGAATGACGAGCTGAGAGTCCCCGTACACTTTGATGCACTTGATGTCCATCTCAGTGCCAATTGAAGTCCAATGATTAGCGCTTCATACTCTGCCTCATTATTAGTCAGGGACTTCATGAGAGCGCAAGAGTTGTGGAGGATGCCGCCTTGTGGAGATACAAAGACTACCCCCGCGCCCGAGACATAGTCTGTGAGGCCGCCAGCCCTTTTTATCGTCCGAGAGGCACCATCAAAATATAACTCCCAGTGTGGGAGGTCAAGGGTGAGGACACCCGGCTCCATCTGTGGTGGGACTTTTTCAGAATGCTCTCCAACTTCTTGAGAAGGCACCAGCACCTCTTCATCGGGTAGCTCGAAGTTGAGTGGCGAATCTTCTGGCACAGGGTGCGCTGCTAAGAACTCCGCCATTCCTTGTCCCTTGATCGCTTTGCGGGGGACGAAGGTAATATCGAACTCCATGAGGATAAGTGCCCACTTGCCAAGCCTGTCCGAGAGGACAGGCTGGCTGAGCAGAAATTTGAGTGGGTCACATTTTGAGATCAGCTCCACTCGATGAGCGAGAAGGTAGTGTCTCAGCTTCTTGACAGCAAACACCAAGGCTAGGCACACCTTCTCCATAGGAGTATATCGGTGTTCAGGCCCTATAAATTTCCGGCTGAGATAATACAATGGTTGCTCCTTGCCCTCCTTATTGATCTGGGCTAGAAGATCCCCCAAAGAGGCATCCATGGCAGCAATATACAGAATAAGAGGCTTCCCTCTGACGGGTGCCCCTAAGACAGGAGGAGTCAGCATATACTCCTTGATTTGCTCGAAGGCCTTCTGACAGTCTTCGTCCCATATGAAGGGTGCTCCTTTCTTCATCAATTTGCCGAAAGGTAGGCATCTTCCTGAGAGATTAGAGATAAATCGCCTAATATAGGCGAGTCTTCCTTGAAGAGATCTGAGCTCTGTCAAGTTCTTGGGCGGAGGTAGTCCTCTTATGGCCTTGATTTTATCAGGGTCGATTTCTATGCCCCGGTACCTGACGATGAAGCCAAGGAATTTGCCGCTGGAGACGCCGAAGGCGCACTTCATCGGGTTCATCTTGAGTTGAAATTGTCGAAGCCTTTCAAAGACTCGACGCAGGTCATCTAAGTGATCCTCCCGCTTCTTTGTCTTGACGACCAGATCATCGACATAGCATTCGACAAGGTCATGTAGCATCTCGTCGAAGATCTTGGTCATTGCCCTTTGGTAGGTTGCACCGGCATTCTTCAGGCCAAACGGCATCCTTTTGTAGTTGAAGATCCCTTAGGAGATCGGAAAGCCGTATGGTCTTTGTCTTTGATGGCCATGCGGATTTGATTATAGCCCGACGACCCGTCCATACAAGACAAGGCTTCTTGACCGGTGGTCATGTCAACCATTGTCTCAGTGATTGGGACAGGGAAGTCGTCATTTGGGCATGCCTTGTACAGGTCCCTGAAGTCGATGCAGACTCGGACTTGGCCGTTCTTCTTCTTGACAGGGACGATGTTGGCGAGCCACACAGGGTACATGCAAGGCTCTATGAAGTCCACATTGAGCATCTTGTCAACCTCAGCGTTGACCTTTAGCTCCAGCTCGTGGCGCATACGCCTTTGAGCTTGCTTGACTGGCTTGACTGTTGAAGTATTGCCATCTCATGTTCAGTCACAGAAGGGTCGAGCCCGGGCATTTCTTTGTAAGTCCAGGCAAAACAATCCCTGAACCCTTCTAAAAGCTGCCGATACGACTGCCTTTCTTCCTCGCTGAGGAGAGCACTTATGAAGGTGGGACGTAGTCACTTTTGCTTCCGAGATTGATCTCAATCAGCCCGTCCACAGTCGCCTGACCACCGTCTTCGAGCTCGGTGGAGCTGGTTGGAGGTCGACGAAGTCTCCCTCATCATCAGTGTTTGCTTCATAGACTTCAAATTCTTCGAAGCACCCTTGCTCGTGGCTTGAAGTCGAAGGACTGGCCTCATCTTGCCGACGGTTAGCAGGCTGGGCTGCTCTTTCCTCTGAAGGGTGATCATTGTCGACTCCTGATGAAGGTGGAGGTGTCATAGACACATCACCAGACTCCCTTACAGAGTCATCAATCTTGGGCTCAACTTCAGCTTGCCCATTAGGGAGAGGCAGTAGCCCTATGGCATTGACTGCAAAATGGACCTCGAAGTCCGTCTCCTGGTCATAGCCAAGTCCTCGCGTATCTTTGCGGGAGAAGGGAGGCTGCTCGCGGACTTGCAGAGGATTCCATAGCTGGTGGAAATATGCCGCTCGTGCGGGGTCCTAGCTTGTAAGATGTGTTGCTTTTTACACATCTCCTTGATGTACTTTGGCATATCGTCCATCTCCTGTACTGGCTCTGGCGCCACATCAGTGGGAGTATCCCAGCCTAAGTCATCTTCAGGAGGGCACGGTGGGACTAATTCACCTTTATAAAAGATGATCGGCTTGTTCCCCTTGCCCTTGTTGCGTCTCCTTCTTCGTTGATAGGAGACTGTGAAGGTCTTCAACTGCTCCACCTCATACTCTTCCCGTTGGGACGAGAGTTGAAGGCACTTAGGCGGTAAGGAGATGCTTCGGTCAATGACCTGGCTAATAAGGTTGGCTTCAAAGTCAACGCTTCGCCTTTCTGGTTGGGTCGGCTTGGAGGCGGCACTGAGGCTCAGCCTATGCAGCCTTACCATGTCCTGGTTGACAGTGAAGAGCTGTCCTTCTTCGACTTCATGGTTCACCTTTTGTTTCCCCTTGTCTTTTAAAGGCTCGGGGATTGTTAAAGTGGGCTTCCCAAAATATAGTGAAGCATCGGCCAGATGGCACTCATTGGGGTGGAACGGGGCTTGATCTGCGAAGACCGTGTGTTGTTCCCCTTCCTTGGCATATTTAATACACTGGTGTAGAGTTGAAGGAACAACCCAGTTCTCATGAAGCTAGGGTCTTCCAAGCAGCACCTTGTAAGATGTGTCGGAGTTGATGATATAGAATGTCGCTTGGGTGACAAAATCACCCAAAGCTAGCTTGACCACAACCCGACCAAGTGCCTCCTCAGAATCCTGATTGAATCTCGAGATCTTGACATCAGTCACCTTTTGCAAATAAGGCGCCAAGTATAGAGACTTGAAAGTCTTCAAAGGCATGATGTTGACGGTTGCTCCGGCGTCAACCAGGATGCGATTCACGTCATGCCCATTGATCCTCCCCTTCATATATAAGGGGCGATTGTGGCACGGAGAGGACGGCAACATGTCTTTGTCCGTGAAGGAAATGTTGGCTGTGATTGCCTCATATGCTTGAGCTTGAACATGGGCTTCATATGCCTCTGGGTCTTGAAGTATCTTAACAAGAGCCTCTCTGAGATCTTTGCTCCAGGCGATGGCCTCCCAGATGGTGACATTTGTTGGGAACCGCTTCATATGATGAATGATTTTGCGGTCCGCCCGAGCAGGGGTCTTGTCGAATGGCGGATGATCTCCGCCAGGGTCTTTGGCACCTGGCGAGGTTTCTCCCGCTTAGAAGGGCGCTCCTCCGTATTCTGGCCTTCCGCATCTTCTTGGAATAGCGGAGCCAAGGATTCCTCTAGAGGTGGCAAAGGCTCATCATGCTAGTCCTCATTGGAAGGGCCGGCCTAGTTTGCGGGCTCGACCTTGTTGGAGGGGCCAACCTGCACCGACGCCTCCTCGCGCACTGGCGACTTGGCTGATTCCTCTTCTTCATCGGAGGATGTGATTGTAAAAAGGACACCACCCGGCTTAGCAACTGAGGCGGGGCTTGGACCCTCTGAGGAGCTGAGAATAAAGGGGATTCCCCGAACTTGGGTTTCTGGGACAGGACCCGGCTTCTCCCCTCTGAATATTATGACACGGTCGAGAGCTAAGGGACCCTCACGTCCACGTCCTCGGCCACGACCTCGGCCATTTCTTGCCGAGCGACGTTGATATGTTGCCATAGGAGCCTTGCCTCCTGTGTTATCAGCTGCAGGAGAATAAATGTTGTCAGGCGGCGGAATCACCACCATGTTGCAGGAGAGCTCTTGCAGCATTTCCTCGAGCATCTCGACAGTGAGCTCCCCATCTTTGTAGAATAAGGAGAGCTCCTCCGGGATTGGAAAGTCTTCACCTTCTTCAAGACGGTGAACCATATCTCGGAGCCATTGCAGAAGGCGAGCTTTTCGCCCAAGCTTGTCCCAGGGAATATATTCGTCTAGTGTGACGATCCTGGTGGGACGAGAGGGAGTGTACTCCTCTAGCTCATCTATGAGCTTTTGTAGTCTTTGCAGAGGAGTTGGCTCCTTAGGAGCTTCTATAGCAGCTGCTTGTTCAGCCTGCTTCTTCAACCTCTCTTCAAATTCTTTCTGCGGTTCTTCTTTTGCTTCTTTTGGCAGGCAGCCTCTTGAGAGGAGAGAGGAGTTTGCTTCGGCGGTGGGACTCGCTTGCCCTCAGAATCCTGCTTTTTGCTCCGGGCTGGCTCCTTAGGGGCCTTACTGCCGCGGCTTTTTCTGGGGACAACCTTGGTCCAATTGGCCTCCTCCGGCTGAGCCTGGAAGGTGGCATTGATTGCCTGAGCAATTATTTTAGGAGGCAACTCCTGGAACTCTGCCAGTCCACAGTGGAGCCTCTGGGGGCTTTGTAGTTCCACCGACTTTGCTTGGGCTGGTGGGTTGGCTTGCTTGAGCTGTTGAGGCCTTTCTACGATTGGCGGCCTCACTGGGCTGACAGAGGCCTTAAGTGGGGCCTTCGCGGGCTCAAGAGGTTGAGTCCTCTCCACGACTAATGGCCTTGCTGACTTGGCAGGAGCTTTGGCTGAAGGCTCTGACATCTTGGCTTTGCCTTTGTTGTCTGGCCGGGAGTTCTTTCTTATGACGATGCCAGGCTGACTCAACCTGGGACGGACCTTGGAACTCTCTCCCGCGGCTTGGCTTCCTGGGTTCTGGACCTTAGGCCCTTTAAAGGTGGCATTGCCTTTAGTGAGTAATGGGAATTCATCATTTTCCGCGGGCTCACTTGGTCGGACTAATCGGGAGAAGGCTTCAGTTTCTCGCCGAGTCTGCTGGAGAGTCTCCCTGGCGGCCTCTGCAAGACGCAACCTTGTCATGGAGTTCCCCTGAATATCGATAACCCCTCTCTAGATGAGGGCTTCGATGAAGTCCTGAACCTCTGGGCATTGCCACGTAGGGTGAGACACCCTTGCATGATACTTGCAATTGCGGGGGTGACTCTTGGCCGTCTCATTGTAATAAGACGGCGTGTCATGTGTCAGCACCCAGCCATCCTCCAGAAGTTTGTCAAAAATCTTGTCAGTGTCTTCCTTAGGAAAAGAACACTGATGAGATGATCGCCACCCCGGATACCATAGTGTGGATTTGGGAAACTGGGAACTGGCTCCCTGGGAGCTGACTCCTTCCTGCGGCTCGGGGAACTGGAAAGCTGCCGAGGCATGTATGACGTTGACGGAGAGGTGAAGGCTCTCCCGTGCATGTGGCTGCGGTGGATCGACCAGGAATTCACCCATATTGATCTTCCCTCGCCTGATTAAGTCTTCGGCGAGGTCCTTGAATGGCTCACAGTTGTGGATAATATGGCCAACAACTTCATGATATGGGCAATAGCCCTGATGAAAAGTAGCACCTGGTGTCTGCTCCATGGGTGACGGGCTTATGAGTCCAGCCCGCTGGCAAGCGAAGAAGATGTTTGGAGTCTTCTCGCAAGGGAAGGAGTATAACTTCTCTGTGAGCTCGACTTGAAGTGGAGCCTCCTCGCCTTCCAGTGAGTCCTCCTCGTCTTCAGATGAATCTGAGGACTCTTCAAAGAGCCAACCCCTGAGCGGAGCCCGGCCGGTAGGTGATACACCCGTCTCCCGTATGTGGGCTAGAGCTAACCTCCTGGCAAATGGACCGAAGGGGAAAGTGGACAACTGCTGATCAATGCTTTCCAAGAACTGCAGTAGGCGCCTCTGTTCCAGTTGCAACTGCCGGATTTTCGCTCGGATTTTCCGAATGGCTCTCCGCAGTGCTAGACATTCAGGGAATGAAGAAGGGGCGGCCCCCGGGCCGGTGTAGAACTGCTGATTTGAAGGCCCGGCCTCGGAGGTGTTGGAGCTCGAAACCATCGCCACCATGTGGACGACGTTAGCCGACCGATTCGATCGACCCCAAGCATGCGGCTGTGGTGGGTCGACTGTATGGCCCAGCATGTTTACCAAACCTTTTTGAATGAGCTCTTCTGCTATGTTTTTGAAGACATAGTAATCCCCGATGATATGACCCAACCTTCGGTGATACACACAATAGGTAGGATCATCCGTTTTATCCACCTCCGCGGGCTTCCGCGGATCCGGTAGGGTGATGAGCTGCTCTTTCATGCATAGATCAAAGAGCATTTTAGTATGCTCTTTCCTGAAGGAATAAGACGTCTTCATGTTCTCTGCCAACCGAGACGCGCTTGCCTTGTCATCAGACTTCTTGCCCTTTCCTTTGGACTTTCCTTCCCCTTTATCTCCATTCGTCGGGGAGAAGTCCACGGCATTCACCTCCTTACCGCTAGCCAGACGGTCTTTGGAGGATTTGCCTTTGGCAGAAGCTTGTGTAGGGTGGTCAGCAAAGAACATTTCAATCTCCGCCACCACTGTATTCAACTGGTCAAAGCTTCTGATATTGGAGCCCAGAAGCTTTTCACTGATTTCTGCCGAGAGACCCCTGCGGCAGATGGTGATCGCATCTTCAGGCGTCGGAGGGTTATCGCAGCGCATGCTGACGTCCCTCCATCGCTTGATGAAGTCCAATGCTGTTTCACCCTTCTTCTGTCGAAGGGAACAAAGCTCTACTAGGGAGATTTTGCGTTCGACTATTTGGAAGCGGTCGACAAACTTCTTCTACATATCAGCCCAATCAGACACTGAGTTGGGCTTTAACCTTGAATACCACTGGAAGGCGGTGCCAGTCAAGGATGTGGCGAAATACCGCAGCAAATATGCCTCTTCCAGGGCTAGTTCACCCATGGCCGCCATGTAATAGGCCAAGTGTTCATGCGGAGAGCCCTGCCCGTTGAACTTCTGGAGCTTCGGGGCTTTCGGGCAATCAGGCGGAAGCTTCTTGAATTGATGGTGGAGGGGATAAGGCACGCTGTATAAATCAACGGTAGCCACTCCCTCCCCATGTTGAGCAAATTTCGCCTCTACAATGCGTTCAATCATTTGCTTCTGCGCCATGAGGCTTTCTGCGGCAGGAGTAGCAGATGACTACGCATTGGCTTCATGTTGTGGGACTTCAAGTCCACCGCCATTGGAAGTCTTGCAGCCGTGACAGAGGCATTGGCTACTGCTGGAATGGGAGAAGGCTGTTGATCCGCTCCAGCCGGTGTCGCCTGAGGAGGGGCAGGAACCTCCTTTTCGCGCAAGAGCAACTGTAGCAGGTTCTTGAGCTCTTGGTTCTCCCCTCGAAGCTCTTCCAATGTAGGGGCCCGTTGCTCTTCCCCCTGCTCTTCTTCGTGTCGGGAGTGACTGTCCTCATCAATACTGTGGACGTCTTCCTGGCGCTCTTCTTGCCGTGCCGGCTCGGGTTTGAGATGTACCGGCAGCCGGCGCTTGTTGTGTTTGTGCCAGGCCCCGGGACTCGGACCTTGACCTCCTCGAGTATTGAAGAGGCTGATTGAGTTCCCCCGAGGTGCCTTCGGGCTGTTTGTCGCCGGAGGTGGCGTAATAGGTGAACACTTTGACAGTGTCATCGGTCACCTGGACCACCCGCTTTTTCTTGGGCGGTTGTCGCTCCGGCTTGGGCGGCCTCCCAAGTCTGTCAAAGACAGACACTCGGGATGTAGATGCTTGAGGGGAGCGATCCTTCTCCGTGTGTGTGGAACTGGCCCACGGGGAGGTCGGTCACACCTTCTTGCCGGCTCCTCGGCGCTTTTGCCCTCGTGGGGGTTGAGATGTAAACCCCGCAGACGTCGAGGCCTCAGTGCTTGGCGGACTCCGCATTCGCTGAAGCTCCGACATGCGGAAGGGCTCCTCCGCCCTCGCGCGCCTTATGATTCGGGCCTCCTCCTTGGTGACCCAAATTTTCTTCAACTGGAGGTGGCGCTCCTCCACTGGGTTGCCCCCTGTCTTAGATCGGGGAGCTCGAGGCTTGGGTCGCTACAAGGGACCCTGAGTTGCCGCCGGTACAGCGGGCCTCTTCTTCTTCACTCCGTCCTCCCGAACTTGCCGGAGGAGCTCGAAGCGGTTGGAGGTAGGAATAGTCGGGACATCACGATCCCGTGGCAGGATCGGCTCGCCTCCACCGAGCCGGATGCGGATATCTCCGACAATTACAGTCTTGCCGGAACGAGAGACAGCCGCTTCGGGCTTTGCCCCCTTGCGGCTACGGCGTTGCCCCCGTTGAGCAGGGGCAGCGGTGGTGGCGCCTGCCATGGGCATGGCGTCATCCTGATGGCGGCAGCGTTGCGCCCGTTGAACAGGAGCGGTACCTCTGAGGGTAGCCGCGTTGGAGTTGGGACCGTTACGGGGACGGCGTTGCCCCCGTTGAGCAGGAGCAGCACCGACAGTAATCTGGTTGATCGAGAAAACTCGGTCATTTGCTGAGACAGAGGGCCTGACACCCTCGACGGCTAGCTTGTTGACCGGGCAGACCTGGCCGGTTGAAGCGGAGGGCTTGACACCCTCAATAGTCGGCTTGTGGACCAGATTGACCCGGCCAGTTGCTGGGGCCGAGGGCCTAACACCCCCGACGGTTGTCTTCTCGACCAGGCGAACTCGATCAGCTGAAGCGGAAGGCCTGACGCCCTCTGTAGTCTTCCTGGCCGAACGATCCCGGCCAATTGATAGAGCCGAGGGCCTGACGCCCTCAGTGATAGCCTTGTTGAGCGGACTAACCCGGCCAGTGGCTAGGGCCGAGGGGCTAACACCCCCGACAGTTGTCTTCTTGACCGGGCGGACCCGACCTGTTGCTACAGTAGAGGGCCTGACACCCTCAGCGATTGCCTTCTTGACCGGGCGGACCCGACCAGTTGATGGGGCCGAGGGCCTGACGCCCCCGACAGTTGTTGCAGGCATGACGGAACTGGCTTCAGCCATCGGTACCACGCCCAAGAAGAAGGGCGGGCCGACGACCGGTGGGAAGTCGCCGAAGACCAGTGGGGTCACCAGGAATCCGAGCCTGGCGTGGTTGGCGACGATCTCGGGGCCGTAGGTAACGGCAGCCATCGCTATTGCTGGTGTTGTTGGTGGTGGTGCGTAGCACAAACGGAGAAGGGCGCAGAAGCGCGAGTAGCTCTCAGATGAGTAGAGAGGCGTATACCCTCCTCTTCCCGTCCTGTAAAAGGAAGAGGAGGGAAATCAGAACCTTAAAAAAGGTTTGGAGGCTTTCTTTGACAGAAAGAAGAAAGGCAGGAAAGGTCCCACCGGGCGTGCCAGTCTGTGAGACACGGAAAAAATCTAATCTTTTTTTTATCGTAGATAAAATGTTGATTTTTATTCTTTTTGAAAAGAAACATCCCCCCCATCTGAGTAGAGGGTGATTCCGTGGGTGCGCATCGTAACAGACGATTTGGGTTCGGGTGCTGGACCTCTCCCCACTGACCGGAGTCGGTGTTGATTTACATCGGTCTAACGTCCGAACACCTTTGTTTAACTGTCAAAGAAATCCCCAAACTCCTCTCTATAGGTTCGGATGTTAAGGGCACTCTCGCTCGGGGAGCTCTCCATTCGTTCACCACCAACATATTGACTAGGTTTGGGTTAAGTCTGGGCAAAACCTTAGGATTTCAGAGTAGGGATGCAAAGATGCAGAAGCCGTAGGCGTTTTAGAAGTAGAGAGATTTCTGGACCACGCGGGGTATTTCGGTAATTTACCAAGTCAAGGGCATTTCTGGAATTTTTGGGTTGAGATGGAAGTAGGATCGAATTCCTGACTTCTCAAGGCATTGAGGCCGTTTCTGGAGGGTTTCAAGGGCTCTGAGGCCATTTTGAGGTCACATGGGTATTTCGGTAATTTTATCGGACCTTAGACCTAGGTTTAAAATGATACCTAAGTGTTGGACTGAACTAACAACACTCCCGGACCGAAAGAATGACAAGGATTTCATAGAAAACACATATTTGTCCATTAGGCCAGAGGAGAGGTATATATGCAATTTTATGGAAGATAGGGGTTTTCCCATAATTTTTCACGAAGGAGATAGACAGAGCATGCTGGGTGCTTTTATAACTCCGATAAGTACAAGGGTTGTCGGCGAATTGTCGACTGTACAAACGTCCGCTTTGGAGCAGGAGATAGGGGCGTAGCCCCAATTACAAAGGTTATAGGACATAACTGTAAATTACAGGACTTTGATCTTTTTACGATCCCGGGAGGACATTTTTGTAATTCCGCCATTGTAAGGACAAAACCACATGACTTAGTCATCCCGGGATGAAAAGACTTACAAACATGGCCCGCTGAGAAGGTATAATCATCACCATGGCCCACTGAGGGGCATAAATGTAAATATACCCCGTAGGGGCATAAATACAAGACCCGGGGACTTACCCCACACGGGTCGAAACAAACGAACAAACTCCAAACACTAGATGCTCCGAGTGCTAGAAGTGCTCCGTACGTACGTAAATCCTCATCTTCCCACTTGGACCCTTAGGGTCTATTTATAGAAGGTGGGAGGGCCCAGAGGGGTCAAATGAGTGAATTTGCCCCGATTCTGTCAAGGTGGGGTGGCAAAAAGTCATTTTGACCCCTCTGGATGCCAAAAGGGGCTAAATGACTCCGCTGAGGGGGTTAAAAAACTTTTTTTTAATTCTTTTTTTTTGAAGCCCGGACCCCGGAGGGCGGGGCGGACCCGGGCGGGGTCGCGCGCGCCCCCGGGAGGTCGCGCGACCCCGCTGGTCCCCGGGGAGGCCGCGCGGCCCCCTTCTCCTCCGCGGTTCGGACCCCGAGGAGTCATTTGACCTTCCGGGACGTCTTTTGACTCCTCTGGATGCCGTTTCACCCTCTTTTTGTCGTCCTAGGTTGGAGAAGAGCCGAGGTGGAGCTATATATCTCGGGGAGATCGCTCCTTCGCCGCGTGGCAGCGTCGCGTCCGTGGAAGGAATATTGTTTGTTTGTCTGATCGTTCGTCGCCGCATAGGGAGGAACTTTTGCGCCCGTCTGTGCCGTGTGATACACTTGTTCGGCTACTCTGACCGGTATACGCATGCTTCTTCCTTGTTAACCTTCTTGCTACGACGTCGACCATGATATTATTGTCGGATCGATAGACCCTGAATCACGGAGATACTCCGTAGTCCGACGGTGTTGACGATACGTCGCTTTGCTTGTCGAACGTTTCATAGCAACAATTTCCCAAAATAACTTGAGATAATTTTGGGTGCAACAACCACATCATTCATGATTGCCAGGCCTTCAAATACCTCGCTGAGGACTTAATCAGACAAGGGATAATCGATATGGGTGACTCCTTAGTTTGCCCGCCACAGTCACACAGACAGGGGAGTTTGAACTTCTCTGTCAATGTCATACATGCTTCGGCTGTATTCCAATTCCCCGAGCCAAGAAAGGAAAGAGTCAGCTCTCAACCGCCTAAGTCCACATAGTGGTACCCAGGGTGGCGACCATCTCATCAGTGCTCTTTCCCCAAGGAGAAGACGAAGAAGATCTTCGACAAACTCCTAAAGGAGGGTCGAGTGATGGCGCATGACTCGCCGTCTTACTATAATGAAACGACTAAGGGTCACCCCAACTACTGCAAATATCACGCCAGGGTGTCTAACCCCACTGGGGAATGCTCGGAGGTCCAAGGCTTCATTGAGACCCTTACCCAAATAGGGGAGATCGATGTGTAGTGGAATTCAACGGCAAGGTGGCGTCTTAAAGAGGCTGCCGAGAAGATTCTCCGACAAGCCCAGCTGGGGCAGGTCAGGCCACAAGAGACCAACCCCACCTCTCAGTAGGTTCAGTTGGGCAAGTCTACGAGCGAAAGTCCCCAGCCGAACCCTAAAGGCAAGGCCTAGTGCGAGGGACCCAAGGCCCAGAGTCCAAAAGGCCAAGTCATGGGAAGAGGCTCCGAGTCCACTTCCGACCCAAGTCATCCCAGAATGACTACAGGTGGGAATCCTCAGCCAAGTAACAAAGGCAAGGCCAAGATGAGGGAGCCCAAAGCCAAATCTCAATCCCATGTCGAGCCAACAAGGTCGTCAATTGTAGAAAGACCTCAGCAGCTCAAGCAGGCAAACTCGCCAACTAAAGCAAAATCCGTGGAATTGCAAAGGCCCCAAGGACTCCATTTTGGCCTGGCAGAATTCCAGCAGCTGTCGCCGGAAATAATCGCTCAGGTGATCAATGCCACTTTCCAGGTGCAACCAGAAGAGGCTGACTGAACCAAGGTTACCCCAAGAAGGAACTGTAGAATCAAGGCTCTTAAGGAGCCAATCCATAGCAGAAAGCAAAACGCTGGGGGCGAGTCAGTCCCATCATCGAAGCCAGTCTCACTTTCTTCTCAAGAGGCGGCACGCCAAAAGAAACAAGAGAAGAACCGCAAAAAGAACCTAAGAAGGAGGTTAAAGAAGTAAGCTGAGTAGGCGGCGGCCATAGAGGCTCTCAAAGAGTTGACTTCTCTACAATAATTGCAGAAACTGATAGACGAGCTGGAGGAGTATGTTCCCCCTTGCCCCACCAGGGTTGTCACTCTTGACAAATATATTCCCTGGGACAAATTCGGGCGTAATGCCCGACTCATTAGTTGGCTACGAGAGATGGTCCAATGCCTAGAAGGTGACGAAGAATTTCCCATCCCCGAAGAGCTCTCCTTATTCTACAAGGACGAGAAACTCACCGCTGAGGTGCTCGAGGAAATGCTCCAGGACCTCTCCTGCAACATGGTGGTGATCCCATCACCTGACCACATAAACTCTACGTCGAGACAAGGCAATACGGTTGATGGCCCCGGGGGCAAGGCTCTCGTGGCAACGTACCAGCGTCGTCCGGCGAGAAACAACCAAGGCCGTGGTAGAGGACGGGGTCGCAGACATGAGGGTCCCCTAACTCTCGATCGAGTCATATTATTCAGAGGGGAAAAGCTAGGCCCTATCCCTGAAACCCAAGTGCGGGGTATCCCCTTCATACTCGGCTCCTCAAAAGGTCCAGGCCCCATCTCGGAAGCTAGAAAATCGGGTGGTGTCCCCTTTATAATCGACTCTTCCGATGAAGAGGAAGAGCCCGCTAAGTCGCCAGTGCAGGATAAGGTGTCAGAGCAAGCAGGTCCCTCTGGCAGGGCTGAGCCTGTGAGCCAAGTAGGACCTTCTAACGAGGGCGAACAAGATGAATCCTTGCCACCTCCGAAGGAATCTCTGGCACCATTGTTCCAAGAAAAAGTGGAGAGAAAAAGTGGAGGGCCGAAGGATCTCGCGGAGGGTCGAAGACTCTGGCAGAAATTATCCCTCCATTTGACAAGACCCGCGCCCAGGCAGACCGCAAGATCATCCACCATATGAAGAGGTTCCCAATTAATGTTATCATTTGGGAGGCCATCTCTTGGAGCAAAGATTTGAGAGAGGCTCTCATTAAAATATTCCAAGTTTCTGAGGCATATGAAGCCCATGTTGTAGAATTGCAAGCCCAAACATATGAGGCGTTTGTAGTCAGCATTACGTTTACGGACAAAGATATGTTGCTATCCTCTCCGTGTCATAATCGCCCCTTATATATGCGGGGGATAATCAATGGACCCGATGTAAATCGAATTCTTGTTGACGCTGGAGCGGCTGTCAACATTATGCCTCTGAAGACTTTCAAATCTCTATATTTGATACCTTACCTACATAAGGTGAATGCAGTCAAAATTTCGGTATTCAACCATGACTCTGAGGAGGCTCTTGGCAGAGTCGAAGTGAAGCTCGCCAAGGGTGGCTTTGTCACCCAAGTGACATTTTATATCATCAATGCTGACACATCTTACAAGATACTGTTGAGGAGGCCATGGCTCCACGAAAATTGGGTTGTTCCTTCAACTCTGCACCAATGTCTTAAATACGCCAAGGGAGGGGAGCAATATACCGTCTTCGCAGACCAAGCTCCATTTCATCCCAACGAATACCATTTGACAGATGCTTCCTTGTATTTTGGGGAACCTACTCTAGCAATGCCCAAGTCTGTAAAAGACAAAGGAAAGCAAAAGGTGGACTTTGAAGTTGAGGAAGGACAACTGTTCACGGTCAACCAAGACTTGGCAAGATTGCACAGGTTAAGTCTCAAAGCCGGCTCTAAGACAACTCAGCCAGAGAGGCGAAGCGTTAACTTTGAAGCCAACCTCATTAGCCGGCCATCGACCAGAGCATCTCCTTACCGCCCAACTGTGTTCAGCTCTCGTTTCAGAGGGAAGAGCACGAGGTGGAGCAGCTGAAGATTTTCATAGTCTCCTACCGGCGGAAGAGAAGTAAGAAAAGTATGGAAGACAAGCCAATTGTCTTTTATAAAGGAGATTTGGTCCAACCAGGCCCTCCAAAGGATGATTTTGGCTGGGATATTCCCACCGACAATTCACCGGAGTCAGTCCAGGAAATGGACGATGTACTGGTGTACATCAGGGAAATGTGTAGAAAACAACGTAGCCCTCAAGTCCAGGACCCCACACGGACCACATAGTTCCATCAGCTATGGAATCTTCCACAGGTCTGGGGGGCAACCTCCCTTTTCCCGCAAGGATAGGAGAGGACTTGGATATGATCAAGAGAGGGATTTTGAGGTCCATTACGCAGTCAATGCTATAGGGCTGCTACCTCCTCATGAGCAAATAGAAGTTGAGCCCAAAGTTGACGACTCCGAATAGGAGTCTAGTGAGGCGTTAATGTCACCCTCGATGACAATCGCCAATGATAACCCCCTCGAGGGAGGGACAGCTCAGCCCGCCAGGTGTTGGCAAGATGGAGGAAGTCATTCGACTTCAAGCTATGAGCAAGAAAGCTTCGAAGAGTTTGAAGTACACAAAGCTAACACTGATGACGAGGGAGACTTCGTAGACCTCCAACCAGCTCCACCGGAGCTTGAAGACGGTGGCCAAGCAACTATGGACGAGTTGATTGAGATCAACCTCGGGAGCAAAGAAGACTATTGGCCAGCCTTCGTAAGTGCTCTCCTCAGTGAGAAAGAAAGGCAGACGTACCAACAGCTCCTGGAAGACTTCAAGGACTGTTTCGCTTGGACTTACAAAGAAATGTCTGGGCTTGACCCTTCTGTGGTTGAACATGAGCTGGCAATACTTCCAACAGTTAGGCCAGTTAAACAAACTCAAAGGCGTATACGCCACGAGCTGAAGTTGAAAGTCAATGTTGAGGTTGACAAGATGCTCGACGTGGATTTCATAGAGCCATGCATGTATCCTGTGTGGCTCGCCAATATAGTCCCCGTTAAAAAGAAGAATGGCCAAGTCCGAGTCTGCATCGACTTCAGGGATTCGAATAAGGCATGCCCGAAGGATGACTTCTAATCCCAATCACTGAGACAATGGTTGACATGACCACCGGTCACAAAGCCTTATCCTCCATGGACGGGTCATCGGGCTACAATCAAATCCGCATGGCCATCAAAGATAAAGGCCATACGGCTTTCCGATCCCCAAGGGAGTCTTCAACTATAAAAGGATGTCGTTTGGCTTAAAGAATGCCAATGCAACCTACCAAAGGGCGATGACCAAGATCTTCGACGAGGTGTTACATGACCTCGTTGAATGTTATGTCGATGACCTGGTCGTCAAGACAAAAAGGCGAGAGGATCATTTGGTTGACTTGCGTCGAGTCTTCGAAATCCTTCGACAGTATCATCTCAAAATGAATCCAATGAAATGTGCATTAGGTGTCTCCAGTGGCAAATTTCTCGGCTTCATTGTCAAGTATCGAGGGATAGACATCGACTCTGACAAAAATAAGGCCATAAGAGGACTGCCTCCGCCTAAGAACTTGGCAGAACTCAGATCTCTGCAAGGAAGACTCGCCTATATTAGGCAGTTCATTTCTAATCTCTCCGGAAGGTGTCCATCCTTCGGTAAACTAATGAAGAAAGGATCACCTTTCAGGATGAAGACTGTCAGAGGGCCTTTGAACAAATCAAGGAATATCTGTTGTCTCCTCCTGTCCTAGGAGCACTAGTTACAGGAAAGCCCTTTATCCTTTACATTGTTGACATGGATGTCTCTTTGGGGGCACTTTTAGCCCAGAGCAATGAAGAAGGTAAGGAGCAGTTGTTGTACTATCTTAGCCGAAAGCTGATCGGGCCTGAGCATTGGTATGCGCCTATGGAGAAGGTGTGCTTAGCCTTGGTATTCGCTGTGAAGAAATTAAGGCATTACATTCTAGCACATTGAGTGGAGCTCATTTCAAAATGCGATCCGCTCAAATTCTTCCTCAGCCAGCCTGTCCTCTCTAGAAGGCTCGAAAAATGGACACTCATCCTTATGGAGTTTGATATCACCTTCGTCCCACGCAAGGCAATTAAGGGGCAGGGCATGGTTGAGTTCTTAGCCATACATCCTGTGCCAGAAGACTCACCGCTCAATACCGAGTTGCCTGATGAAGGTGTTAATGTCCCTGCCAGTAATAGGGGAGCACGCTGAAGACGTCCCACCACAGTCAGAGCATGAGGTTCTCACTCTTGACTCGTCGTCTTGGGAATTGTACTTTGACGGTGCTTCCCGAACGATCAAGAGAGCTGGTGGCCTTACGGACTTTGCATTTGGCGCTAGAATAGTTTTTGTATCTCCACAGGGCGGTATTCTTCATAAATTCATGTGCTCTCATGAAGTCGCTGACTAACAATGAGGTGGAGTTCGAAGCATTAATCATCGGACTTCAGCTAGCACTGGAGATGGAGATTAAGTGCATCAAAGTGTATGGAGATTCTCAACTCGTCATTCGACAAGTCCTGGGCGTCTATGACGTCCGGAAGAAAGAGCTGATCCCCTATCATGCAATCCTCATGAGACTAAAAGAAAAGTTTTACTTATTTGAAATAAGCCATGTCCCAAGGGGCAATAACTCCCAAGCAGACGCTTTGGCAAAATTGGCAACAGCCGTAAAACTCCCACTTAAAGGAGAGTTGAATGTCACCGTCAGACACCATGACGTGAGGCAACCCCATGACTCGGCGACGTCTCAGGGAGGCCACTGCTAAAGTCCTCCAGCAGGGCCATTAAGGACAAACTAGGGGAGAGAGTTCCAGGCATGCCACAAGGCAAGACCGACATGGTGAGGCTAAGAAGGAACACCATAGAAGTAACCCCAAAGTAAATGCCAATGTTGACAAGCAAAAGGCCGCCGCAAGGACTCAAATGACCCAAAGGCCTCACGTGCCTCAAAGTGATAATATTCCGGGGAGAAAAATCTAGCCCAATTCCGGAGGTGGAGATAAGGGGACGCAGTTTCAAATTCAGTCCTCAAGAGGTAACAAAAGAGTCCACAGATCCAGGGGCGCCACCAAAGGCAAAACCTGAGATGCCAAATGAGTCAATCAGGGAGGCCAGTTCTTCTGGAAAGGGGTAACAAGATGCATCATCGCCCCCAGAAGAAGAGTCATCTCCGGCTCTACTGTTCCAAGGAGAGGCAAAAGAGTCGGAAGTGGTAAACCAACCCCCCAAGCAAGAGAACCCTACTATCTCGCCTCCCAACCTGGACAAGATGTTCTCTTCTCTTGAAAGGGCTCGTGCCAGGGCGGACCGCAAGATTATTGAGCAAATGAAGCGGTTCCCTACCAACATTACTATATGGGAAGCTATCTCTTGGAACAAAGAATCGAGGGAGGCCCTTGTGAGAATTCTCTAGGAACCGAAAGCTTATGAAGCCCATGTAGTTGAGCTGTAAAGCCAAGCCTACGAGGCATTTGCAGCCAATGTCACATTTTCAGAGAAAGATATGTTGTCTTCCCCCCGTGACAATTGGCTGTTGTATATGCAAGGGAAGATAAATGGCCATGAAATTAACCGAATTATGATTGACGCCGGCACAGCCGTCAACATCATGCCCTTGAAAACATTCAAGTCCCTATATCTAATGCCATACCTAGTGAAGGTCAATGTAGTGAAGATACTGGGATTTAACCAGAATACTGAAAATGCCCTTGGGCGAGTCGAGGTGGAACTAACCATGAATGAATTTAGGGGTTTTTACATAAATACCCTTATAAACACTGGTTATGCCAAATATACCCTTCATATAAGCATATTATCAACAATATCCTCTAAATATCGTTAATGATTGCGGTTGTACCCCGTGGTTCTCTTCCGTTAAAGATATGTGACGAACATCGTTAAATCTTATGTAATACCTAAAATATCCCCGCGTTAAATCTTATGTAATAATTGGAAGGGTCTTCTTCCACCTCCCGACATCTTTCACAACGCGAACGGCAGGCTCCCCATCTCAGCTGGCCGACTGGCAGGCTCCCCATCTCAGGCGGCCGACTGGCGGCACACCTCGAGCCCACGGCGACACACCCCGGAATCGACTGCTCCGACGCCGTCGAAGAAGCCTGCCCATCTCATGCCCACGGCGGCACACCCTCTGTGGAAGCCTCCCCATCTCACGCCCCCCCCTCAACGCCACGGTGACACATCTCAAAACCGACTGCGCCGACGCTTCGAAGAAACCTCCCCATCTCACCTCGGTACACCCTCTATTAGGGCGGCACACCCTCTCTCGAAGAAGCCTCCCCATCTCACGGCACCTCCCCCCTTAAGAAATCCGGTGACACATCTCGGGACCGTCTGGGGCTGAGCAGACAGTGTGCACTGGCCCTGAGGTGCAGGCTGAGGGCGAGGTTAACCCACGATCACTGTCAAGGAGATTTCAGTGGGGGACAAAGAAGATGAGTGATACGACCACCGGACAATCTAGTATTAGACGTTCATTAAATACATCGGAGTGCTATGAAGTTCCACAATGCTATTGTAGGAAAAGATGTAGGGTATACATTTCGTCTCAAGAAACAAGCAGAGGAAGAAGATTTTATCGATGTGCAAGGTGGAAGGTAAGAAGTTCACAACGTATTCGACGCAATTTCTTAGATATCTTTTTTGAATTTCTAATTGAGAGATCATATATATATATATATATATGTTTACAAGAGGACGATTGTTGTGGCTTTTTTGTTTGGGTTGATGATACGCATCATAATACCGTGGACTTGAAGCATCAAATAATTTCTATGGAATCATCGATCGAGAAGAAGTTGACTATGCTAGAGAGAAAAATTGACATAATACAAGCCAAGATAGACATGACAACCGCTGCTAGTGGAAGAGGGAATGGCTTACGACTGAAAATGGGATTCAAGAAGATAGTATCGCCCTTACTGGGGCTGGGCATACTGTACTTTGTCTTTCACTACATTTGGTAAATGGACCTATAACAAGTGAATTAGAGGTGTCACTGTTTGTAATGGGTAAAGGGATTAGGAGGGGATTATGTGTCACTATTTGTAATGGTTTCATATAAATGTCTAAATGTCAAAATGTCAAAATAGTTGGTTGGATTGGACATTTAGTGTACTGCCAGTTATGGCAGAATGTTTACTGATCGTGCTTCATGTGGTTATGTTTTTATCTTTTGGAATCATGTTCCTCCTGTGAGGCACAAAATGCATATCATTCTGCATTCAGACATTCCTTCACTCTCTTAATTGAAGTTATATGGAGATAGCTAATGTTTTCATTCAGCTTTGTCCTTATTAACACATCAGAAGCGTATGTCATACTAGTTGCATGGTATGCATTTTCCTGATGCTGCTAGGCATTCCAACTGAAGGGTTCTGGGCATCAAACCTAGTTTCCCCTTGTTACTCAACAAAGGGCAGAAACAAAAGGGATTTAACTTGCCATATTTTCTACATTGCACTGACCATAGGAAATATTCCCTTAAGTGTATTTGCACACATTTCTACATTCCTCCACCACAAAAGAACCCACTGTCAAAGTGGATTCTCATGAGTCTAAATATTGTGGCATTTGTAGGACACATATGCTACCTACGTAGGAAATGTTCCCCTGAGGTGCCTTCACTTTCTCCAGTTGATGAGATGCATGTGTACACACTAACCAGCGAGAGAATAATTCATATCCCTTGCCAATGCTGTTTGCTTGGTCAAGCATGCTTATATTAACCTGGTCGATTGCCGAGTGTCCAGTTGTAACATGTATGCACACATCCCTCAGCTTGAAGCAAATATGGAAATATTTAACACACCATGGTGAGGTTCATGAAATGTCACCATCTAAAATAGAAATAGATCAATGGACTGAAATCCGGCATCGTCAGATTTAAAGACAATATGGCTGTCATCACTGCAAAGGAGGGGAACATGACTGAAAAGGAGATTGAAATTTAACATGACTGCAAAGGAATATGGCTTTAGTGTAACACTGTGAAACTCCATAGAATCATCCTCTAGCTTCACTTTGATTTGGGGTTATCCCCCACTTGTCCGGGGGATAACCCTTAATCTATCCCTTTTTTACTTTGGTAGATCAAAAAAGTTAATCCAGTTAGAATGAGATATAACTCCAAGTTAATCCACTTAACTTGTTCCACCTTGAGAGGTGGAATAGAGTTGACCCTTCTTTTAACCCATTACCTATCAAAATAAATGAGATTAAAATATAGGACAGATTAATCCGGAAGAGATAACCCTCCTCTTGTCTATCCGTCTATCAAAGAGGGGCTTAGTGTATTGCAAACGCATACAGAAGCATATTCCATCAATACTATTGAAAAGTGGAAAGCACCACCAATATTATTGAAAAGAATCTGTCATTGACATCCTCCTGCCTTTTCATCCTCTTGAGAATCAAATGTCTGTGTACAACTAAACACTAAAACGGCTGACAACAAATGAGTCCTGCCATGCACGCAGTCCTAACACAATCTTCATATGTGATTGAACATGGGACATATGTGAACACAATGCACAATGCTTTAGGCATTTCACAACAAATAGTGTCATTGTCACAGCAATATGACAACTTCAACATTAAACTCACAAGACACGAGTTTAAAGTTACAAAAGGACAATTACCACCATGGGACACAAGTTCTCTAAAGCAAATAGTGTCATTGTCACAGCAAACATGTCAACTTCAACATTAAACAGCTACATTTTTAAAGACAGTCATAAAAGGACACATGCCAACATGTCTTTAAAGTTCTCTAAAGACAATTACCACCACCACGGGACACAAGTTCTGTAAAGCAAATAGTGTCATTGTCACAGCAAACATGCCAACTTCAACATTAAACAGCTATATTTTTAAAGACAGTCATAAAAGGACACATGCCAACTTCAACTTCAACCCAACCCTACACATTTCTGAACCTAGAATTCACCACCCGGCCACGACCCCGAACAAGAACTGTAGGAGCCCTACTCTGCACTGGGATAGAACTTGAGGAAGATGTCTGGGAGGGAATTGCACTGGATCCACCTGCAGCACTGGAATTAATTTGAATGGTTGAGTGGAGGCCTTCTTCTGCAACACTAGTCCTGGCATAGGACTGATCAACCTGCATTGCACCAATGTCCATGGCTGCAACACTAGTCCTCCCTTCCACATTAGCTTGCTCTGTCAAGCTCCCCTTTGAACACAATGCATAAATATAAGGATTACATTTTATAGTAATAAGGAATTTAAATGGATCATTTACAATGATGAAATGGTCATGTAAAAAGACTACCTGACTCTGTGTTTGACTTGATGTTTGGTTAGGACCCCTTTGCTTTCTAGGCCTACCAGGAGGCCTCCTGCATGACATAATTATGTATGAGTGCTAATTAAATTACTTTCATATACAAAAGTGTGCCATATATTATTACCTTGCTTGTGGAGTATAAGTTTGACCCAATGTTGAGACTGGATTCTTACATGTCTTTGCATGATGTCCAAATTGACCACACCTTTTGCACTTATGGGCCTTTGTAATTTTTTTGACTTCATCTGGGTCTCGGATTCTCTTCTTTTTAGGTCTTCCCGGTGGCCTTCTCACAATGGGGGGGGGAGAACTTTTATTCCAAGTTTAATCCATTGTGTCTTGTCAGGCATATGACTGATGCCCAAACCATAGGTGGATTTATAAGTTACCACTGTGTAACATCTATCAATATAATCCTCCCATTTAATACCCCTTCTGCTTGCTAAGAATGCACATGCATGTGAGCATGGGAGACCTGTTTTCTGCCAAGCCATACAGGTACAAGTTTTCTGGTTCAAGTCTACAACTTCACGTGCTTCTGGACCTGTCACCTGAGCATTCTCGTTAAATCCTTTCTCCACTAAATATCCCCCCAATTTTCTTGTCATGATAGATATGTACTTCCTGGCCCTTGGCACCAAGACATCGGTCTATTTTTCAGCCCTTGACCTCCTAATGTGCATGGTCTTCATCATTTTGGAACGAATTACATCTATACAGTCCAATATAGGTCTCCAACGTGCATCTGAGATGTAGGCATTGAATGATTTACTTAAATTGTTTGTTATATGATGGCATTTAGCAAGTGGATGGAACTGTGACCTACTCCATACCTACTCCATACAACTCCCCTCATGGCCGCTGATGTCAAATAGGCATGTGCCTCTGGAGAATTTTCTTTCATTTGCATCATCCAGTCCAAGAAATCAACTTCAGTATATGATCTTGCAGCATTCCACAAGAGTCTCTTCATGAATTCACCTGGAAATGACTTCTTAAAATTCTTATACAGGTGTGTAACACAGACCATATGCTCAACACCTGGGAAAACAAGCGGGAGCCCTTCTTCTAACCCCTTTTGTCTGTCAGACATGAAAGACAAATCACTAGGCTGACCAATGGCATGCTTCAGAGCATCCAGAAACCAGGTCCAGCTATCTGCATTTTCTCCTTACACTATTGCTATGGCTAGTGAAAAATTTTCATTGTTCCCATCAAACGAGGTGGCAGCTAGTAAGGTACCTCTAAAGATATCTTTCAAATGACATCCATCCAAGCCAATTAGGTGTCTGCATCCCAACTTAAAACCCTTAATACAAGCCTTTAAACATACAAACATCCTGAAAAATCTGTTTTTGTCATTTATCTGATATTTGACTACACTCTCAGGGTTCTTTAAGACTAGTTCATGCTGTAGGTCAGGTACTTTGCCATACATTGCTTCCCAAGAACCATGAATTTGCTCCAATACCATTTGCTTGCCTCTATAAACCCGGTGGTAAGGAATGTCCACATGGTATTGAGCATTCAACCTTCTTGAAATTTCTTTCACTGTAACATCTCCTTCAGTCCTAAGCCACCCAATGCATGTACTTGCCACCCACTTCTGAGTGGCCATATGATTCCCAACCTTATTTGCCCCCGTACAAGTGTGTTCAGGTTGAAGGTTCTTTATCTGAAATGTATGGCCATCAGGTAAACGAGAAGCATGCATTCTCCACTTGCATCTCTTCTCAGCACAAACTACTGTGACCCTAGTTGGTTTTGATTTATTGTACTTGACTGCAAATTCATTTTTGATTGCATGTTGGGCAAGTGCTAATCTGAATGCATTAATATTGTCAAATCGACTTCCTAAAGACATATCCGGATCATGAATGTTTCGGACAATAGGGGTACCCTCATTGTCCCCTTCATCCACCTCCATATCATACTCAGAGTCTGAGGAAAAGCAACTATCACGACTGTCATCGGTATAAACCTCATCATCAGATATATCACCCTCCCTAAATAGAGTCTCTGCCTCATTATTGCCTGGAGGCTCAACCTCAACGTACTCACTGTCATCTTCTAATGGATTCGAGTCTGGATCATCTTCTGAAGGCATTGCATTTTTTGCCTTAGACTTTCTTCTAGTCATAGATGTTACCGTCTTCATATGTGGATCAGAAGAAGCTAAAGGCACTCCAATATATTGTGTGGCGACATAAAGCACAATGCACAAATCATGGCTATACTTATCAAAAAGAGAAATCACATCCTCATATGAACTAATTCTCACATATTTCTTAGACCTCAAATTTGGTACTAAAGCATAGAAATCAATCGTCTGGTCATGTCCCCATTTGGTGACTTGAGAAGCTAACACACTCAGCTCCCTCAAATGAGCATAATCTCTTTCAAAGGAGTAGGTTTTCTGTCTAAAACCTATGGGGATCATTCTTCCTTCTTCCTCGGTAGTCTTAAAATGCCCTCCATAGTGAAGTTTCAATGTAAATGTGTCTGCCATAACTGTGCTTTTGATGCTTAAAATAAGATAGAATACAAAAGCAAAATAAAGGAGATGATAAGTTTGTATATAACACATAAGTGCAAACAGTCTTAGCAAATAGGTCTTGTACAATTCGCAAAAACTACAATTCAAACCTCAATTAATAGGTATAGACCACAAGCACGTCCACTCCAAGTGGTCTAACTATCTGTGGGCCACCTTGATTCATTGCTGTCTAGATGGGAATACCCCCCTACACATATAGAAGACCGTACTAAACGTTACTCCAAATAAATAAATCAAATGAACTATAAACAAACAAAGCAATCATGCCACATGTTTCCTACTTTATCTCACAAAAAAGGTACTGCGGGACCACAATCACTTTCAATCCAGCAAGTTTAATTTCTGTATGGTTTACTCATTCACTTGCTCTGTCTCGTTCTAAAGCTGCAAATAAGCAAAAAGGCCCAATCTCAGACGAAGATAATAAATAATGCACAACCTAAACCCTAATAAAGAAACCTCATCAACATATGTTCCTACCGGACGCATTAACTAACCGTCGACCAGGAAATAGAAGAACGTGGCATCCACAGTCAAGAGATAAAAAATAGTGTTTTTTACATATCGAGGGACAGAGATAGAGGAGAGGGGGACCATGCGAAGAGGGGGATCGATGGGGCCGTGAGTGGTTCAGAGAGAGTATGCGAGACTTACCCAGTGGAGCGGAAGAACCCTTCTGTCGCGTGAAGGCTGTTGTAGGTCGGAGATGGCAGACGATCCCGATGGGGCCATGAGAAAGGGGGTCAGTCGTGAAGGGTTTGTGAAGGGGGGAAACCACATCGGGCGGGCGGGGGTCGTAAACCGAAGGGGTAGATTAGTAAGTTCATCTTTTAACCCTAGTTTAACTCGAGTCAACATCACGAGAGTGACGGTAAGGGTACAACCGCAATCATTAACGATATTTAGAGGATATTGTTGATAATATGCTTATATGAAGGGTATATTTGGCATAACTAATGTTTATGAGGGTATTTGTGTAAAAAACCCATGAATTTATCACAAAAGTGTCGTTCTATATTATCGATGCCAATACCTCATATAAGTTCTCTTGGGACGACCTTGGCTGCATGAAAAATGGGTCGTCCCCTCGACGCTCCATCAGTGTATTTAATATATAAAAGATGGGGAACAACATACCGTCTTTGCAGACCGAGCTCTCTTTCTTCCGAATGAATGCAATCTCACAGACGCTTCACTATATTTTGGAGAGCCTACCTTGTCAACTCCTGAAAAGATTGAGGATAAAGGCAAACAAAAGGTTGTCCCAGAAAAGGAAGGAGCTGGGCTCTTCACTATAAATGAAGAAAAGGTGAAGTTACATAGGATGGCCTTACAGGCCAAGGCTAAGCCAACTCGGCCTGAAAGACGAGAGTTTAACTTTTAAGCTAACCTTATGAGTGGTGCGATCAACAAAAGCATCTCCTTACCACCTCAGTGTATGCAACTCCCTTTTGTCAGGGAGGAATATAAAGTAGAACCGTTGAAGACTTTTATAGTCACATTCCAAAGAAGAGGAACAAGGGAAAAGATAAGCCGATTATTTTTTATAAGGGAGACTTGGTCCCTCGAAGTCCGCCCAAGGATGACTTTGGTTGGGAGGTTGCGGCTGATAATGCCCTTATGATTGTTCAAGGGTTGGATGGCATGCCAGAGCACATACAAGAAATGTGTGCGAAGCAAAAGATCTCGCAAGTACAAGATCCTGCCCGGTGGAAATTCTTTCAGCGAATCTGGTATCCCTTGCAGGCTCGAGGCGAGTTCCCGTCATTCAAAAAAGACACGAGAGGACTTGGGTATAGCTCGGATGAAGAGTTCAAGTCCACTATGCAGTAAATGCAGTGGGGCTGTTACCCGGTACGGATGATCAAATAGAGGCCCATGTCAAGTTTGATTGTACGGGGGAAGAGGAGGAAGAAATCCTCATGTTGCCTTCTCCAATAAACTCTAACCAATTATCTCTAGTGAAGGGGAGCTCTTCCCGATTATCTTCTCCTCAGGGGGACAGAGAGAACATCTCAAACCTCCCGTCAGAAGAGGAAGACTCTGAAGTCCATGATGTTTATGTTACAAACATGGATGACAATAGTGATTTCGTGGACCTTCAACCAGCTCCCCGAGAACTGGAAGATGGGGGTCAAGCAATCGTTGATGAACTGGTCGAAATCAATATCAGTGGGACTGAAGAACATTGACCCACATTCGTCAATGCTCTCCTGAGTGATGAGGAGAAACAGGCATATCAACAACTGCTAGTTGAATTCAAAGATTGTTTCGCTTAGACGTATAAG
The DNA here is from genome assembly GCA_022559845.1 of Amorphophallus konjac. Taxonomy (NCBI): domain Eukaryota; kingdom Viridiplantae; phylum Streptophyta; class Magnoliopsida; order Alismatales; family Araceae; genus Amorphophallus; species Amorphophallus konjac. The sequence continues at coordinate 390,297,689 of CM040122.1, forward strand.
GAGATGCCTGGTTTAGAGCCTGCCGTAGCTGAACATGAGCTGTCAATCAATCCGATGGTCAAGCCAGTGAAACAAGCTCCAAGGCGCATGCGTCACGAGTTAGAACTTAAAGTGAACGCCGAGGTCGATAAACTCTTGGAGGTCGACTTTGTAGAGCTGTGTATGTACCCGGTCTGGCTCGCTAATATAGTTCCGGTGAAGAAAAAGAATGGCCAAATCTGGATCTGTGTTGACTTCCGAGACCTAAACAAAGCATGCCCAAAAGATGACTTCCCCGTCCTGATCATTGAAACAATGGTGGATGTAACTACGGGTCATGGGGCTTTGTCCTTCATGGATGGGTCGTCTGGATATAATCAAATCCGCATGGCGGTGAAAGACAAAGAGCACACGGCTTTTAGGTCTTCTAAAGGGATATTCAACTATAAAAGAATGCCTTTTGGTCTGAAAAACATTTGTGCCACATATCAGAGGGTCATGACTAAAATTTTCAACGAGATGCTACATGATCTCATGGAATGTTATGTTGATGACTTGGTTGTCAAAACAAAGAGGCAGGAAGACCATTTGATGGATTTACGTCGGGTCTTTGAGAGACTCAGACAGTATAACCTTAAGATGAACCTGATGTAGTGTGCATTCGGGGTCGCAAGTGGAACGTTTTTGGGCTTTGTAGTCCAGTACCGGGGAATTGAAATTGACCCAGACAAAATCAAAGCAATACAAGAGCTCTCGCCTCCTAAAAATCTGACGAAGCTTAGGTCTTTTCAAGGTAGGCTCGCCTATATCTGACAGTTTATTTCGAACCTCTCTGGCAGATGCATGCCATTTGGGAGGTTGATGAAAAAAGATGCGCCATTTATATGGGACCAGGAATGCCAGAAAGCTTTCGAGCAGATTAAGAAGTATCTTCTTAATCCTCCGGTGCTGGGGGCCGTCAAGGGGAAGCCTCTCATTCTTTGCATAGCAGCAATGGATGCTTCTTTAGGGGTGTTGTTGGCACAAGTAAATGAGGAAGGAAAGGAACATCCCTTATACTACCTCAGTAGAAAACTTGTTGGCCCAGAGCTTTGATACTCACCCATGGAGGTGTGTTTAGCTTTGATCTTTGCAGTGAAGAAGCTAAGGCATTATCTCTTGGCTCATCGGGCGGAACTTATAGTCAAGTGTGACCCATTGAAATTCCTCCTTCGTCAACTGATTCTATCTGGACAACTTGGGAAATGGGCCCTTCTTCTTATGGAGTTTGATATCACCTTTATCTCGCGTAAGGCAATCAAGGGACAAGGAATGGCCGAGTTCCTGACAGAGACTCGCCGCTCAATACTGAGCTTCCTGATGAGGAAACATTCTTACCCCAAAGGGTAGGGGAGCAATCGGAAGATAACTCTCAAGGCAATCAGGATGTCCTTACCTTGGACGTGCCTTGTTAGGAGTTGTACTTTGGCGGGGCCTCCTGACCGATTAAAAGAGCCGACAGTGTTACAGACTTTAAGTTCGGGGTAGGGATCGTTTTCATGACGCCTTAGGGAGGCATCTTACTCAACTCCTGTGCCATCATGAAATCATTAACTAATAATGAGGCAGAATATGAAGCTCTAATTCTTGGGCTCCAAATGGCTCTTGAAATGGGCGTCAAGTGCATTAAAGTTTTTGGAGATTCGCAGCTAATTATACGACAAGTTCTGGGTGACTACAAGGTCCGAAAAAATGAACTGGTCCCATATCATGCAGCAGTCATGAGACTAAAAGAAAATTTTTATCAGTTTGAAATAGGGCACGTGCCTAGAAGTGACCTGGCCAAACTAGCCTCAGCCATAAAGCTCCCACTTGAGGGGGAAGTAGATATCACCGTTAGGCATTGGAGATTAATGACTAGTGCACTAGAAGAAGACTCTTTGGCCTCACCAGTTATGAAGTCAACAACTTGAAGGAAGACAACTCCCCTGAAGAAGAAGACTGGCGAGAACCCATAGTCAAAATAAAGAATGGGCTGCTTCTCCCAGACCGGGCACAAAGGGTCCAACTGTTGCGCAGAGCAACGTCATCTGAGCTGATAGAGGGTTCCCTTTATAGGCTTGTTCATGAAAAGGACAAGTCCGTCCTCCTAAGGTGTGTTTCTATGTTAGAGGCTAAGGCAATTATGTAGGAAGTTCACTCTGGTCTATGTGGTGCCCATCAGGCCGAAACCAAGATGAAGAATAATATCAAACTGAAAGGCTTTTATTGGCCGACCATGCATGCGGATTGCCATCAATATGCCCGCACGTGCCACCAGTGCCAAGCATTTGGGTCTGTGCCTAGGAAGCCCCCTAATCTGTTACATCCGACGGCTCCCACGCGGCCCTTTGAAGAATGAGGCATGGATGTTGTGGGGCCAATCCGTTGGCTTCTCAAGGACATAAATTCATTCTCGCCGCCACAGACTATTTTTCTCGGTGGGCCGAAGCCATTCCCCTTCGAGAAGTGACGGGTGAGATTGTTGCCCGGTTTGTCAAGCATCATATAACTTACAGATTCGGTACCCCCAGTCGGATCATGTCAGATAATGGTACACCCTTTAGGAATATAGTGATATATCAGCTGGCGGCCAAATTCCATATTGATTGGAGGACGCCATCAGTCTATAACCCACAAGCCAATGGATTGGCCGAGGCTTTTAACAAAATCCTTTGCAAATTACTGGCCAAGATAGTGGAAAACCGCAAACGAGACTGAGGTGAAAAGATACACGAAGCTCTCTCGGCCTACAGAACAGTGTATAAAACTCCCACTGGATGCTCCCCATTTTCTCTCGTCTATGGAGCGGAAGTTGTCTTGCCTGTCGAAATTCAACTGGCCTCTTATCGCGTCGCGGTCCACGCCGGTTTGCCAGGACGAGAGCAGGATGAGATCGAGAGGAGGTTAGAGGAACTATTAAGCCTAGAAGGGAAGAGGTTGGAGGCTTATAAACATTTACAAGTATACCAAACTAGAATGGTGCCAGCTCGTGACAAGCTCGTTAAGGAGAGAGCCTTCAAAACGGGTGACCTGGTTATGGTAAAAGAAAAAGAAGTCATGGCTGAAAAACCTAGCGACAAATTGAAGCCTAATTGGCGGGGACCCTACGTCATTCAGACAGTCTTCGAGGGAGGAGCCTACACTGTCGTAGATCATAAGGGAAATAACCCTTTCACTCCGCTCAATGGCAAGCATTTGAAATTATATCAAGCTCCAGAGCACGAGTTTGCAAAATGAGTATCTTCATATGTTTCTATCTTTCCTTAAAAAAAAAAGAGGGGGTGGGCTTAAAATAAAGGTGCCCCGGCAGACTCAGCTATTTCTATCAAAGGGATGGTTGAGTGTAAAAAGGTCTAATACCTGGTTGAGGTGAAAACCCGAAAGGGCGTCTCAGGTAAAAATGGGTAACCCCTCAGTGCGAAAATCCGAAAGGGCGCACTGAAAAAATTAAAGGGGGCCAACCTCGGCGAAAACCCGAAAGGGTGGTGAGGTTGGTAAAGAAAAAAAAAAAACTTTCCTTTTGCAGGACATTCATACAGGCAAGCCGATTCAAGGGCTTTGTCATGTAAAAATAACCATGCTGCAGCGAAGTTACGACTTCAGCAATAGACCAATATGCCTCACGGGCAGGTCTTCAATAGCAATAACAATCACATCAGCAGACTGAGACGTCTCACAATCAGGTCTACTACATTAACTTAGGCCAACACACCCCCACGGGTCGGCCAATGTCAACTCGGCCAACACACCCCCATGTGTTGGCCAACACCAACTTAAGTCGAGACATCCCCGAGAGACGACCAATATCTACCCAGCAAAAATGCTCGGAAGGCAAACTCAACGATGTCGGGCCATTCCGGTCAGGTGTTGGGTTATTCCCTAAAAAACAAGGGGCTTAAAATAGAGGTGCCCTGGCGAACTCAGCCATTCCTATCAAGGGAATGGTTGGGGGCATGATGGCCAAATACTCGGTTGAGGTGAAAACCCGAAATGGCACCTCAGGTAAAAATGGGTAACCCATCAGTGTGAAAATCGGAGAGGGCGTATTGAAAAAAGTTAAAGGGGGTCAGCCTCGGTGAAAACCCGAAAGGGCGGTGAGGTTTGTAAAAAAAAAGGAAAAAAAAAGAAATATGTATAGAAGGGAAACAACAATGGTGAGTCATAATTAAGGCAACTTTCCCTTTTTATTCATTATCAGAAATAGAAGTCCGAGGCAAGCCCTCAGAGTAACTATTGGTGTATGTTGAGCAGGGCCAAAAAGTAGGTCAAGCTTTAAAGGAAAAAAAGCTAAAAGCAGAAAGTCCTATCAACTAACTATGCACAAGAGTTTTTGAAGAAGGCATATACATTGCAAACCTATTACAAAGATAGCTCAACCACAGCTTGAGCAGTGGAATGGTTGCCCTAAAATAAGTGCACTAGTCAAGGTGTGGCTCGCCCTTCTTTAGTTCAACTATTCGTGCCAGTTTGGAAGCCATATCTTTCTAAAGGGCAGCAAGGTCCTCAGATAAAGTGTTTGCCTCGGCCTGCGCTTGAAGTCTTTCAGATTCATCCTTCTCGGAAGTCGAGGAGAAGTCTTGGGCCTTTAACATTAAAGCTTGTGCTTCGAGCCTCAATCTCTCGGCTTCAATCGCCATTGCTTTGGCGCTGGCTAACTTCTCCTGGCTGCGGGCTTGGATAGTCTCTAATTGAAGCCCCTTTCAGCTGAGACTGTCTGCAATTCCGAGACCTTCTTTTCCTCTTGTTGAATGATCACAAGAGTCGTCCTCTTCCATTCCTAGATGGCATGCAAGCGTATAAATTGATCCCAAAGAGCAGACAATGCAGACATCCATGTTTCCTTGGGGAGGCCAAACCCATGGTAGCTTCGGATGTACCCTTCTAGACTGCTTCTCATAGCCTCTACTGAGAGGAGGAGATCTAGACGGAGCAATATTTGAAGATTCTGAATGAATAAAGAAGCCATCTCTGGAGGTGTCAATGGGATTATTGGCTGCGGTGTATCGGGCCAATCAATCTCCAGGCTTGGAAAGTATAGGGAACCTGTTGGTACGCCATCTTCTGGGGCTGCGAACAAGGTGGTGTACGAGGGAAGGATCGAAAGGTCATCAAGTGAAAGGATGATGAAATCAGCTAGTTGAGCTATAATTCACAAGTTTGTACCTAATGTAGAACCTTGCTCAGGGTTAGCTGTTGTGGGTCTATCTTCATCAGACCCCGTAATGACTATATTATCAGTTGTAGTTGAAGCTGAGTGTGGATCGCCTTGTGCTTTGTTCGCGGCGACCACTGAAAGAAGTGCCACAATAACATAATAAGATAAGAATACCAAAGAAATGTTTCCCCAAGCGAAAATAGAGAACTGGAATTCTATAGGCCAGGGTCTATAAAAATACCTTAAATAGGGGTGGTAGGAATAATAATATTTGGGGTGGGATCCTGGGCTCCCGTATCCTTTAACATTTCTAGTAAGTCCCCTTCAGGGCAAGAGGATGTGGTAAGAGCAAGCATCTCTGAATCCCCCTCAAGACGAGGGGTTGTGTGAGGGGCAGCCAGTGGAGATATAGACTCAATATCAATGGTGATGGTGTTGCCTTGGCACCTTAAAGGGGTCTCAAGAGCCGGGTTCTCCTTTGGGGCCTTTGGACTACCTGAAGTCCATTGTACATCAGCTTGATCTTCAATTGTACCCAAACAGCTCGACGGGGTTAGACATTCATAAAAAAAAGGGAAAAGAGCGAGATGTGATCACTCACCTGGGTGGGCGCTTGTCTCAGACTCCATAACGCTGATGGTGCAAGCCGAGAGTCTTGTCATAACAAGAGGCTGGGGTATTCACCTCTGAATGAGCCCTTGTAGTAGTAACCCCTTCATCGAGAGGGCTAGTGACATCAAGTCTAGGGTCGTCATTATAGTTTGGTAGTCTCGCATTTGGACCAAACTTAATGAGCTCGGCAAATGACCCTACCAAAGCTGACTGACTCTCCGCTATGCCATCTACAAAAGACGAATATCGGGGATGAGGTGATTAAAGGGGGCAAGTAAAAAAAAAAACGAATGTGGACAGGTGTCATATTCATTTGTCTTACCTCTCATTTCCCCACTCTCTAGGGAAGACCCAGAACTTGTGGTGGACCCTTGAAGAGGAGCTGGAATGTTCATCGCTAGTGGAGGTATTTGAGTCTTCCTCTCTTGAAGAGCTAGTACTCCCCTCACTAGAGGTGCGGAGGGTATCTTCATGGCCAGTAGTAAGAGAGGGATTACCTTGCTCGGGATTAAGATCAGGACCATCTGCACTACGAGAAGGGTCTGGAAGATCGGCGCCATGACAATCCGGTGAAATGTGGTCACCTAGGTTCTCTGCGAGGAGAAATAAGCATTTAAAAAATGGGGGGAAGGAGAAAGGACCCTCCAACTCCTTATCTCACAAAAAAAAAAAAAAACACTCGAACACACCTGGCGGCTGCCTCCCGGTGTTACCCTCGACTTCTGGCAAAGGAGATGCGTCGGTAACTGGTGTATAGTCATCAAGAATACGTGTAAAGTCATCGAATGACATTACTGGCCCCATCATCTCTTGTTGTGTAGGAGCATCCCTGAGAGTTGGGGAAAAAAGTCATATCCATTACGGTTTCAAGGGGGCCTACAACAAAAAAAAGAAAAGAAAATGATGATGACTATAGCCGCCCCGTTGAAGAATAACATATCGAAGTCAAAGGGGGTTGTGTCTTTACTTGCAACCCGATCATCGACCGGGGCCACGTCGTCAGTCCTAGGACGAGACGTGAGTCGGCCATCTTCCCCAGTATCATTTGTTCGCTGCCTTTTCGGAGCGATAGGAGACTCATTTAAAGTTAGATCGGGAGAGTCACCCTCGGGGATGCTGCCACACCACAGCCTTCATGAAGATCTGTACTAAAAAAAAAGAGAGAAATGAAAATGGAAACATCAGTTAGGGTGCACTGTAAATCCTAGTGATAAAGGATTGTGTGAGGGGCAACTTCATACCTGGGGACCCATGATGTTTCCATGGCTTTAAAATAATTGCCTCAGGTTTCAATACGAGCACCCGAGCCGCGTTCTTCACCGCCTCTAATATATCTTTTGGTGTGCGAGCTACCTCCACATGAGAAATGTATTCTACTGGGCCAGCAGTGCCGATGGAGTTGATGATGTGGGCCTTCCACTTGCTTAAAGCTTCATTAGCAAAACTACCTTCGGGTAATAAGCTATTAAGCCAACTTTTTTTCTTCGAACCACATTCGGCTCGGAATTGCCCCCACCATGAGTAAGTAGCAGTGGTGGTGGAAACAAGCCTCCGTCGGGAGGAGGAAGTAGTGGCAACCGAGTCGGTGATGCTTTTTAAAGGCTTAAAAGCCCCAGTATATGGACGCATGTCCACCGGAATGACACGCTTCTCCTTTTTCCATGTGGCCTCAATATGTCTTATGGCGCTGGCAGCACTAGAGAAGTGGGATTTCACAAAATGGGAATCCAGAAATAGCGGTGGCAACTCGTTTTTCCTCAGACGTTGATCTTCTACTTCTCTCGTAGCATTAGCAGGTTGTCGGAATATGCAGCTATGCTTAAACCACCATCTAGCGAAATAAACGTCAAAACACTCGTGTCGGGATTGTTCTGGGATTAGGAAGAAATTCTTCTCTTCCCGGAAGAAGAAGTCCCACCAGGCGGCTGAGATCAGGTGTACATCTTTCCCTTTATACTGCCTTGAGCTCATGGGAAAATCGGAATTCGGGGGAATGTTTTGGTCATAGCCAAAGTTCCTTGCAAATCTGTGAGGATAATAAGGCTCAAAAACAGCAACGCTGCCCCGACGAAACACCAGTACACTTGGCCGGGTGCTATACACCCACTCGATGTAAGCATAAGGAGAGAGTTCTGCATGAATGGACACTCTGCTGGACTACAAGATCTCCTTCTTTAATGAGGAAAGGGCGGAAATTATATGAACAATGGTGTGTTCACGGTGTGTCCGATGCAACATAAGATTTACTTCATTTTTTGAACACTAACTTCAATTTAAATCAATATGTGGAAAACAGCAATGAGATTGCCATCTTCTTGAAACGGGATCGGCAATGCGATTGTGGATTTTTCATTTTCTAATGGCTTATTGTCAATTTCACTGGAGATTTGACGTTGGTACTTGAAAAAGAAATGTTCTGGGCAATTTGACATGGCACACCAGTACCAGATGCCAAGATATGTAATTAATTTCCATTAATACTTAAATTTAGTAATGTTTGTTTTTAATAACTCTTCGTAATGGTCCGTTCAAATGCAAAGCTTTTGTATATTCTGCAGGGACTTTTCATGAATGCTCTGTATCGAATTTGCCATGTCAATTACTTCCCATGCAAAGCAGCCTACATGTATTCTATGCTCTTATAATTTTCTCTTACTCATTGAGTACAGTTGTGACATGGAAGAGAAAAAGGATGAAGAGGACAGCACTATGAATGAAGGAGAAGCAGCAGTGGTGATAGCCCATGCAAAGAGACTTCTTGAGAGTGGTGTTCATCCTTCCGACATAGGAATTATCACCCCATATGCTGCACAGGTTTTACAAAACGCATGCTTGTAAAAATTTGAGCCTACTCGGTTGATTATCATGTAATGGCTCTGAGAGGGAATGATATACTTTGTACTAACATCTTTTAGCGGAACTATCGATTGTTTCAATTTACTATAGACTGGAATACACTGTTTTCTTTAAGCCGTACTGAGTAACTTGTGTGTTTAATAGTGCTTCCTATTAAATTTGTGGGCAATGATGCAAGTTGTTACTGTGTCATCTAGGTTGTCTTACTGAAGACGATGAGAAGCAAAAATGACAAATTAAAGGAGGTAGAGATCTCCACGTTTGATGGGTTTCAAGGTCGAGAAAAGGAGGCCATTATCATTTCCATGGTTCGATCCAACTCAAAGAAAGAGGTAATTTACTGTTTGCAATTTGTTATCAATTCAATGAAGTGATTCCTAGTACCTGAATTGCATTGCACTGGTTTAACATACACCTGATCTCATACTTCCAGGTTGGCTTTCTAAGTGATCACAGACGAATGAATGTTGCTGTTACCCGTGCTAGGAGACAGTGTTGTATCGTTTGTGATACTGAAACAGTAAGCAACGAAAGGTTCTTGAAACGTTTGGTAGAATATTTTGAGGAGCATGGTGAATATTTGAGTGCATCGGAGTTTGTACAAGAATGAGCAAAGTGATTGTAAATGAATGAAGTACTTTGTTTTCAGTATTCTGGAGATTTTTGTTGCACATTGAAACTAAACTATTCAAGATTATTTGGTGAAGTCAGTGTACATACCTCGAGTCCAATAATGGTTGGTATTACGGGCAAATTGATAAAGCATGCGTAGTCAGATTTTCTGATATTCTTATGACTAGAAGTTAAGATAATTTTTTAGGTGATGACTAAAAGTTTATTCAGTTGAATCCCTTAAAGCAGACATGATTTTACTGTTAAACGAGCACTTCCTACTGAAAGAAGGGAGATTTGCCAAATAGAGATTCTCACTCTTTGCTAGCAAGGTTCTGGGGTGCAGGGACCATCACATAAGTTTAAATGAAAATAGATATCTAATAAAAACGGGAGAAGATCAACAAAAAATAGTACATAAATCATCTATTGTGCATTGGTAACGTCAAACCATTTCTTTCTTCCTTTAACCAGACTTCAAACCCATTTCACTCACCTGACCAAAAACAGAAAGAACCATTTCACTCACACACGCAGGGGGGTGTTGGAGAGAGAGAGAGAGAGAAGTAAATGAGTAAATGCTACAAAGGTCCATGGACATTGAAACCGACAACCCGTTTTCTAGCCCTAACCAGGGAAGACTGAAACAAGCTACGTCATGACTCTAGAGATCCCACAGCGTAAATGGCAAGCCCAGTTCGCCATGCATGTACTCCTCGGCATGCAAGCCACCGTCTAGTTCTTCGGGTCGCTGGTCCTCCAAATCCCGCATGTCAACCAGCGCATCCCAGTCGAACCCGCAGTGGTCGAACCCCCCGGTGCCCGTCGTCACGTCGCCCTCTAAAGCCGGTAGCGCTGTCGTAGTAGTCGAGCTCTCCACGGAGTCCTCTGCAGCCTCCTGGCTCTCTTCTTCCCTCAGCACGCCCAGCCGCTGGAGGAACTCCTTCAGATCCATCTGGGGCTTCTCGGCGGTGGCGGCGAGGGTGTGCACGTCTCTCTCGGCGGTGACTGCCATTGGGTACTCCGGACGGGGCCCCTCCGTTGGGAGCACGGCCTGGAGTGACTTCTGTTCTCGGGGAGAGCTGGTGGACGCTGGAGGCTTGCTGCTCTTGATCTCCTGCAGCCGCGGTGGATGGCGTGGACGTTGTGCTGGGCGTTCAGGTTGAGCAGCCCGCAGGAGGGGAGCATGGAGGAGAGGCCCCCGGCGGGGAACCACCTGAAGCGGTGGGGCTTGCCCACCGCTGCGGCGGGGCCGAAGCTGGCCTGCAGGTGAGGGAGGTTGAGGTATGCGTCTGGGCCGTAGAGCCGCCTGGCGGCATCGTCGTAGGCCATGGCGGCCTCCTCGGCGGTGGCAAAGGAGCCCAGCCAGAGCCTCGTCCTCTTCTTGGGCTCCCTGATCTCGGCGACCCACTTGCCCCACGTTCTCTGCCGCACCCCCCGGTACTCGCAGGATGCGTTCAGGGGGCCGCCCTTCCCCCGGCTCGGCCCCTTCTTCCACGATCGCAGGGGGCCTCTCCGGCAGTTCTCCATGGAGAGCTTGGGGCTCTGCAGAGAAGGCAGCTGGGCAGGAGGGTACTGAGGGGTGGAGGGAGCGGTAGCAGAGTGGAAGTAGCAGCAGGCTCTGTATGCATGCTGGGGGAGTGGGGATGGCGCGGGGGATATGTAGCTGTGTAGTGTGTGAGAGTGGAGTGGCGGTTTAAATGTTTTCACGTTCCAGTGGGTATTTTTTTGAAGGCCATGTGACCGTTGGGCTGTAAATTTATCACCATTGTACATGACCATGCATGCATTATCCACTGTGAAAGTTCAAGAATTTCATTGCTTTCTGAATGACATGGTACTTAGATGCGCAAAAAAAATGATAAATGATTAGGACTCGCATAGTCTATGCGCACTGAAGTTTTAAGGTGTAACAGTACTAGAAATGTGGATTATAATCTTTTAAGAATTTGAGCATGAAAGTTTATCAAATCCCTGATAAATGAGGTATATATATATATAGATGGAAGTGATGGAAGATACTCTAGAAGGCCTCGACTTAACCTGCTTTTGCTTTTGTGTTTAATTTGCTCATGTTTGACCTGCACGCGCCTCTCTTAATGGAGAGAGAGAGAGAGAGAGAGAGTACACAAGGTACAGCTCCCCTTTGGTCAGCAAGCTCAGCACCCGACAGCGAGATGCGACGCCGTTGGATCATATTGTAAGCTGCAAGAGCCATATGATGCGAGAGAATGTGATCAGGGTTATGCGAGAAAAAAAACTTTAAATCCCACCTCTCAGACATTTGCCACCTTCACGGGTTCGCATTTCACTCACATGCTTCCCTGCGGAGAACTACCTGATGATTCTCGGGGCATCCCCCACCCCGGAAGAACAGCTCACATCTTCTCCCTAGCCGATTCTTTTGACTGTTTTGGCCAACCAAATCACACAAGACAACTGGTTTGGCATTCTCTTCTTGACATGGGGGACTTCAATTTGTCCAGAAGAAAGATCTCTTTTGTTACTGAACCGAACCCCCAATAAGCTTCAGTGCTTTATTCATGCGGTACTAGCTGCCACAAGGCTAGCTAGAGAGTGTAAGAACTGCATCTCACCCCACAACCTCGATCCACATTGGATTACACTTCTCCGAGTCCCTCAGAATAGATGGCACTGCTGGCGCGGGTGATGGAAGTCACGCACTCCACTTCACGTGCCAGGTGCTCATCCTCTCCAGAGTACGCTGGAGTACCGTAGACCTGGTTTCAAAGCCATGCTCCACGGTATTGGACTCCCAAGAGTATTTCAGATATTAACTATCTTATGGCTATTCCCTCGCTGTATTAATTGCTTGGATCAGTAACGGTTTTGATATTGTAAGTAATAACAACCAATAATAGGCCTTTGATCATATTTTAACAATTTTAATGTGTATTAAAAAACTATTGCTATATATAGTTAATTCAATATAGATAAAATAGAGATGGGCTTGGATGACACAATAGGTGATGTCTGAATAGACGCCCTTCTCTCCATCCGTCAGATCTCACTGGATCCACTGTGTCATCTAAGCCAATCTCGATAAGAAATAGATGGATTTTGAACTTTGTCTCGAGATTCTCTCTCTTCTCTCTTTCTCACTCTTACCGTTAGATTTGTAAATGGATCGGATACGGAACTAATAGTGTGATATTTAAATTCGTATCTGATTAATAATCAAATTATCTGACATCTGATTAACTTATTTGTCGGATACTTTATTCGGATAATTATTCAATTAATATAAATTCGAATTCAATTCGAATTTTAAACAGATAATTGTTAAGCTTAGTTAGAGGTGAGTCGTGTGAGCCGTGCAGGAGCATCGTAAGTTATTTTTTTAAAAAAAAAGTGGAAGTTATTTTTATTTTAGGAGAGATTATCAAAAGATTAGATTTTATCTTAAAAAATAAGAGAGGATTTATCAAATGAGTGTAAGTAAAGTTTTTATTTCTAAATTATATTTTGAGACAAAAGAGAAATAAAAAGAAACAACCAAACAACATATTAAGATTTGAGTTAATTACATATAGAATACGTGTATCCTTAAATATTCATCAAAAGGTTCATATTCGATCAGATAATATCTAACACGGATATCTCAATATTTAAATTTGTATATGATTAATAATCGAATTATCTGGAATCCGATTAAATTATCCGTCGGATAATTATCCGATCAAACAAATATGAATTCGAATTCGATTCAAATTTTAAACGGATAATTATCAAACTTACTTGCAACTTCACCTCCCCGGCCAACATTAATCTTCACATTCCTCTTATTGTAATACTAATATTTTAGTTTGCAAAGGTATTAGTATTAAAGGTAGAATAATACTTGCGGTACCATACACCTCCCATTACTTCAGCTTGGACTGATGAAATATTAATTACTCTTCAAAACTAATATCTGACCAAGTCTACATGTGGGAGTGTTGACACTCTGCGATTGTCTACTGAACTTTCGAAGCCACCACAGAGCAAAGAAGTTCCAAAATCCGTCCATATACCACATGGTCAGGAACTGTAAATCAATGGTCCTAATCAATATGAGCAAAGAAAGCCTCATAAATCTTCACGGAAGTAGATACAGCTGGATCCAATATCTATTAGTATTAGATAAAAACTAAATATTCATATCCATCTTAATTAATTTAATATGGTCCTTTCATAGTGTATTAGAAAAATACGTTAATTGACTGGTATAAAGTTATCTTGGGATTCAAGGATTCTTGGGATATCTTCCTCCTAGGAACAAAAGGGCTATTCAAAATCCCAACCCCCTCGTTCAAGATTATATATACTGAATTAATCAGCTAATTAGGGGAAGCACCAAGAGAGAATAAAATAAGATCACAGCTAAGTTTCTCTCAGTGGAAGTGGAACTCTTCTTTTCCGCAGTATAAACTATGAACGTGGGCATGATGGACGAAGCATCAGAAGTCACAAGGTTGTGGAGAATGGCAGCAAAACGTGAGCCCATTTAAAAATTTGGATGCAACACTTGAAGGACGTCTGTGTCCAGCAGCGGTACTCATTGAAATTAAACAAGTCATGCTTTCTTTCAACGGTCACGGAACAAGGGAAGTCCGAGTTTCTTGATCAGTATTCATCACAGGAATTTAATTTTGGAGAAATGTTTCCCATTTTAAAGTATCATGAAAGAGTAATCCTTGCTGCACCACGTAGAAAAATCTAAAGAGAAGATGAAAGTAACATGAGATCCACTCCTTTGGATGTTAAAAAGAAGTTCGGTATGCAATTTCTTCGAAGTTGAAAAGATGCAATGGCCTGATCTTCTCTTGCAGTTTGTTACCCAGGCCTCGAGTGTGCGTTTAAGATCAGAAAAATTATGAAAAAAAATTACATGTAAGTCGTTACAAAGTTAGTGAATTGTCGATTAGTCCTCCAATTCTGACTATGTTCTTAAAAACCCCTACAATTATCACTGTTATACAAATAAGTCCCTGTCATTTTTTTTATTCGACAAAAATTAACCAGACCAAGATAAACTTGACCCAAGTTAGGAAAAGATCAAATTATCTCTAGTTAATTGGGAGAGAGAGAGATGACGGGGTGAGAGAGAGAGAGAGTGCAGGAGAGGGGGGATGCCCCCCCTTGGACGCTAGTGTGTGTGTCTGAGAGTGAGAGTGAGAGTGAGAATGAGAGTGAGAGAGAGAGAGAGCAAGGGAGGGGGGACACCAGAGGGGGTCTCTCCCTTCGGTGACGATCGAGACAGAAAGAGGGGGAGAGAGAGAGAGAGCAGAGGGTGAGAGGGAGAGAGCGTAGGGGGGGAGGTCGGAGGGGGTTTGCTCCTTCGGCGACAGTGGAGACAGAAAGAGAGGGAGAGAGAGAGAGGACAGTGGGTGAGAGAGAGAGAGCACAGGGGGTGGGGGATGTCGGAGAGGGTCTCCCCTTCTGGCGACGGTGGGGAGAGAGAGAGAGAGAGAGAGAGAGAGAATAGGGGGGAATGTTAGAGGGGGTCTCCCTCTATGACGATGGTGGAGATAGAAAGAGAGGGAGGGAGAGGGAGAGAGGACGGGGGGTGGAGGGAGATTGACATAAATGAAAGTCGCTTCGAGTGGAAATGACTTTCATGTGAAGTCATTCTCACTCAAAGCGACTCTATGACTTTCAGACCAGGATGTGTATGCAAAGCTCTATCTGACATGCCGCCCCGACAAGGCAGTCTCCACTCACATCACCTGTGGCGGCGATCGAAACCCCGACTTCCACGAGCACCTCCGCATCAGGGTTGCCCGCCTGGATGCCATGCTTAAGTGCAAGATCTGGATGCTGAGCAGAGCTAGGAGCTATCTTGAAGACCAGCTCCCAGGGTTCGTGGTGCATGAGTCTCACAAGTGTGGCCGATCTCTCAGGAGCCAGGCACGGGAGAGAGTGCCTCGTCGAAGAATGCCCTCGCTCAAGCTAGATCCTCGTGTCGAGAGAGAGAGAGAGAGAGAGAGAGAGAGAGAGAGAGAGAGAGAGAGATCGAGAGAGAGAGAGAGAGAGAGAGAGAGAGAGAGAGAGAGAGAGGGTATTTTGATCTTTTTCATTATTATGTCATCACCATAATTTAAAATATTTTGAGGCGGTTGTGAGGCGCTTTCTATAAGTCTCATAAAGCGTAAGTCTTAAGGAACACCGAGATGTAAGTCTTAATATATAGACTAAGAAAATAATATTAAAATCATAAAATAATCTTAAAATAATATTAATTTTAATGTGTTAATGGTATATCAAATCAATGATAGATTTATGTTATTTCAAAAATATTAAATTATGAACCACCAACTGCCTAGCGCCATTGGTTCGGCACCCTTCTCCATATGGGAGAAGACCCGAGTTCGAACCTGATTATCCTCTCCCTGTAAAAAAAATATCTATCGAGAAAAAAATATTAAATTATATTTTAAGGACAACAAAAGAAATATAAATCTTGAATCTACCCTACGACACTTCATTGCATCACCTTGTCAAGTGATGCATAAATCTCAAATAAATATATTGAGATGATGAAGATGATGAGACATGTCAACTTAATTAAAAAAAGAAATAAACAGCGAGTAAAAGATATGAGATTTATACCTCAAAATAGTTTTCTAATTTCTCATCTTGAGACTTAACCTTAACACCAGGGTTTGTCGACCCGGTCGACCCGGCCGACCTGATCTCGACTTGGGTCGGGTCGGGTCGCTCCCGTCTCGATCCGACTCGGTCCGTCCCGTTCTAAAACACCACTATATATATATATATATATAATATAAAATAATATAATAAAATAAAAAAACACACATTATATATAAAATATAATATAATATAATATTAAAATAATGGGCCGACCCGGTGGCAACCCACAACCCGGCCGACCCGGTCTCGACCTGGGTCAGGTCGTGCGAGTCGGTGCGAGACGCATCGGGTCGACAAACCCTGCTTAACACCTCGATAATCTCAAGTTGAGACGTGGTCTTTTTAAACAATGATCATCCCTATATAAAAAAAAATATTCAATGGGATATTCCTCTTTTACGGTCACAAATCAAATAGATTTTTTAATAAAAATTAGAAGATTATAAAAACTTTTAAAATAATAGTCAAAATTAAAAGACTAATCCATAATTCGTTAAGTTTGTAAAGACTTTTATGTAAAAAAGCCAAAAAATGGCCCATGCTTACACATGCACAAGGATGGAAAATAATACTCTGAGCAACTTTTCAGTTGTAGTCCGCTGCCAGCGGACAGAACGGGCAGCGGACCTGTGCATTGGTTAGACATCTGGATTCCTATATGACTTTTCGATTACAGCAGACTGCAGTGGACTCTTCAGTTATGTCCTTCACTTTTCTTTTTTTTTCTTTTCTTTTTTTGGTGGTGGTGGAAAAAACCACATTTCATTCAAAGGAAGAAGGGAATACAAAAGTAGTCACAAGAAGATGCCCAAACAGGAGGAGAAAAGCAAAAAGATAAAAAAGAAGAGGAAAGGGAGATGAGAACAAAAAAGGGGGGGGGGACGCGAGGCCAAAGGCCTAGGCCTAAGTCCTTTGACTTTTCTGTCGCATCTCCTTGTTCTTTATATACTAGAAGGGCATTGCTTAAGAGATTATTATTTTTCATTCCCCAGAAAAGCACCATCTTGCACTGACAACCAGTGACCTAGCTCAGCATTTCTAATTAAGTAAACAAGGTGTGTTTCTGTACACATTTTTCAATATGGTAAAGAAAATTAAGTCAAACGTTGAGCTATCATACTCCTATCCACCATCATACATAATGCAATCAATTGATGCCTTGCAGGCAAAACTTCCACGTCTCTACAGCTCTACGATGACAATCACAACAATATCTGTTTTGTCTGAGTGTCGTCTTTTTCTCACTCGAAAATATCCTTCAGGCCTTTCTCAATGCTTTATCGGGAATTCCATTACGCCAGTGCAACGAACTTGACGGAACAGTATGTTTACCTTGCTTTTCCAGTTTTCTTCGGCTGCGCCAAAGGAGGCGTATTGGTGTCCCTGGAAAACCTGCATCTAATCTTAGCTGCTTCTCCATGTAACGTCGATATGTTTCGGGGAAAAGCTTGGCATCATTTACAAAGAAAACAAATGTGGGGGGACGGATAGCAGCCTGCACATTAAGAGAAGGAAGATCTGCTCAACTCACAAGGCACTATGACAAAACATTAGATGAGCAATCCACAAGCACAAATGAAAGCAACATGAAGAGTTCGATAAAACTCTGCTATCTGTTTTTCATGATTAAATCATTTTGTCCCACCAAAATAGTAAATCAACATGATGGACATGAAATGTCACCCAGACAAAGTGTAAGATTGATAGCTTGAAGAAGCGTCTTAACTCCTTACCTATCATTAGGTATCCATAACAACATCATGCAACTGAAAAGCAAGTGTCAGGAAATCATAACTAGGGCGGACTCCACAGAGCAGAGTAATGACTATCACACCGATCAAGTAAACCGAATGCCAAAATATTGAGAAAGAAATTTTCCAAAATTGCAACCACCTGAAGGGTTAACCATTACAGTA
The DNA here is from genome assembly GCA_022559845.1 of Amorphophallus konjac. Classification (NCBI taxonomy): domain Eukaryota; kingdom Viridiplantae; phylum Streptophyta; class Magnoliopsida; order Alismatales; family Araceae; genus Amorphophallus; species Amorphophallus konjac. Next base: position 390,315,494 of record CM040122.1, read on the forward strand.
ACAAAGACCTCTAGAAAAGTATGCTACACTTTTCTTAAAGGAGGCAATCATTATGGAGCAAAGAGCATTCATATACCACGTATCTTCAATTACTTTCATCAATGTACTCATATTTTTTTTTGGTATCATGTTTCCTTAATTACTCTTTTCCTGTCCTGTGGAGTATAGCCATAAAATTGGTTTGTTTTACTGAATATTCTTGAAAACTGAATTGACAATCTAATATCAAATAAAAGCAGTTGTCGGAAAATAATTAGAATTTTCTATAAGAAAATTTCCAAATTGATGATCTATGGAGTATAGTTAAGATATTTGTCAGTATAATTGAATGTCAAACCTACTGTACAGATGTTTCAACTCATTACATAATAACCTATATCAAACTTAATGCCAAAGCAGAACTCCAACTGCTCGTTTGATGCCAAGGGTGAAGGTCCCATCCTCATTCAGCAATTCTCGGACAACAATTTCAAGGGACAGGTAAACCGTCCAAGTTGATTGGATGCAAGACTGGTCGTGCAACTAAGCCAATAAGCCTGCCATTGCATGCTGACTTGGGTGGAGTTTCTGGAACAAGCAAATGGGCCTTGAGACTTGAGAAGCCAGTTGCCCGATTTCTTAAGTTCATTGGAACATGAGAATTCAAAAAGGACCACTATATATTTGGAAATACTATGCATACACTTTCTGGGTCAATGAATGTCACGGCAGGTTGTCAACTTTTAAGTAGGAGTTTTGTCAATTGTCAAAGCTTAAAACAAATATGGTAGAACGACCAAAAAAATGAGCACATATAATGTGCCAGAAAGGAAGTCAAAATTCACCAGGATATGATCTAAATAAGTGGCTGCAGGGCAGGTGTCAGAAGTTAAAAAGAAGAGGAGACCTGGTGAACAGAGATCTTCCAAGAGAGAACTTGCATTTTTCAAACATTTGATGCAAATGGACAGATTTTGAAGGTTATTGATGGGAATATGCCAACTTGCCAGGAGCTTATCCATGCTTCCCAAGTAACCTTAAATGCAGATGCACGACTGAGAGGTCATTGTGAAGAATGTTGGTGTTCCTTTCTCTCAAGAGGAACTCCGCAACCACGTGATTGGAGAAGGTGAGCTTATCCTCATCAACAGATTATGCAATAAATGTCAAACTAGAATCAGAATCTTTCTATTGGTATCCATTGTTATGGAGCATGACAACACTTGGGAGAATCACACATTTTAACAATTATGCAAACGGACATGATTGCACAATTTCACCAAGATCATGCATGTCAATAAAATAAATAATATGCACATTGCCAACCTAGGTTTAACACAGGGTTCAAAGAATTTTTGCTTTAAAGAACTTGCAATGACATTTTTCCCCAAGATTTTTTTGGTGCTATGAGTTTGCATTGTGATTGTGTGTGAATGCAAGCACTGATAGAATCTTACATAACACAGGTGATTTCAGCTTAAATGGATAGAGAATTTGTGATGCTCAGAAGGTCAAGATGTACAAGTCAGAAAACAAAAATCCACCTGGGTGCAGTAATAAACACGCCCTCTCTTTCCACCTCTTGTTCTTGGTGGTGGTTTGAAAGCTACTGCTTCATGCACCACCTGATTCAGAATTGCTGTGCTCAATCTTCTTGATCTTTCTCTCTCAACCATACTAGCAGCGGCAATGATCCTGCAAATGGAAAAGTTTCAATGACTACCGTCTAATTCTAATGGAGTATCAGAGAAAAACAGTAGACAGTAGACACTGACAGTTGCACGCCTTTCATCTTTCTTCACTGATTTGAAAACAGAATTCACGCATAGAAGTTTCATATAAAGCTAGAAATGCACCAGGCAAAAGAAAAACTATTTACGTTCAAACCCATAGTTGTCAAGGCGACAAGGCGACCCAAGGCGTTCACGGGGTCCCTAAACGCTTAGGCGACAAGGCGTCCGCTTAGGCGTCGCCTAGGCGACACTTCGGCCACTAATTAAAAAATCAAAAATATATAACCTCCAATATATAAATCAAGAATAAAAAATATAAAAAATATAAAAAAAAAATTACATGAAGAAATTATTGTAATTGAATTATGTGGCAATTATAGAAAACTAAGTTGTATAAAAAAATTACAAAAAATGCAAAAGATTCAAAATTAAATGTAAAAAGTTCAGAAAAATTACAAAAGAATATAATAACATCAAGAAAATTATAAAAAAGAAAAAGTTAAATGTACATAACCAGGTCAAATTCGGTTCGGAGAGGTCAAGGTTGGCCCCGCCTTGGCGCCTAGGCGCCCGCCTTGGCGCCCGCCTTGGCGCCTAGCCCGCCTAGGTGACCGCCTAGGTCGCCTTTTCCAGTGTGAATAAGGCGCTGCAGCGCCTTGCCCTTTCAGGCATCGTCTAGGCGCCCGCCTTGACAACTATGTTCAAACCTAAAGACTACCAATTCAAATAAAATAAAAATGAGATTGCAATATTATGCATCAAGGAGTTCTTCAACAGGAGTTGATTAGAAAACATTTTGGTCTTCAGGAAGACAACATATAAAACTACATAATTAAAGTGGCACATAAGCTAACGAGAAAATATAGAGTTGATGAGTGGCCCTATCTTGATGTAAATATAATAGCATCACATGGCCTCCAAATCCAAAACTAGATTTTCTTCAGTGAAAAATAGAGTAAAATCAACACTTTGATAACTTTACTTCTTTGTGTTGAAAATGTATGATCCACATAAGGATGCTGCTGAAAGCCATTTCCCATACTGGGCATTCATGAGCCATTATATGCCTTACTTCTAGGCTTCTAGCCATTTATCTCATATCGGCTGTGTATGTTGGAACTGTTTTTATTTTGATAAATTTGTTTTAGATTAGTTCTTTTGTAACTTGACCCTTTGATGGAGGGCAGGAGGGGAATCAGTATTTGTTTAAATTTGGCAGTAGGGGGTTCACTACATAGCAACACTCAGGGTTTTTAAAATATTGATTCGCCGTCAATCCTTGTCCTATCAATCTAACGTTAGATTAAGACTAGGAAGTTTGAAAAAGGAATGACAAAGTCATTATGATGGCAGCAAATCTTGTGCGAGCCCTTCATTTATTCTGCCAGAAATCCTGATAAATGACAATATGCATGCATAAAGGGAATGCCTTGTAAGGCACAAAACTATATACACAGTACAGGAAGTGAGGTGCCTTCAAGGTTGCTACAAATAAATGTTCGTTTTGCATTGACATACTAATATTGCTCAAATCTAGAACTATATTTGCAAGCATAATGCATGGCACATGGAAACCACACTGGAAAAGAAGTGAACGCAGTAAATAACAATAGCGCAACAAGACATTAGAGATTCAGAAGGTACTTATCAACACTATGACCAGCTATTGCAGTTGAGTAGACAATTGGTGCCCAATCAAGCATGCGAAGCTTCTCCCTGACATCTTGTTCATAGTATGTTGCTGTTTTTTGATCCTTATCAGGTATTGTGTCCCACTTGTTTACGACAATCACACATCCTTTTCCTTCTCTTTCAATTCTTTCAGCTATTCGGCCATCCTGATAAACAAGATAAAAGTCACAAAAAGAAAACATAGGAACACCAGAAAGAGAGAATCTTGAAGGTTAGGAAATACATTTAAACATTAGACCTAATAATGGTAGGAATAACTATGTGCACTAACTATAATGTGATTTAGATGCCCTTGACCAAAATGAAGTCTAGAGCATCATAAGAACAGTTTTCTAGCCTATTGAGACTCCTGACAGACTTTGTTTTCCCCCTCTTTTGGGATGACGGGGGGAACCAACCCCCACCACCAACCTCATTATGTGGCCGCTTTGGACCTATGGACCCTACCGCTTGCGCATCATGGGGTTCACTGGCTAGGGCAAGGGGTAGGCTTGCTAAAACCTCCAAGTGGTACTGCCCAGGCCCGAGCCAGGGAACCATCTGTGAGTGCGGACACTATGGCGAAGGCACCTGTGGGTCCGGACTCTTGACAGAGACTTAACAAAACTGTTTTGGGACTTTATCAACTTTATTTTTATATTAATAGAAAATTGATAAGCAATTTGGCTTTCATTTCTAGTTATGTAAGTCATGGGAAGACTTTTAACCATGTAGCAGAATCCCTAATTGAAGATACTTGAAATCAAGGAAATACTGAATCTGGGAGCATAGGCACACTCTAGAATGGGGCTCTCACTTTTCACATGCTCTAAGGTTCTCAACAATCCTATCTATTCAGTCCACTTAATGGCGTCAACCACATAGGCATAACCGTCAACAATTACTCCACTGGTTACAAGGGCCAATATCAGCAAGCTATGCAATAGCAAAATGTTCATTTTCAACTAACATATGCAGATGCCAGTTGTATCTATCTACAATCTCAATCTCCAAGAGAACTTCAAAAAGGTCTTGAAGATGTGGTTGCATCATTGCTTGGACATAACTATACATAGCATATGCAAGCAAGGTATTGACATAGGTAACCTCACAATGATGATGATTAGTCCTTTCCATCACATTAGTCATATTTCTACCAGATGGACTGTATAAGGGTACCTAACATACTACTACTCATCAGACGACGTTAATTGATGAATAAAAATATAGAATTTGATGTCCACAATATAGTATAACTTGTTTAACTGCACAATATGTAATGAAAACATGGCTCGCTCACATTTTCTTTCCCATCCAGGTCCTCTCTGCCATCCATGTGGGAGCTCTGTAACTCCATTTCCCAGGAGAGCCCTTTTTTTTCCCAGAAGGCAGAGTGGACGGAGTTGGAAGAAGGCAAAGGATAAAAAAGAAGACTGATACCTGTGGCCCAGGGCCTCATTTGATCTCCACCCAGGCCAATATAGAAAAAATCATGAGTATTCATCCACCACATTTTCGTTTTCATCATGGAACTTGAACAACAAAAGTAGGAGCTAGGTTTTATTGTTTTCTGACTGATCACCAGTTTAGTAGCCACTGTGTATGTTCATTCTTGAATTTCTTCATGTAATTTGTGATGGCTCTTATCTCTTTGGGGTGGGGGGGGGGGATTTGTTACATATGTATGTTCATGGACATATGTTCCTATGTGTGTATGGTAATAAAGTGTACCATCAACGCATAACTTGCTGAGAGTGAATGAGCAAGAAGGCCCTTTTCTTTTCTTTTTCTTTTTTTTTTTTTTTGGGGGGGGGGGGCGCTGGGTGGTTAAGGAAAGATCTACATTTCATCTTTGACTGGAATGAAATCAAATTGGCCTTCGGGGTACCTGCTCTGTTATACAGGCCACTGCTTCAATCACAAGTGCCACCACATCAGAACGCCAAATAGCACGTAAAGCCCTGTTCACTGATAAAGCCTCAGTTGTGCTTCCCGCTGAAGCAACTGCAGCCCTACGTCGAATTCCAGCAGTATCGATAAGCTTGTACTTCTGCAAAGCAATGACATCGGTAATCCATCCTTGACGACTGATTATTGCTAGAAGGTAACAACTTCAAAGTACATTTGTAGATTAAACAGTCAATGTATATTTGCAGATAAACTGAAACATAGTGTAACTATGCACCTTATGGTGCAACAACAAAAAGAGTGCAACCATGCACCTTACGGTGCATCAAAAAATTACACTCCCCTGGAACGTTACGGTTTGTGAAACCAGGACAAGAGAAGATAGTAAAGAAACCTTGGGGGGCCACATCATCTTGTCATCCTCCACCATGTCCCAACTAATTGGGGTCAGGGACATAGATTTCATCTTGATATTTCACTCTGTTACCAGACTTATGTTCGACTTACAAGTATCTTATCCTGCCATTCCACTGCCATGTACCATATTTATTCATCCTTTATTTGGAAAAAAATGTGGTTGTACCACCAATTTTATTTAAGAATGGAAGAAGCACAACCAGGTGGAGGAGAGGAGAGTCTCCTCCATAAAATCAAACTGAAAGAAAAATACCCAAGAAGTAGGCATGATTACATATGATTCACAACCCTCCCCCAACTATTAGAAGACATCTTAAGAATAAACCTACTTCCATTATATTCATCTTTTCTTAAGCCCAGTTATATTCAACTTGCGAGCCACATTTACCTACCAAAAGAAAAAGTTTGAGACTGCATAAAATCTAGCAAAACAAACTCCTTAAGGACCCGATCCATATTGTAACTCACATTCTGGACAGAGAAGGGATGCAAGGCCAGTCACTTTCAGCAGTTACTAAGCAATGTATTACTGGAAACACATATCAGTGAAATATGCAAAAACAGGAGGGCAGGAAAAAATGATGGATTCACACAAATATTGTGGTGAAACTTCACAATTACAGAGCACCCCCTTCAAACCACAACATATCAGTATGTCGGAAATCAAAGAGATCTTGAAACATAAAGCTTTCTATGTTCCCATGGAAAAAAAAGAAGAAAAATCAACTAATCAATATGCCACAGACAAACCTGCCCATCTGACCCAGTAAATTCACTATCAATAGCGTCACGGGTCGTGCCACTGATTGGACTAACGATTGTTCTGTCTTCTCCAACTAATGCGTTCAAAATGCTACTCTTTCCGACATTTGGCCGACCAACAATCGCAATAGATGGAACATAGTTTTTCTGTTCAGCAGAATCTTCCAATGCCTGCAAAGAACACTGATGAAATCAGAAGAATTGACACTATAACAATATATTGGAATGCATATTTGGCCATATTGATTAGCATCCATATAGTGTAGAACTATGCCCACATTTAGCGTCTTCCTGGAAGGATGTTAAACATATACTCTGGGTAACGTGATGACCATTGTTCTCATTATTCATCCATTTAAATTCTGATGCTCCATCAGGCACAATAAGCCATCCCTGTGAAAGGGTTATGAATTGAAAGGCAAAAAATTACAGTCATCTAAATGGATGGATGGATGGATAGACAAACAGCCAGAGTATACCTAACCCAATAAGCAAAGAGTGACACCATGAACTTCCAACAGATGGGAGAAAATGAGCAGAGAAAGAAAGCTGCCAAAATCAGGAAGTATGACACACACATTTAGAAGGTGACCGTTGAGAAATAACATGAGTAATATATATCTGGAGGCTAGATGGATCCCATTGTAGTATTAGGGATTGGCAAACCAAGTGGGATTGCCAAATCCAGTCTGACTGTGCAGGGATAAACCAGATTTCTGAAATTTCATCTTTGCTGGTTAAAAAGGAAATTGTGTATGTAGTGATATAGAGAAAATATCTAGTTAGGGGTGGAATTATTTTGCTCTTAAGGACTGTTTTGTCCTGTTTTGCTCTTTCTCTCTAGCCGCCACCTTTATGAGGGGTATTTATGTAACTTTCTACCAGTTTTTTGATTTAATATAAATATGGGTTGGACTGATCTGCTGGGGATCATCCGCCAGCACTTTCTCTCTCCCATTAGCCTGTATTCTTTCATGGTATCAGAGCAACCCTTCTCCTGGGTGTGCTCCTTCACCTTCTTCCCCCTCGGAAGTGTCTCCTCTACAGGCCGCACCCTTCTAGGGTTTCCCCTTTTCATCCCAAGCGCGGATACTTGGCTGGGTTCTTCTCCGAAGTCTACATCAGCGGCCCTCTATCTCTAAGGTTTCTGGTTCTTCAATGCAGGGGGAGACAACAAACCTTCTTGCGGCCATGTCTAAGCAGATACTCTTCCTTTGGATCACCTTTTGTGAGCCAGTGGCCCTTGTTCTTTGCCTCTGCCACATTGCAAAGGTTCTTCTCAGGGTCTGCGGCCTCCCTCTTGTGAGTGGTTACCTTGGAGGTGGGGCGGTTGCCCTCTCTCCCTCTTTCTCTTAACCGCCTACTCTTCCCCTGTACTCTTGCCATGGCGGACAACAATTCCGCTGCATCAGGCGTCGTCCAGCCTGTGCCACCTGTCTCCGTTGGCCACACAATTCTGCATATCATCTCTGATAAACTTACAGAACTCAACTATCCCTCTTGGGTTGTTGTTGCAGAACTCTACATTACCCGCTGCGAGAAACTTGGTTTCCTAACTAGGGATCAGAGGGCTCCAGATGTTAAGGATCCATAGTATGGTGCCTGGCGATGGGACAACAATATGGTCATGTCTTGGCTCCTTAATTCCGTTAGCCTGGGGATTCAACCAATGATTTTGAACAAGACTACTGCAGCGGATATGTCGACATCCTTGGCTGGTCTGTATGACTGGAAAAAATATATATATAGTGTGCCTCTATCAGTTGAGTCATCACATCCATGAGTTGAAAGGGGTCCCTCTCTGTCATCAATTACTTTTGTGCCCTTCCTGGTGGAATGAGCTCAATGTGCATCACACTGCAAAGTGGACCTCTCTTGAAGGTCAGAAGACTTACCTCTCTTTGCAGGAAGATGATAGGATTGTTAAGTTTCTGGGAGACTTAAATTCTGAGTATGATGTCTTATGATGGCGGATCCTCAATATGGATCCTGCTCCTTTGCTGGAGGAGACATGTTTCAATGTTCTGAGTAAAGAACAACAGCGTTAAGTTATGAGCAGCAAAGATTCAAGTGTTCCCACTTCCGATGTACATGAATACTGTGTCTTGCTACAGCCACTAGTAAGCCTAAGATTGGGGATGGCAGGGTGCAGGGAGACTGGAGTGTGATCACTGTGGCCCCACTAACCATGACTCAGACTTCTGTTGGAAGAAGCCCCCCCCCCCCAAAAAAAAAAAACATACAAGTTCAAAACTAAGGAGAAACAGGCAAAGGGGAATGCAGCAATCACTCAGTCCTCTCCTCCTGTAGAAAGGGGTTCTAGTACTACCACTATCTCAGGAACTACTGCACTATCCTCCTCCGACATTGCTACCCTTCAACAGCTTCTTTCACAGCTTCAGAATGTCTCCCATCCTTCCTCTTCATCTACTGCATCAGGTACTCTTGGTGCAGCCTTAAGTGCCTCTGCTCGGTCATCTGACCATTCCTGTGTCATTGATGTAGGAGCTACAAATCATATGACTCGTATCTCCACTTTGTTTATCTCTTATTCCTTGTTATCTGGCCAAGATGAAGTTACCATTGCCAATGGTACTCGAGCCACTATAGCTGGTAACAGCTTCATCAGGCTCTCTGACCAACTTACTTTGTCTTACTAAGCAATTGAGATGTTCTGTAATTTTTTTCTCTAATCATTGTGTTTTTAAGGATCTGGTAACAAAGCAAATGATTGGGATTAGTAGTGAAGTAAATGGTCTATGCCTTCCAACCACGAGAGAGGAGTGCACTTCAGTCCTCTGCGTCTCTAAGCTTAGACAACAGACTTCAAGATATCCAGTAGTGGCACTCTAGATTAGGCCACCTCTCTATTCATTCTTTAAGTCATATTTCCTTGTTTGAGTCAATTGATGTCGAATCCTTAATAGTGTCAGGTTTACCAGTTGGCTAAACATTGTAGAACAGAATTTCCTCCTCCTATGAATAAAAGTTCTATTTCTTTTGAAACTATGCATTCTGATGTGTGGGGGCCTTTCTCCTATTCCTTCTTTGGATGGATATAAATATTAAATCACTTTATTGATGAATCCTCTCGTTGTTCCCAGCTATACTTGTTGAAATCTCGAGATGAAGTACCACGTGCTATACAAGCCTTTGCAGTATGGTACAGACCCAATTCAGCAAAACAGTTGAAGTCATTCATTCTAATAATGCTCGTGAATACTTAGCTCAAAGTATAAATGCATTTCTTGACGCAAGGGGCATCATTCATGAGTCTTCCTGTGCTTATTATTCACAACAGAATGGCATTGTTGAGAGGACAAATCGTCATCTTCTTGAGACTACCCAGGGTCTTCTGTTTCATCGTCACCTTCCCAAAACTTTTTAGGCCGAAGTTGTCCTGGTAGTAAACTACATTATTAATGGAATGCCATCCAAAGGCCTTGCGGATCAATGTCAAATTTCTCTTTTTTATCCTCATAAGCCATTGTTTTCTCTTTGGCCTGGGGTGTTGGTTGCCGGTGTTTTATTCATTCTCTTGGACCGTGCAATACCAAACTTGATCCTCATGCTATTCGAGATGTTTTCATTGGCTATTCCACTACCCAAAAAGGATATCATTGCTATGATCCCTCCAGCCACCGTGTCCTTGTTCGTAAGGATGCCACCTTTTTTAAGTCAGAGTCCTACTTCTCTCCCCGACCTCTGACTCAAGGGGAGATGATTGATGATTATGTTGTTCCTATTTTACCTTCCTCGTCACTGTTTACACGCAGAAGAAATAAACCAATAAATCTTTGTTTTTTTATTGGAAGGGAATAATATGCACATGTGTTTCGACTTTTTTTTTAATGCTTGCATATTATAATTTCCGCGCGCGTGTTTGATCAGACGATTTAAGAGTTCGTGTACTGGACTCTTCCCCACCGATCGGAATCGGTGTTAATTTACATCGGATGAATCCAAACACCCTTGATTAAAACTGCTAAAGATGTTTTCTTTCCCTCATAATATCAATCCTTTCATCTGAAATATTGGTTCGAGAGAAAATATTTCCTTTCACCCCAAGGTAGGGCATCATTGCAATTATCCCTCCCCGTGGGGGTTTATTTGTAATATTTCCTTCATGAAAAGGTTTTAATGCAATTTTCCATCAAGGCAGGTCTTTTATGTAATGTGCCTTTCAATATTTGCCTTTTTTTTTCTTCTGAAATCTTGGTTGTTTCTGCATATATTTTTGGATATCTGCAAAATATTCCAACTTTCGAGGGTATATTTGCAAACTAGGGTTTCTTTGTAAACTTGGTATCAATTTTCACCAACTTTGCATACATTAGGGATTATAGGAACTTTTTCATGACATTTCTGATTTCCAAAACTCTTGCATAACTTTGTAGGGACATTTTCACGGTTTCCTAAAGTATAGGGGTGAATTTATAATTTTACGCATTGGAAACCTCCCATAGGGTCCTGGATATAAAATAATTTTGGAATGTTTCTCTCAATCTGTGAGCATAGTTGCATAAAGCTGCATTGGAATTCATTTGAATTTCATTTGTACTTATTTGTACATGGCATGAGTGATTGAGGGTATTTTAGTCAAGTCTCCTTAAATATCCTCTCCACATAAAGTAGGCTTTGTCTTAACAAAACCCCACCAAAAGAGGGCTGCGACCTGCTGAAAAGGAAGGCTGTTGTGCTTGTCTTCCTTGCGCAGTGGCTGTCCTTGTCTTCTTTTTCTTTCCTTGTCTTCTTTCTCCTTTTTTTCTCTTGTCCCCCCTTTGCTCCTTTTGGACTTGCTGTCTTCTTATAGTTGCTTGGAGGAAGGGCGGAGGACTCCCTTGGCTTTCTCCTCCGGTGGAATTCCAAGAGGTAACACCCTTCATCTTCTCCTCCCTGCCTTTTCATGTTATGTAACTACAGCATTTATTTCCTATTCTCCCTTTTTCTTCCTCTTCTTTCTCTTTCTTTTTTTTAACCGCAGGGCCACATGGGCGGAGAACCCCCCTCCGGCCTGCTAACAGGGCGGAGGAGGGTCCTCCGGCCTGCTAGCAGGGCGGAGGGTTCTCCTCCGGTCTGCCAGCAGGACGGAGGAACTCCCTCCGGCCTGCTAACAGGGCGGAGGGCTTTCCTCCGGCCTGCTAGCAGGTCGGAGGGCCCCTCCGGCCTGTAAGCAGGGTGGAGGGCCCCTCCGGCCTACGGGGTCTCTTTCTCCTATAAAAGGAGTCCGTACTTCTTAATAAATTTCCCCTCAACACGTGGAAAGCTTCTTTGTGTTTTTTGACTTGTACGGAGGATTCTCATCTTGTCTTCGGCTCTTTTCTTGTGAGACCATGTGAGTGTTGCATCAACTGAACCGAATAATGAATCTTCCTTAGGAGGACTGAAAATTCTTTCATTGTATAAACCATTTTGAGTAGATGATTCTTTAGTCACATGTGAACTTAGATGCTCATCAAGCAAATCCCTTTCTTCATTTGGATTAAACCCATCCTATTATATTCCTTGATAGGGAAACTTGGAGTTGGTTTACCATTGGTCTCACTGTCTGTTTCAATCTCTGAATCCATGTAGTTAGAGTATTGTAGTTAGAGCATGCTGCAGATTTCTGCTCTGAATCCATTGTACTTAGAGCATCCAAATAAATGTCCAGCTCCACTTGTTATACTATCACTGTTAACCATGGTGTAATATGCCCTGTTATGCTTGATGTGGCCATAACATTTTGCACAATATATCGGGGGCGGCTCAAATAATAGGTCTCCCATCTCACATATTCCACTGCTTGATCTCTTGTTACCTTTACTTTACTCAATTCAATCCATTACTTCAGGCTTCTCATGTGCTCCAGAACCTGATCCAAAGTAAATGACTCAACCAGAGGCACACCCTTGATGTTTGGCTTCCTAATCTTTGTTCTAACTGCACAATCAATCTGAGGGAACGGTAGCCTTACACTTTTCTTCCAACTGAACATTATCATAGGTATGGTCCCATTGCCATCCACATCAGCAGCATCCATTAGCTATTTGAATCCATCCTCTGGAAGCCTGGATCCTAGCCGAGCCAATTCCACTTCTTCAACGATGTCCACAACGTATTTTATTCTTTAGATCATCACCAAGAAAGGTATCCCCATCAAGAACGGCAGTGTCATCTTCGGAGATTGTTATCTTGTTGCGTGTACCGAGCATATCAAATTCCTCCTTTTCAAGGTTCAAACCAAGTTCTTCAGTTATAACATTACTACCAATAAGAGTAGCAAGACCCTGCATAATGGCTTTCCTGTTTTCTCCTAAGTCAGGAGCTTTAATGGCACAGACCTCAATTCCAGCATGAAGCTTGCTGAGGATGAGAGTTGCCAGGGCATTGATACAATTAGGAGAGGTCTTTGCCCCTTTAAGGCTAGCTCCAATAGTTTTACTACAGCATTGATGCTTGAAATCTTTTTCTCATGTATTTAAGATAAGTAGATCCTCAAGTTCACATTTCTGGGTCTTTCGATCTGTCATAAAGTAGGGGGGAAGATATAGCCCCTGTCAAGTTTCATCTCCAAAATCTTTATGCTGTCTTTCATTCTCAGATATTTGTCTATCTAATTCTATGTCAAGCTTTCTGCACAAGCTTTTGTAATCAAATTCCTCCTTTAGTTTCACTATGTTCTCAACTTTCATTGCATGCTGTTGACTTGGAATTATGTGGTGTGGAAATCATGCTGTTTACCTTCGGGTGGAATCAAATGGCTGCTCCTGGAATGTTGTTCTTTATCAAACATGTTTATTTGAGTCAGCAGTCAAATAAACATGTTTCTTAAGGCCTAAATGGGCACCATTAATATTCATTCTGAAATCAATGAAATATTTTATGGGGTCAACAGTCACCCTCCTCTGTGCCCTCTACATCTGCCACACAAGGTACTCAGTCTCAAGTTCCAAGTGAGGATGGTCCACAAGAAGCTGAACAACCATTGATCACATACAGGTGGAAGAGGTTCAAGAATAGACCAGCCACTAATCTGCCAACTCAAGAGGGTGCTGCATTCCCAGGTCCTACTTCTCATGAACCTGAGAAACTTCCTGTGAAACAGACCCAACTTCTTCAGATTTGGACCTTCCTATTGCTGTCCGTAAAGGAGTCAGAGACTGTAAAATATCCCATATCCAAGTCTGTTAATTACTCTCGTATCTCTCCTCAGTATTATGCATTTTGTATCTGCCCTTTCTTCTACTTCTATTCTAACTTCTTTTTCTGAAGCTATAAAAGACTCAAAATGGGAGCAAGCAATGCAAGAGGAGTTGAGTGCACTTGATGCGAATGGGACATGAGAACTAGTGAATTTACGTTCCTCAAGGCAGGACTCCAAATGGATCTATACTTCAAACACCATGCAAAAGGCGTTGTACAGAGGTACAAAACTAAACATGTTGCCAAGGGATTGACTCAGACTTATGGGATTAACTACCAGAAAACTTTTGCACCTGTTGCATAGTTGAAATCCACTAGGGCATTGTACTACCCTATTTGACACCCTAGCTTCCCTCTTGAATATCCTGCCGTTCATTTCACCCTACAGGACCCAAAGGGTGGCATGAAGGATAAGGCACCAAGTAAGTCTATCATCCCCTAGTGTTGATGCTAAGTGAAAAATCTGCAGACTTCGGAAGACTTTATATGGGCTGAAGCATCATCCAGAGCCTGGTTTGATAGACTTTGTCATGCCATGGTCAGATTGGATTCAAGCAGTTGAATGTTGATCACACACCATAAAGTGGAAAGATGACCACATAATAGTTCTCTTAGTGTATGTAGATGATATGATTATCATAGGTGATGCTACAAGTGAAATTCAAAATCTGAAGGACAATTTGGCTTCTGAATTTGAAATCAAGGATCTTGGTGACTTGCAGAACTTCCTAGGAATTGAAGTAGCTGGATCCCAAAAGGGCATTTATATTTGTCAAAGAAAATTTGTTCTTGATCTACTGACAAAAAATAGGAAACTGGGGAAAACCAGCAACTACTCCAGTTGAGCTGAATCATGGGTTGCCAGAACATGATGGTGAACAACTTTCTTCGAATATAGCAGTGTATATTAGAGACTAGTGGGCAAACTTCTATACCTCTCTTTGACTCGATCTGAATTATCATATGCTATTTTTTTTTTCTGAAAGTGGGTGGTACCACCATTGTATTGTTAGTGTGGTGAGTCAGTATATGCATGCTCCTCGAACAACTTACGTAAGAGCTATGGAGCATATTTTGAGGTACCTAAAATCTTGTCTCAGGGATTCTGTTCAAGAAAACCAATCATTTTCAAATTGAAGGATACACTGATGTAGACTGGGCCGGTTCCAAAGATGGCAGAAGGTCAACCATTGGATATTGCACATTTCTTGGAGGCAACCTTGTCACTTGGAGAAGCAAGAAACAAACTGTCTATGCTAAGTCTAGAGCTGAAGCAGAGTACAGGGCGATGGCACATGGACTCACAAAGTTTTTCTTTTTTCTTTTTTTTTGAAAGTGGGTAGTACCACTGGTTATATAAAATGGACTCACAGAGTTGCTGTGGCTGAAGCTTCTCTTAAGGGATTTAGGTGTGCAAGTTGAATTACCTCTGAGACTCTACTATGATAATAAGGCAGCTATCAATATTGCAAACAATCTAGTGCAACATGACTGGTCGAAGCATATTGAGATTAACTGACACTTCATTGGGGAAAAGTTAGACTCTAGCGAATTGTGTCTAACTTATGTAAAGTCTCAGGAATAGATTGGAGACATCTTCACCAAAGCCATAATAGAAGCCCAGTTTACCTCTGCTCTGAGCAAGCTGAGCATGTGTGATATATATGCTCAACTAGAGGGTGAGTGTAGTGAAACAGGGAAAATGTCTGGATAGGAGTAGTCTTGAAATTATTCTGTTCTTAAGGACTGCTTTGTCCTATTTTGCTCTCTCTCTAGCCGCCTCCTTTATGAGGAGTATTTATGTAACTTTCTACCAGTTTTTTGACTTAATATAAATATGGGCTGGCCCAATCTGCTGGGGATCATCGGCCAGCACCTTCTCTCTCCCATCGGCCTGTATTCTTTCAATGTACAATTATCTCATTTGTGTTATAATCCATTCATGAGATGTTATGTTGAAATTCTTTTTTTGCAAGTTTCCCACTTCCTACTCTTCTGTGGTTTATGCAACCCAGCTCTTCCACTTCTGCCTAGATCATAATGCAACTCACTGCCAACAATGTCCAATGAATCATTGTTTTGTTTTTTCTCTCTGCTTTCATCTTCTACATATTTTTGTTAACTACCACCACTCTCTTCCCCACTTTTGTCTTTATTTCCCTTTCCTCTTCTCCTCCTTTTCCCTCACCCAGGATTGGCAGAGAATACATGCCTCAGGTATATCCAATATTCCGATAAGATCAATCATGTTAGACTGATTGTTTACACGCGCGCAAAATAGTTTGGAAAAATATGCACATATTTAAGCTAATTAGTATGCATATTAAATTTTCGCGCGTGTGACTTATCATACGATTTAGGGTTCGTGTACGGGGCCTTTCCCCACCGACCGGAGTCGGTGTTAATTTACATCGGACCGAGTCCAAACACCTTTGATTAACTGCCTAAGATCTTTTTTGCCCTTACGGTACCAGCTACGATGAAGATTTTAGCCCTAGGGAAGAATTCCCTTGCCTTAGGGTAAGAGCATTATTGCAATTTTCGCTTCACATGAGGGCTTATTTGCAATTTTCACCAACAGGGGTTTATTTGCAATTTTCACCTTCGGAAGGGCTTATTTGCAATTTTACATTTGCAATTTTTCCGTCAAACTAGGACTTTTATGCAATTTACCCTTGAAGCAAGGCTTTTATGCAATTTTCTCTTGAATTAGGATTTATGTGCAATTTTTCCTTGAAACAAGGTTTTCATGCAGTTTACCTTTAGACCAAGGCTTATATGTGACAAACAAGCCCTTTTCTGAAATTTCGGAGTTTTGCATAAATTTCCCGGACGTTTACGCAATTTCCTGAACTTCGAAGGTATAATTGCAAAGTCTTGGATTTTTAATGATTCGGACATGATATCTTGCTAACTTTGGCGACATTTGAAGAAACTTATATCATCTCCAAGGGATGATTGCATTCCATAATTTCCTCATGGCTCCTTGAGGATATTTGCACAATTTCCCAAAATGCGGGGGTAAAATATAATTTTACGCATGTTGGGACCTCCCACATGGTCTTGAGAATGAACAGATTTAATCTTGATGCTTGCATGATCAGAATTAATCTATTCCATAGCTTGAATTCATTTGATTTCACAAAATACATCATAAACTCACATAAGGGTATTTTGGTAAAGCTCCCTTTTAAGTGAGTGCTTTTTACACAGAATAGGGTTTAAGGGCTGAGAATTGTCCCATCAGTTGGAGATTATGATATAGAATGGAGATGGCCCAAAAGGCCCCAAACTAGGGTAACAACCACTTGGATTCTCCCTTCTCTGGTGTAACTGGAGAAAAAAAGCCTTACCTTCTCTACATAGAACTAGAGCCTGAATAGGACTTTCTAGAGGGGTCTACAAAATCTGGACTTGTCTAGGCCTTGTAAGTTGATATGTTCTAAATTTCTAATTGACTTGATAGAGAGCCTGACATCAAGTGATTTAAGATGACCCAGTAAATTGGTCCTGCTTAACAAAACTGATCAAGAAGTGGACAGGATTTGGCTCTGACTAGTGTTGGTCTAATATGAAGAAGAAATTTGTTCAGATTGCACCACTTGAGGTTCAGAATCTTCAGATAAAAGGCAGTTTAATTGAACAGGTGGGGATTGGTTCAGTTAAAAGTGGTCCAGGTTAGGTTTTCTAATGGGTAATACCGTGTTTTGGCTACTAATTGAAAATAATGAGGATTGGGTGAATATGAGTTAGGATTAAGGCCCCTTTTTCCCCTTCTCACAAGAACAGGTGGTGATTACAGAGATTTGAATGTTCATGTTGTAACCATTTTGCTGGTTCCTTCTTGCTCAAAAAAACCCTCATTTTCTGAGCTTTTCCACTTTCAATGATTTGTGACTGCACTTTGAGGGTTTTTCTATTTTTTGGTCAGTTTCTATGCATTTCCAAAGATATTTTAGGCTTCTTCGCCTTGCAATGACCATGTTGACATCTCTTTTTGGACTTCGAAAATTAGTCCCTTATATAATTTCTGATTATTTTCCTTAGTAGATAAGGAAGTGGATGGACGGCTGCTAGGAGCATAACCAATGGCGATACATCCTACAGCAAAGAGGAAGAGGAATGGCAGCTGTGGATAGTAGGCTTTTCTGAAGTGAGGTCACTAATCCACCAAGAAAAAAAGCTCAGACAGATGTAAGGTCTGAGCCCAGCCTAGTGGATGAGCCCCAGCCCAGCCAACCACAGGTTGGGCTTTAGCTTCGGCAGCAAGCCCGGCTTGTGACCCAGGTCACCTTATTTTTGGCTGGGGAAAGATTGCAAGATAATAAAGCCTGCATTTCCGTGTGGTTGTACACTCAAACTGACCAGCAGAGGCTATTTACTGAACGTAGGCGCTATCTATAGTGCAGTAACAAAATTATTTTTAATAAACAAGGCCACGTGATATACAGTGGCGGCAATCAACAATCATTTATCAATGACAACATTACTAACAACAGTAATAGAAGTAACTAAACAATTGCATGATGATATCCCTTGGTGTATGCTATTTGCAGACGATATTGTTTTAATTGATGAGAGTATTGATGCTCTAAATGCTAAGTTAGAGCGTTGGAGACTTGCCTTGGAGTCTAAAGGTTTTAAAATTAGTAGGAGCAAGTCAGAATTTATGCACTGTAATTTTAGTAATGGGAGTGTGGTTCAGGAAGACATGGTTCTAATTGACGGACATAACATTCCGAAGAGTAGTAGCTTTCGATACTTAGGGTCTATCATACAAGAGAATGGGGAGATTTATGATGACGTTACACATAGGATTAAGGCAGGCTGGTTAAGATGGAGAAGTGCATCAGGTGTCCTTTGTGATCGTCGTATGCCTGTGAAACTCAAAGGGAGGTTTTATAGAACGGCTGTGAGACCTGCTCTGTTATATGGTACCGAGTGTTGGGCCAAGGATGGTAGTATCGGTTTCGGTATCGGTTTCGGCCGGTACCGAAACCGATACGTATCGGTTTCGGTTTCGGTTTCGGTTTCGGCCGAAACCGGTTCAAAACAGTCAGAAAAGGCAAAAAATGTATTGAGCAGGTCTAGTTTCGGCCGAAACCAGACGGTTTCGGTCCGGTTTCGGTCGGTTTCGGTCCGGTTTCGGTCGGTTTCGGTCCGGTTTCGGTTTCGGTCCGGTTTCGGACTGCTACAGTGACAAGGCCCGTTTCGGTTTCAGTATCGACCGAAACCGATACGTTTCGGCCGAAACGTATCGGTTTCGGCCGATACTGCCATCCATGTGTTGGGCAGTACGAAAGGAACACATCCACAAAATGTGTGTAGCAGAGATGAGGATGTTGAGATGGATGTGTGGCAAGACTAAGAAAGACAAGATTAGGAATGAGCGCATCCGTAAGGACTTAGGGATAGCTCCAATTGATAGTAAAATGAGAGAAAATAGACTCAGGTGGTTTGGACATGTGTTTCGTCGCCCTAACTCAGCGCCGGTTAAAAGATGTGATCAAATCTTAGTGGATGCTAGCAAAAGAGCTCGAGGAAGGCCTAAAATGAGATGGTGGGATGTTATTAGGAAGGACATTAGTTCCTTGAGTTTAAATATGAATATTGCACTTGATAGAAATCTTTGGCAGAACAGGATTCATGTAGCCGACCCCAATTAATTGGGATAAGGCTCTGATGATGATGATGATGATGATGATGAGTAATAGAAGCAAGTAATTGTTGTGTTTGTTTTTTGGGAATGTGAGTGGGACAAAAAAGTTATTATTAGCAACCAGAAGACAATATCAAAAGATATATTTATTGCAAACAAGACATAAGATTAACAAATAATATGGTCAAACTTTAAATGGTGACGTTGCATGTGAATACACATGAATATTACCTCAACTTTCTTCAACTCTGAACAAACAAGATCCAGAAGCTCCCCAGTTCCAGTTCCAGAAATAGCAGATATTGGTAGAGGAGTGAACCTAAATAAGCGCATACATACTTAAATTGTGTGGAGAAAAGGACTACTGGGAACAAAATTTTTATCAAATGTAACACTTTAGTCAGTTTTTTGGGAGAAAAGAGATGTGGTTGCACCACCAATTCTATAATGCTTTAGTCAGACATTATGAGGTATCTAGAACCAAAAGGACTCCATGTCTCCAGTTCCTTATTTACCAGCGTTAAAAGCAGAGAAAGGTATCTTAGTTTTACAGCAAGGAATTCCAAATTGGATTGGGTAACTGGGATCGGGTATGCCTAATCTTGATCCGAATCACTCTCATGTGGATGGTCTGATGGAACCATCCTATCCAAAGCATTTTCATAAATAAGAAGTGTTTTTTATGATTAACAAGTACATTTATAAATAGAAAAGTACTACAGAAATACAAAATTATATAAGGGTGTTTCTAGAACATTTCACTCCTCTTTTGCTTGAAACAGACAGGATTAGTCAATTCATGGATTGGCCAGTCACGCCCGATTCGGCCCGACTAGGACTGATTTGGGTAAATTTTTCCTTTCAACCCAATCGGGATCAGTTATCAGGGCCAAAATTCAAATTTGGATTGGCAGATGCTTCAATCCATGCTTTATATGTTTGTCCTGGAAAACCATTGCATAAAAGAGAACACAGATGGTCATAATCATTTATCTATTCCTTTCGTGTGATAGCATAGTCCATACATTGTGTAGTAAGCCTTGAAATTAGTGAAAACAGTTATGTACCAAAAAAAAACATCTACCTGGACATGTTATTTGAATAATTTTCATAGAGAAACATGAGACATACTGCAATTTTATTGACATTTAATGAAGGACAAGGAGGTGATACATCCAAAGGACAAGAGGAGGTGAGATGTCTCCAAAGTTGGACCAGAAAAGACACCACAGAGAACACAAAGATGACAGACAATTACAACAAACCATGAACATCACCTAAAATTACAAGCAAAACCATAAACAATAAATGGCAAACATAGTTGTCAAGGCGACCAAGGTGAACTTGGGGTCCTCGAGTGCTTAAGCGCTTAGGCGAGTGCCTAAGCGCTTAGGCGCCTGCCTAAGCGGCGCTTAGGCGTTAAGTGTTAGAGTGTGGAGCCCGAACTCTCAAATGTGCACCCTCGCACGCGGATCGACCTGCGCCCTAATCTCCTTGTATAACAGGGGCATTGTTGTCTTTGGTACCCTGACTTCTGGCACCCTAATCTCCTTGTATAAAAGAGTGCGAACTCTCTCTTTGTATTGTAATCTGGGTGTTATTATCATAAAAATTAGACTTTCAGAATGAATAAAATACTAACCTGATGTTTGTCAATTTCTTCCAAAAATATGCAAATCATACTTGGAACAACATTCATATAATATAAAGAAGATACCAAAAGAAAAAGACATCTCCCATTATCACATACAATCAATAATAAAGTAAACAAACACATAACTAGGGAAGTACCATAGATGACCACTGCAAAAAAAAAAGACATACAAAATTCAAATTAAAATTTAAAATATTTAATTAAATAATGAAGACAGAAGGGGGCCGCCTAGGCGCCGCTTTGGGCGCCTAGGCCGCCAAAGCGGCGCCTTGGCCCGCCTTTTTGGCGCCCAATAAGGTGTGGGCTCGCCTTATTGGGGAAAAACCGCCTTCCCGCCTAGGCGCCGCTTAAGCGGCGCCTAGGC
Source organism: Amorphophallus konjac (assembly GCA_022559845.1). NCBI lineage: Eukaryota > Viridiplantae > Streptophyta > Magnoliopsida > Alismatales > Araceae > Amorphophallus > Amorphophallus konjac. Next base: position 390,336,826 of record CM040122.1, read on the forward strand.
GGGCGCCTTGACAACTATGATGGCAAATGAGGGACACTAAAGAAATGACAGCATGTAACCCGAGTGATGACTACCAATAGACACAAACATAACCAATCAACAGGTGAAAGCTGAGAGACAAACACCAAGATGAGGAGAAGAAATAGAAATGGAAAGGGACACAAACAGCATGCCCCAATACACAACACCTAAACAATGGGATGCTACAAGCACACAGTCAGCATGCCACTGGAGCACCAGCAACTCAGCAAACAAAATGTCTTGCACCTTCTAACAACCACTTTCCAGCAGTTCTCTGACTCCTGTTCCCTTTTACAGACTTAACAGAATTCCATATATCTGAGAATGGCAAAATGCTACCTAGTTCCCTGGAGCTCTCTTCCTCAACAACCCTTGGATGCCCCCTTGGCTGTTGAGAGCTGATTATCTTTCTTGCCAAGCAACAACCAGAGTCAGCAAGATCAACCAACTTTCTTGGTTAGATTGATGCCCAAATTAACAACCTTGGATAAATCATTGGTCCCGTAGACCAAGAAAATTATCAATAGTTGTTCTTACAACATGAGCTCACATAAGCAAAGTCCAACCCCTGTTTAGAAGACTCTGAACACAATGAAGAACCAACAGTCTTCCTCCTTTTGTAAGATTTCATATTTGCTGACTGAGGTAACTCGACAAGAGAAGGGCTCTAAAAATTCCAAGCAACACTGAGTAAACATCCTGACAACTCATTCACAACTGAACCAAGACAACAGGGCTTCTTTGGTAATCACTAGGGTTAAGATCCAATCATGGTACTGAAAACGGCTGGGCCCAGCTCAACTGGACCAGAGCCAGCCAGAACCAGACCAATGGACGGTAAATAGCTAGAGCCAGCCTTGGAGCTGGAACCGGAACCAGCCAAGACCAGTCTGGTTCTATGTTATTAAAGGCGATGGAGGCGGCCACAAGTTGCCTCGCCTCCACCTCAATCTGGCCTCGTGGGCCTGGCCCACCTCCGCATGCCCCGGCTTGTTTGATTTTTTGTTCAAGTTTGTTTAGACTTGTTGTTAATTTTATTTAAATTTGTTTGATTTTAGGAATGAATGAATTTAGGATGTTTATTGATTAAATGTATGCATTTTGTGATATTTAGACAAATATTTATATTTTTGAATTATATATATTATTTTAATAAAATATCGCCTCAAACACCTAGGCCATCGCCTAGATATTTGAGGCATGAGGCAACCCCTTGGTCGCCTCTCGCCTCTTACTACATAGGTCTGGTTCTTAAAACCATCCAACAAGCTCCCACCTAGCAAAAACCACAACGCACCAGCCAAAAGACCCACTTGTCCACATACGTAGGCTGATAGTGCAAAGACAAATGATATGCATGCTGATCGCAAAGTACCAGGCTGGCCCACATGAGATCACAATCCATCTAACAATCATGAATGAAGGACTCAGCCATCAGAATGATGAAGAATGGGTTTAGATTCTGATACCATGTTAGGAGCAAGGACAAATATACATTACCTATCTAAGATTCTAGCAAACTCTTCCCTGAAATGTGCCATCTCAAACAGCGCATCATATTACATATAGCGATATAGATACATTTCTCACCCCTCCTCGAACATAACAAGCACTACAAGTAAGCTATTTGTGTCATATGGCTTCCACCATGTTGCAGAAAATAAACAATTTAGATCATAATCATGGGAAAAAACATTGATGAATGCTGTTTTTGAAAGCATAATATTGATTTATCAGAATTCGATATTATTTGTCATGCAGCCTTCCAGAAAAGCCTGTAAATGTGAGCCTTATCTATCAAGCACTCCAAAACCAAGTCCAGCTTATCCTGAACAAGACCCAATCAATCTCACTTCTAACAAGAGATATCTTTTGGATTGCAATCAACAGTGGGACTGACCTTTTAAAATTACTTCTCAGCCCCTCTCACCACTACCATATGCACCTGCAGCAGTCACCAATAGAAGCGGCCACCATCAACACTGCAAACAACAGGTGGTGAAGGTCATTGTCAGCACTTAATACCAGCAGGTGAGAGTGGAGAAAACAGCATTTTTATTTGCCACCTCCCTTGCTGCCTTTTTTCTAATTTATGTATCATTCTTTCCATTTATTTTCTTTCTCTCACCTCTTTTTCCTTTACCAAAGGAAAGGGAAATATAGAATAGGAATGAGATGGGTTGAACAAAAACCCAGCTAGAATCTGACAGTTGTAACCTGACATTTGACCAATCCTTACACATGGATAGAGAAGACTGGTCAATCAATATTGCCTTCAACAAAACCAGCTAATCCCCAAAACGATGATGGTTTGGATTCAAGGATTCAAGCCTGTTGAACCCCACAATTTCTGTGTTATTTTTCTGATATTTTCAGAATAAAGAAATTGATTAAATTAAATTTATCCTGAGATAGCATAAGGTGGTATAAAACCGTGGCCATTATATGAGGGATAATTTAAATGCCCTCGGGATCCTGCCGGGCAGAATTATTCACACAAAGTTCACATGTTTTGACACATGGATATTTTGTCAAACACTTGGTGGGTGGTGTTAAGCCACGTACCCACGCAGCAAAACAATCAAGAAATGATGACCCCGGCATCCATGGGCCGTTCCCAATGTGCCGCGGCGATATCCCTGCACTCCAGGATCCAAAGGGCAACAAAACAGCATCAAGCAAGGTCAAGACAAATCAAAAGACCTCCACATGCCGCCGCCTTGGAGAGAGGACCAGGGAACTAGAAAAAACCCCAGACAAGTACAGGTCAATGGGATTTTATAGCCCTTCTAGGGCCTGTAAACCAAGGAGAAAGTGCCGCCTCCCTCTTCCCCTCTCTTTTCACGCAAGGCAGACCTTGAGGGACTCCCTCCGGGTCGTGCAAACCAACTCCAGTCGCGCAGGCCCGGAGGTAGCCTCCTCCGAGGAACCCTCTCTCTCTAAAAAAAGAAAAGAAAATAAGAAGGCCATACCTGTAGGAGGAAGACCCGGAGGGACCAGCCGCTGATATCTTGTCCTTCTAGCAAACCCGGAGGTGCAGTCCACAGCAGTAAATGCACAAACTAGGAGGGGCTCCCTCCACGTTTCCTTCTCCAACTCCTATAAATAGGAGGCCTTGCCAATGGGGAGACGAGGAGAAAAAGGCGGGGAGCACTTGGATCAGCGAAGGAGAGAAAGCTTGGAGCACAGGAAGCAGCTTTGGGGTGGCCTTCTCTTCAGAGTTTGAAATCCTCAAGAAGCCTTTGTTTGTGTAAAACCCTCAATTAAAGGGTGTATTACACAAATACCCCTATTTGAGGAAATTGAGTTGTATTTTTCCATTAAATTTATGGAAACCATGAAAAAACCACATTCATCCCAGAAATGTCCAAAGTTCTGAGAATTTGTTGTCCAATCATGGGAAAACCCCTGTAGTTTGCAAGAATTGCAATTCTACCCTCACACTTTGTGAAATTGTAAAAATACCCAAGAGATTATGCAAAATCTCAAAAATTCAGAAGTTCTTCAAGAAGTGTTCAAGCTTGTTTAAATGTTCCCAAAGTCGATGAAAAAACCATGCTAGTATTCAAGAAATCCAAATATTGCAATTCTATCCCGGAATTTTATGGAATTGCATAGATGTCCAAGGGAATTATGCGAAAAATCTGGGAATCACATGGAAAGCTTGTCCTCATCACAAATAAACCCCTCGTTTACCAGAAATCATAAATAACCCTAGTTTAGGAAAAATTGCAAATAAACCCTAGCTTAGGGGAAAAATACAAATATATTGCTGCCTCAGGGCATGGATGCCCCCTCTCGGATCAAATCCCCAATATAACAACGGAGATTATAAGGGTTAAAATAGATCTTTGGCAATTAATCAAAGGTGTTTGGACTTGAACCAATGTAAATTAACACCGACTACGGTCGGTGGAGAAAAGTATAGTACGCGAACCCTAAATCGTCTAATAAAACAAACTCGTGGGATTAATAATATGCATGCTAATCAGTTAGCCGAAATATATGCATATTTATCCAACAATTGGATATTTAAAATTAAATTTCCGCGTGTTAAACAAAGCCTATTGAGGTAGAAGCTCCTCAGGCTGGGCAGTTTAGAAAGTTATTGAAGACACTCTCTCTTGGCAAAGTCCCTCAATCGAAGCCTCCTTGAGGTCACAGAGAACTCGCATCCTTGATGAAGGATGCTCAGAGTGACAGCATAGTAACTAGGCGGCGGATGGCTGTTCCATCACGTAGTCGAGTAGTGTAAATGTTTGTTTCTGCTGTTTGGAGTTTGTTTTTCTTGTGCTGTTTCGAAAGGAACCTCTCCTCCAATTCGATTGCACTACCTCTATTTTAATAAAATTGGTGGTATAATCCACATTCTTTCATAAAAAAAAAAGGATTCAAGCCTTTCAAACCATCTGGAGATTATATTTCATCATTGTTACTAAACACCAATCCCAAACTCAGGTTAGTAGGTGGAGAGGACCAAATCTAATATAGATGAGGAGTGGTTCATAAATGTCCAATGAGGTGAAAAGGGGAGGAACCAACAAACAAACTGGCTCTACTACCATGTCACTGAACTAAAATGTTGATCCAAAACTTTAATGGGTGAGGAGCCCCAAAGCTAATACAAAACATGAGTGGTTCCTGACAATGTGGTATGGGATTAAACAACATTCGCCACATTCATTCCCTCCACAACATATCCGGGTAGAGATATATGGCAAGTAACACTCCCAGAAAGTGGAGCTGTATGAGGGAAAACCCGAAGAGTAAATAGGCCTTGATGACATTTTACTAGGCCCAACTGCCAACCCAAACTCAAAGAAGCGGGTGGAGAGCCCAAAGCTAATACAGGCAGGAGTGTCTCTTGAATATCCATATTATGGGCCTCAATGGCTTTAGCCAATGACCATGATGTCCAGCCAACAACACGAGGCCAAAATATGTGAATGGAAAGTGTGACACTGGATAAAAGGAGGTTTGCTGCATGAACTGTCCCTTATCCCCATGAATTCTAATCAACAAACACTTAGGAGTTTACCATCTCCAATGATGAGCGCAGAACTTTATTCTGTTTACCCCTGGCTTTTGTTGATAGCACCAATATACCATTAGTCCTACAATCAGACATGGAAGATAAAAATAGTTCTTCCAATCCTCTTCATTCTTCAAGACCAAAAAGAAAAGAGGAACATTGCTGACATGGGATCATTGTGAAGAAAGAATACACAGGTGTCTCACCCTAGTGACCAAAATTCAGATGATTGCATCAGTCCTTTCCTTGGAGACTCGCACTTATTCACAGCAAGAATGATGCACTTATTTGAATAGTTCTTGCGAAGCCAGTCTGCAATTTCCACATCAGCTGCTGTTAGACCTGCCTATTTAACATGTAGCATCTCATCAGACAAAAAGCATTCATACCATCAGCCCATCAACCACGAAAACTAATAAAAAGAATAATCTGACTATAAAAATAGACAATCAACATGAAATCCTGCATGATCAAAAGTTGGAATTGGTAGTCATACATTTCCCAATTGATCCATGCAATCAAAAGTAATCTAGGAATTCAGGAAAGATGCACGACCCATCAACCACGAAAACTAATAAAATGAATAATCTGACTATAAAAATAGACAATCAACATGAAATCCTGCACAATCAAAAGTTGGAATTGATAGTCATGCATTTCCCAATTGATCCATGCAATCAAAAATAATCTAGGAATTCAGGAAAGATGCAAGAGAAACTACAAAAGCAACCATGGAATTGATGCCAGATGTGTCAAACCGTAGGGTACTGGGCAAATAAGATAAAATCATGAAATGAGAACTTATTAACCAACTGAACCAGTAAATTATCTTTTCTCTATTAGATGATGCTGCAGAATTATTTAGAATAGTTAGGAATGAATATTGATGTCTTGAGTAGCACAGATGATTTTCAGCCAATGCTTACAACCAGGCTAGTGCACCAGTTACCCAAAAGGCTGATAATATCATATATAGCTATAAAAAAACTTAGGTTATTTATATATAACAATTATTAAAGAAGTCAGCTTTATGCAATGAATACCATAAGTTGGAAAAAAACTGCTCCAATTTGACAGTATGTACCACAACAACACTCCTTTAGTATTGTTAACACCTCGGGACCCTCCATCAGTATACCACGGACATTGTGAACTCACACCATCATCTTTGTTACGACCTTAGATGATAATTTGCTGTGTTCGTTAAGTGTCTCAGTGAGAAAGGCAATGCTTCCTGCTAACTAGCTACTGATGACAAGAAATTGAGCAAATATGGGGCAGTTCTGCTTAGCTGCAAACCACTTATTGCTAGGTTGCAAGGAATTAAAAACAGAAAGTTGAGTGCAGAGCTGGTTGAGCATAAAACCTGTTGAAATATCTTCAGACCTGGCGACCTACCCTTAATAGTTAAGACAAGAACAATGTAGGTGGCACATATGAACAGGATAATATATTTAACATTATCTTTTATTATAAGGTATTTTCAACTATGAACATGTTAAAAAAGACTAGGATTTTTAGTTTTTAACCCCTATAATCTTTGACTTTTCATATCAACCTCTGTAATCCATCTTTTTTTATTATTACCCCTTAGACTTCTTTACCTTTCAGAAAAAAAAAAGAGAAAAAAAAATTGCTGGCTATTTTTTGAGCCCAAACATAACTGCACTTAACCTAATGATTAAATATAACCCTAAACAGGCAGCAGGGGTGTGCTGGCAAGGTGGGGATGAGGTCAAGGGAAGGTAAGGTCGGGGTATTGGGTTCACAGGTGTCCATGAGTGGTGTGGGGCCTGCACGGTGTCTAGAAAGTCTCCAATTCTACTATGCCATCAGCAAGACATGGACGTCCTCCATCAATGCAAGGCCCAACCTGCCTCAGCTGCCCTGGCTTCGCATCCCCTGTGGCATCAAAGGCCCCACCCACAACTTTCTCAATGTCGTCAAAATGATGGTGCACCATTTCCTCTTGCTTGAAACCGATGGCTCGTGGTGCCTCAGGTTTGTTGAGTCATGGGGATCTTGGGATGGTGTCAGATGTGAAAATCCTAAATCCTTTGATCAAGGTCAAAATTGAGCTCATGTCGTGCTGACCAAGGTACCCCAGTGAATCCCCAGACATCAACCTCTTGAATCCTCTAACCAGGGGTCAGATCGGGTAGCCACTAGCAAAGGGGAGTCATTTGAAGAAGGTGGGCAGTCATGCCCTTTAGGCACAGGAGCCACTGAGAGCTTTGCAGGAGGAGAACATGTGATGATTTAGCTACAGCAAGGCATCCTCCTCCCATCTCACCACTCATCTCATTTTCCAACTATGGCAACATGCAAGGATGGCAGTACCGGTTTCGGTACCGGTTTCGGCTAGGACCGAAACCGAAACGTACCGGTTTCGGTTTCGGTTTCGGCCGAAACCGGTTGAAACTATTCAAAAAAGGCAAAATTAACACTGAGGCACATCCGGTTTCGGACCGAAACGGGTGGGTTTCGGCCGAAACCGGTATCGGTTTCGCCCGAAACCATTAAAATTTTCTTTTTTTAACTTTCGGATCTGCTACAGTGAGCAGGTCCATATCGGTTTCGGTCCCGGCCGAAACCGATACGTTTCGGCCGATACTGCCAACCCTGGCAACATGTGCATCATCGTATGTTGAACCACTGTCTCCGTTGTCGGCATTATCTTCACCGGGGTTACTGCTGTGGTTAACCTTTTTGTAAATTTAATTTAAGAAAAGGGTAAATTCATTATCTTAGAATGCATAGACCAAATATTCACAAACAACATCAAGGAATATTCTCTTTTTTGCATCAGATGACCATGGGAGTTTATCTTAAAAGATCAATAGATCTTTAGGAATTCTTATTAAATAGATGCATTACAGAGGCAGATCTCCAAAAAGGAAAAACTATATGCACTAAAAACTAAAATCCCAGAAGAAGATCCCAAATCAATGGGAAAGTAACTAACTTTTCCATTTTCTGCTTTTATACCCTCCATCCTTATCTGAGATTTGAGCAACACTGAAAATATATGGGAAGGCAGTGCACAACCATGGTCATGCTCAGGAGTCGAGATGCTAACCATTGACCATTCACCTCTCAGCACATATGGTCCAGTTACAGAGCGTGAAAATTCATCAAAGTCTTGAGAGATAGGTGTGACAAGGCTTATCAAGCACTGGCAGAATTTCACCTTTAAAAAGATAAAACAGAAACCAATTTCTCCATAAATTAGCCGTTACTCTCTGCTATAGTAGCACAAGAATTAGAGCCTTGTACAGATTTAGCCTGATGGAGATTGCACCAGAAGAAAAGGGAGATTTTGTTCACAATATAAAATAAAACAATAGAGACAATCACATAAAGGCCAAGTTTTCCCATAAAACAGAAGTTAGTTCCTGGAACATTAGCGTAAGAATGATAGGAAAGTTGCAGAAAATATAAGAACTTGCTCTACACTATAGCAATTTTTTTTTTGGGGGGGGGGGAGTGGATCGGAACATTCGTTCTATTAGGAAAAGAAAGAATATACAAGCATAGAGGGAGACAATTAACAAAAACATCGCTTTCTAAAGCATCTTGGAGAAAAGACTCATACGAATCCCCCAACAAGGTACAAATTGAGGATTTACAAGAGTCACACTATAGCATATTGCAATAGAGACAGTTGAATACAAGATGAAAAGGACTTTTGCAAATGAAAACATACAGAGATTCAAGAATCTTTGGTAGAAAATCTACCTATGGTGCCCGTTGTATAGAATTCGGTGTCACTAAAAATGAATTTTTTGCCAAAGAAATTTCAGTAATGTTATTTGTGTTTGTCAAAGTAGTTTAGCTAGATGGCTACACATCTAAAATGCAAATGATAATAAATGATTCCCTTCAAAATAAATGACCAATTTCTGCCTTGTGGCAAATGCAGTATGACACCTTGATCCAACATCGTAAAGATTTTAATTTGATAACATGCATACAAATTCTCAAATTTAAAAAAAATAAAACAAAGAAACTGGCAGTACAAAACAAACTATGTATGAAAGTATACAAAACTTACTAAAGACAGCGGATCAAAAAAGTCTTATATGTGTAGCATCAGATGAGTTACATGATAAACAAGAGTACCTGGCCATCCACAAGAAATATAATCACATATGCCTCTTCAACAGCAACAATTGCTTGTTTCTCTATCATGGATGGCATCCGTGCAATAGCCGCTTCCCTGGAAGCTAGTGGAATCCCATCCATACCAATTGTCTTTGTAATAGCAAGTTCTTCCATGACATCAACTTGAGATTTGGCAAGAGTGACAACACCACCAGTATCAACAACCATGAACTCATGATCTCCCCAAAATGATCTACCATACAAGCGATCTCTGGTGACACCAGGCTCATCCACCACTATTGCCTTGTTTCCCTTCAAGAACATTGAAACATAAGTTACAAACAAGTAAAATCCTCTATTTTGCACATTCAGATACCAATCGCTGCAGTCTGTTTATTTAGGGATTAACCCCTTTAAGACTAATATTTATTTTCAATACCCTGCAGTTGCATGTTTATTTGACAAACCCCCTTTTTAGGGATTCTCCAAAATCTTGAAGGGGATATTCCTAAGTTTATGTGGATTCAGCACATAACCCGAGATGTGAGAAGTTATAAATGAATATTACGTTCCGAGGGTTAATCACCAAAGTATGATGGATTTTTAGGTGCAACTTATAAAATCCCTTTTGTTCGTTTTATATTGCTATTCTTATGTCCCTTGATATGAGGGATGGGGATGTCTGAATGTCCGAGGAATGTTAAAAGCAAAAGGATATATGTGCTTGAAGTTAGACCATCAAACATAAAAACAGGTAGAGCTCAAAAACCTAGGTCAGTCCTTAATAATAAAACAATAAAAGAGAGAATACCCCAACAAGACGGTTGAATAATGCAGATTTACCAACATTTGGCCTTCCAACAATTGTTACTCTTGGAAGTAAGTGGTCAGGTACCTGCATAGGACACAAGATATACATAAAAGTCACAATCTGTGTGCATAACTACCAAATCTTTCAAAAATACTGAACAATTAAGAATCAGATGGACCTCAAAGACCCCGGGGGTGGGGGGAGTTGCGGATGGAGAATTATAAGGCAAGGCTGAGTAGCCTATTGCAGAAGCACTTGCTTTGATGATGTAGTAACTTTGTAATGCAAAGATGAGTTTTTTTTTGAAAGTGGGTAGTACCACAATTGTATTAAAACAAAAGGAGAAAGGGATGTACAAATATGGTCAAGCAGCTCCCAAAAAAAACCTATACAAAGTGATCACACCGAGACAGTGCAAACCTCACTCGCCCCCCAACAAAACAAAAAAAGGAGAATTGAGAGAATTCACATTACAAAGTAACTCCGCCCATTCCCTCACTCTATTACAAATAAAAGAAACAAGAGACTCCTCAGCTCTAGCCTCCCTTCTAAAAATCCTATTGTTCCTTTTCACCCCACAAGGTCCAAAGAGTGGCATGTAGAACCAGCCACCACACAATCGTATCTCCTCTAAGGGGCCAAGTCCTACCCCAAGATCCGATGAAGTGATGCACCTCCATCTGACAGGCAACCTACGAACAAGTGGTTCAGGCTCTCATCGTCCTGCCCACACAAGCAACAAGTCGACTGGATGCCGGGGACGAAACTAACCAGCCGGTCACGGGTGGGGAGCCTCCCGTGGGAAATCCTCCAAGTGAAGATCTTCACCTTCAACGGGCTCCTCGGCCTCCAAATCTGCGAGGCAAAACTATGGCGCATCCCTATGTCTGAGATAAAGGTGTAGGCAGATCGAATTGAGAACGTCCCCTCCTTACTCCACCTCCAAGTCCACGCATCCTACCTGAGGGAATGCGAGGCAAAATCTAGGAGGCAAAGAAGGAAGTCCTAGAACTCCTCCATCTCTACTGGCCTGAGATCCCTCTTGAAGGTTGGCACCCTCTGAAAGCTGGGAGTCAAAAGCCCAATCCACCGTCCCTAGAGGATCAGCAACAGGAACAAAGAGGCTGGGGAAAGACGCCACCAAAGAGAAGTCACCGCACCATCTGCCCTTCCAGAATAGGCACCTGTTGCCTGTCCCTAGTCGGACTCGAACTCTGGAGGAAAGGATATCCCTGCAAGTCAAAATGCCACGTCAGATGGGAGAGGTTTGGGACATGGGTGGTGTGTCCAAATCCCAAACTCTCCTCCTACTATAGTACCTCTGCCTGACAAGTTATTGATCTATACATGCCTTTACCAAATTTTTACATAAGATAGCACAGGAACCAGGTGATCTTGTGAGTAACTAATTGAAGCAGAGGAACTCTTCTTGTACGTCAAGCCTCAAGACATCTAAGAGGTACTTGTATTAGTGTATATGCATCTTATTGTTGGAAATCTGGTTTTGATAATGACAACTTATGAATCATGTTCAGACTGCTGTGTTTGTCTGGTTTGCCTTGTACTGCCTTAGGTTGTCGCAATACATGTTCAAATTACAGTTGCGTCGGTACAATTCTGTTTCTGATCCACAACATAGTCCTTGCATGTATTCATCTAGTCGGTGCAACTCTTGCTGTTGCACACGCACACGACCAAGTCGCTCGCGTTCATCAGCAAAGTCGGTGCTATCCCACTTCTGCGTATAAGGTCAGTGCATTTCCATCATATTAGTTCGGTGCATATATGTTTAAGACTCACTCAGGGTCGGTGCATGTGTGTATATGCCTAAGACATTCGCAAGGTCTGTGCAATATAGGTCTGTGTAGTCTGTGCAAGTCTCGTGCATAGAGTGGAGTCTGTGCATTTCTTATGCCTTGCACGCATGCTGTCGATATAGTCGTTGCATCTCAGCACACACTCAGTCCGTGCAACACTTGATGTGTGCACAGCTTGACTCCGTGCATACGAGATCTTATACTGAGTGAGTCGATGCATATTACGTCTATTGTTTTATTAACTTCGTGCAATCTCATTATTCCTTGACATGTGTTCAATTGTCATAAGGCAGACTTCGAGCTAAGTATGATTGTCAAGATGCTAGCTCGACGATACTAAAGCTGGCACGTTTCTTCTGAAGACTCAGATCCATACTGAAATCTGAGCGGGAAAGTTGGTTGCTCCACACGCGTTTCTCTTGCTAGATATATATATATAGGGAGCTGGCTTCGTAAACAATAGAAGAGGGTGAAATGCTGAAGAATCTGGAAGAAGGGAGATCGAGCACCCGAAAAGAAAAGAGAGAGAGAGACAAGGCGAAGGGAAGCAAGAACAGCACTCTGAAGATTAGTTTTTCTGGTGTGTTCTCTGGATCAGATCCGAGACACTTGGCTCCTGTGTGAGCAGTTTATTCTGGATTTATTGACAGCTTTCCGTTGTTGTGTTTAGTCCTTTTAGCCTTTTCTTATTTGACATTTTATTCAAGCTATTCGTCAGCGGTTGCAGAGGAGGTTTCCTCTGGTCGGCTAAGCTGTAAAGCCCAGCGGGTCAAGCTGTTTGTCAGCGGTTGCAGAGGAGGTTTCCTCTGGTCGGCTAAGTTGTAAAGCCCAGCGGGTCAAAATGTTCGTCAGCGTTGCAGAGGATTGATTCCTCTGGACAGCAAGCTGTGTCGCTCAGCGGTTGTAGGCAAGCTGTGAAGCCCAGCGATTTTTCAAGCTGTGTGTCAGCAAGAATCCACACTCTGGTTGAGTGTGGGGTGGACGTAGGTCTGAAGGACCGAACCACCTAAAAATCCTTGTGTACTGTGTGGATTGCTCGGTTATGTGTTCAACGCTAGATGCATGCTTAGGATCTCGTTTCAATTTCTTATCTGTTGACTCATCTTCAGAGCACAAACGCTCTGCTTCTGCTGGAAGTGCAGGTCAAGTGTTCAACGGTGTGCATCAATAGAGTATTTCGTTGTTTAGTCAAGTCTTGCATCGTTTCAGGGAGTTCTGATCCGGTGTGTCCTTGTCTAAGGTTTTAAAATTGGTTGAGATTTTCACTGAGGGATTCATTCACCCCCCTCTGAATCCATCGCACCAGCTCTAACAGTTGGTATCAGAGCGGGTGTCTGCACAGAGGGTCCAACGACCTGCAGATCCGATCCGTAATTAGATTTGGTGCGATCTGAATTGATCCGTCTGCTTGCATTAATTGATCTAATATCTATTTAGATTTCTGATCTTGTCTAAGCATGAAGTCCATAATTGATCTTCCGAGGTTTGAAGGTGTTGATTTTTACAAGTGGTTTAATCAACTTAGAGAGTATGTGATGCAGGTTAATCCAGATCTATGGATAATTATTGCACACAGCTCTTATGATGTTCCAAAGGACAATTCCTTATGGAAAACCTCGGACCACTTGAAATATGCAAGGAATCAGAAGGCCCTGGAGCTAACTCTAAGGGCTATAAACACTGACAAGTTTTAATGTGTGCTTGAGTGTTGCAGTGCGTCAGAAGTTGTCAATATGGTTGCAGCTATCAAATGTCAAGATGCTGTAAAGTGTCTCATGGCAGTAGACGAAGACGAAGGATTATATGGAGGAAACTTCGTCACAGATAAATTCTGATACTGGTAATTTCTCTCTCGAAAATTTGATTATGTTGAATGAGCATCTAATTGAGAAGTACGATAAAATTAAATCTGAGAAAAAGAAACTGAGAAAAGAAATGTTGCATGAAATTAGAAGTATGAAGGTGGAAAATGAAAACCTAAAGTCTGACATGAACAGAAAAGAAAATGAAATGCAACAATTGAAGTCTGAAAATGAGAGTTTAAATACCGGACTCGTCAAAGAAAATGATTCTTGCAATGAATGTGCGGTTCTCAGAGATCTGATCAATGATATAGATTATGATGACAATGTGCAAAAAGAATTAATCAAATCTCTGAAAGAAGAAAACAAATTATTACTGGAAAAGAAAGTTGAGGTTGAAGAAAGTGGAGAAAGACTGGTTGAAGAAAATGAAAATTTGAAAAGACTCAACGATGGTTTGCATAATCAAATAATTTCATATGAAGAGGACATTGTGGTATTCCAAACTGAAATTGAAGATCTAAAGAACTCACTGTCAAAGTTTGTTAAGGGAAAAGACAACTTGAATAAGCTGCTTGGAGCTAATGTGAATGCTCAGAAAGAGGGACTGGGTTACAGTCCAGTAATGAAGAAGGTTGATGGAAATAAATTGAAAATTGTTTTTGTTAAAAGTTCAGAATAAGAAAAACCTTCTACCTCATCCCCATTTCAGTTCACGGCAAAGAGAAGTGAAGAGCAGAGTAAAAACTTAGAAAAACAAAAGAAAACTCAGAAAAAGAAAAACAAAACAGAATAAGAATCTGTATGCTGAAACTTCTCAGGCCAAACTGTCTTCTGTTAAAAGAAAGAATGTGAAATGTTTCTACTGTGGTAAATTCGGCCATGAGATGCATGACTGTCTTGATATGAGAAAGGATGAGAAGAAACCTACTCATGTTCAAAACAGTAGAATAAAGTATTTTTACTGTCATAATGCAGGTCATCTCACGCATGAATGCAAATCAATGGAATTAGATGACCTTGTTGCTATTAATTCACAGAAATATCATGCTTCTAGGAGAAAGAATGTGAATTGTTTCTGTTGTGGGAAGTTAGGACACATCTATGCACAGTGCTGACATGCACAGGGAGGCAAACGCACTGCTAAATCTGTTAAATTCCCTGTTCAACAGAATAATTTTAGGAATAAAACTGATCTCATGAAAAAGACGCTTACTTGTTTCAATTGTGGAAAACCTGGCCACAAAGCTTCTGAGTGTTGGGTGGCAGGTTTCAGAAAACAAAATGCTCATGTACATAACAGAAATCTCAATATTCATGCACATAGATTCAATACTCACAATAAGGTGCATAAAAGGAACTTGAATTCTGTTATTTGTCATTACCGTGGTAAGTCTGGACATCCCATGTCCAATTGCAAGTTGATGGGCTATGATGACAGTGTTGCTTGCAAAAGGTCAAGAACACCTGTTGAGGGTAATACAGGACCCAAGGTTGCTTGGGTTCCTGCTGGATCAAAATAACCCTTTGTTTTGCAGGTATGCCTCGGAGGAAATAAAAAGGGGAAAAATAAGTCGAGGCACCAGAACATGAAAAAACCCCATTTTCTACATTTTTCAGGTTAGTCGTCTAATCATCCTAAATTCTGGCTTTACAGTAGTATCTTCCTAAGTTATCATGATACATGTTTGCATTCCAAGTGATGTTCCATGTGCATCTCCTCACTGATATTGTATGAGCAAATGATCCTTGTGGAATGTTACATAAATAATTGAAATAAATCAATGATAGATGATGTCATGTTCATAATTAGATAAGCAGGCTTGCACGACCCTATGGTATATAAAATAGTATGTTGAAAGAAGGGCAGTTGTTTTCTGTCTGGAAATCCATGCTATGCGTAGAGGCTTGCCTTCGCCAGGTACCAGGGGTCAAATTGCATATAGAATCTTCCATGCTCAACTAGAATGTCACAACGTCTGTGCAAGTTTTGTTGTTTCATGCATGCAAGTCGGTGCACTTATCAGCTGAATTCATATAAACTCGGTGCATCCCTTGCCTCGAGCCAGATAAGGTCGATGCAAGTTGTGTGTCTTGACATAAAAAGGTATGTGCATGATTCTGTAGATTGCATATAATGTTGATACATATCTGTGTGAATTAAGAGAATCAGATATTGTCTTTCTTTGACATCTCGTCACATGTTGAGGGGGAGCTGTGCAATTCAGAGATAGAATACATGCTTTGGTCAGTGATTCATTGCTGCTTGGTGTTGCACCCGAAATTATCTCAAGTTACTTTGAGAGATTGTTGCTATGCAACGTTCGACGACAAGGATCGCGTATCGTCAACACCGTCGAACTACGGAGTATCTCCGTGATTTAGGGTCTATTGATCCGATAATATTATCATGGTCGACGTCGCGGCAAGAAGGTTAACAAGGAAGAAACATATGCATACCAGTCCGAGTAGCCGAGCAAGTGTGTTACACGGCACAGACGGGCGCAAAGCTTCCTCCCTACGCGGCGACGAGCGACCAGACAAACAAACAATGCTCCCTCTGCGGATGCGATGCTGCCACGCGGCGAAGGAGCGATCTCCCCGAGATATATAGCTCCACCACGGCTCTTCTCCGACCCGGGACAACGAAAACGGAGCGAAACGGCGTCGAGTGGGGTCAAAAGGCGTCCACCGGGGTCAAACGACCCCTTTGCGGCGAACCGCGGAGGAAAGAGGGCCGCGCCCCCCCCCCCCCCGGGACCCAGCGGGGTCACGCGCGCGACCCCCGAGGGCCGCGCGACCCCGCTGGCCCCCTGGCGGGGTCACGCGACCCCCCCACCCCGCCGGGGTCCGCCCTTTGGCGGGGTCGCGCTCCCGTCCCGGGGTCGCGCGACCCCGCCCGGGTCCGCCCCCCTCCGGGGTCCGGGCCTTCAAAAAAAAACAATTTAAAAAAAAAAGGAGGTTTTTAACCCCCTCAAAGGGGTCATTTGGCCCTTTTTGGTGGCCAGAGGGGTCAAAATGGCTTTTTGCCACCCCACCTTGACAGAATCGGGGCAATTTCGTTCATTTGACCCCTCTGGGCCCTCCCGCCTTCTATAAATAGACCCTAAGGGTCCAAGTGGAGAGAGAATCGACAACGTACGAAGCACTTCTCGCACTCGGAGCATTTGGAGTTTGTTCGTTTGTTTCGGCTCGTGTGGGGTAAGTCCCCGGGTCTTGTATTTATGCCCCTACGGGGTATATTTACATTTACGCCCCTCAACGGGCCATGTTTGTAATTATGCCCCTCAGCGGGCCATGTTTTGTAAGTCTTTACGTCTCGGGACGACTAAGTCAGGTGGTTCCGCCCTTACAATGGCGGAATTGCAAAAACGTCCTCCCCGGGATCGTAAAAGACCAAAGTCCTGTAATTTGCAGTTATACCCTGCAATCTTTTGTAATTGGGACTACGTCCCTATCTCCCGCTCTAATGCGGACTTTTGTACAGTCGACAACTCACCGACAACTCATGTACTCACTGGAATTATAAAAGCACTCAGCATGCTCCATGTGTACCCTCGAGGGAAAATTGCATGAAGACCCTTGGCTTTCCAAAATTGTGTATATACCCCTCCTTCAACCAAATTGACAGATGTGTGCCTTCCATGAAGCCCCTTGTCATTTCTTCGGTCCGGAAGTGTTGTCAGCTCAGTCCAGCACTCGGGTATCATCTCAAACCTAGGTTTAGGGTCTGGTAAAATTACCAAAATACCCCTATGACCTAACAATTGGCCTCAGAGCCCTTGAAACCTTCCAGAAATGGTCTCAATGCCTTGGGAAGTCAGGAATCCAGTCCTATTTCCATTCTAGCCCAGGAATTTTAGCAATACCCCTGGCCAGGGTTTGCCGTCCCGCCCCGACCCGCACCGACCCGCACGACCCTACCCGACCCAGGCGGGCACCGGGTCGCACGGGCTGGGGGTCGTGGACGAGACGCACGGGACCTTGCGCACTGGACCGCAAGGTCCCGTGCGTCCCGCCACGTACCGCTCCGGTGCGAGGCGGGACCCGGCTCGGTACGGGCGGGTCGGGGCGGTTCGCCCATTTAACGGGCCGAAGGGGGAGGCTCCCTCCATCCCTCCCACCGGCGAGCGGCGGTGCAGCGGCGGCGGACGGCGATCAGAGCGGCGGCCGGCCGCTTTGGGCGGCTCAGGGCGGCGATCAGAGGTAGGTAGGTGAAATTTTTTTTAAATGATCGGGGGTGGGGAAGGGGGGGCGTCGACCGCTGGATGTGGCCGGAGGTGGGGGAGGAGGCCGTCTACCAGCCGGATCTGGCCGGAGGTGGACGGAGGTGGGGGTGGGGGACGGCGGGGGGGGGGGGGGGGGGGGGGGGGGGGGGGGGGGGGGGGGGGGGGGGGGGGAGGGCTGGCCGTCTGCCATCGGGTGAGTGGGGCAGGCCGTGGGGGACGGCGGGGGGGGGGGGGGGGGGGGGCTGGGCGTCTGCCACCGGCAGGCCGTGGGGGGACGGGGGGGCGTCTGCCACCGTGGGGGACGGCCGTGGGGGGGGGGGGGGGGGGGCTGGGCGGTGAGTGGGGCAGGCCGTGGGGGACGGGGGGGTGGGCGTCTGCCACCGTCGGGGACGGGGAGGCGTCTGCGACCGGGGGGGGCTGGGCCAAGGGCGGTTTAGGGGGGGGGGGAGGAAAAAAATTAATTTTTTAAAATTTTATATCTTTTTTAATTTAAAAAAGTATAAGAATAAAATTTGTTAGATTGTCATTGTTTAATATTATTTTTGATGTATTGTTGAATTCATGTTGTAGAAAAAATATAATTTTTATTTAATTCATGTTGTAGAATTAAATATATTGATATATTATTTAATTCGTGTCGTAGAAATAATATAAATATTGTTTAATTCATGTTGTAGAAATACATTTATGTTTGATATATTACTTAATTCATGCTTAAATATTAGATTTAATTGAGATGTATTAAATTTAAAATTTAATTTTGTAGAATTAATGATATTATTTTCATTATTAGTTGTAGACGTAAAATAATATAATAATTAATTTTAAAAATTTTAAAGATGTTTTTCATTTAAATATATCTATAGTGAGAAATATTTTACAAAAAATTAAAGATAATATTTATAATTTAAATTAAGTAGAGATGTTTTGAATTTAAATATAAATTTATTGATAAATATTTTACAAATAATTTTAAATGTAATTAAGATGTATAATGTAATTTAAGTAGAGGTGTTTTTAATGTAAATAGTGTTGAATATTTTATAAATAATTTTAAAGTTAATTTAGATCTATAATATAATTTAAATAGAGATGTTTTTAATGTAAACTCTCTTGAATATTTTATAAATAATTTTAAAGTTACTTTAGATATATAATGTAATTTAATTAGAGATGTTTATAATTTAAATATATAAATAGTGATAAATATTTTACAAATAATTTTAAAGTTAATTTATATGTATAATGTAAATTATTTAGATATGTTTATAATTTATATGTAGAAATTCTTATTGCATTTTGTGCTGCAACTGTGCTTGTTATATGCATGACAGCAAATGATTTTGCGTGATCGATTATGTGAATTCTCATACATAACTCATTATGTTGTCATCATCAAAAAGGGGGAGATTGTTGGAAATCTGGTTTTGATAATGACAACTTATGAATCATGTTCAGACTGCTGTGTTTGTCTGGTTTGCCTTGTACTGCCTTAGGTTGTCGCAATACATGTTCAAATTACAGTTGCATCGGTGCAATTCTGTTTCTGATCCACAGCATAGTCCTTGCATGTATTCATCTAGTCGGTGCAACTCTTGCTGTTGCACACGCACACGACCAAGTCGCTCGCGTTCATCAGCAAAGTCGGTGCTATCCCACTTCTGCGTATAAGGTCAGTGCATTTCCATCATATTAGTTCGGTGCATATATGTTTAAGACTCACTCAGGGTCGGTGCATGTGTGTATATGCCTAAGACATTCGCAAGGTCTGTGCAATATAGGTCTGTGTAGTCTGTGCAAGTCTCGTGCATAGAGTGGAGTCTGTGCATTTCTTATGCCTTGCACGCATGCTGTCAATATAGTCGTTGCATCTCGCACACACTCAGTCCGTGCAACACTTGATGTGTGCACAGCTTGACTCCGTGCATACGAGATCTTATACTGAGTGAGTCGATGCATATTACGTCTATTGTTTTATTAACTTCGTGCAATCTCATTATTCCTTGACCTGTGTTCAATTGTCATAAGGCAGACTTCGAGCTAAGTATGATTGTCAGGATGCTAGCTCGACGATACTAAAGCTGGCACGTGTCTTCTGAAGACTCAGATCCATACTGAAATCTGAGCGGGAAAGTTGGTTGCTCCACACGCGTTTCTCTTGCTAGATATATATATATAGGGAGCTGGCTTCGTAAACAATAGAAGAGGGTGAAATGCTGAAGAATCTGGAAGAAGGGAGATCGAGCACCCGAAAAGAAAAGAGAGAGAGAGAGACAAGGCGAAGGGAAGCAAGAACAGCACTCTGAAGATTAGTTTTTCTGGTGTGTTCTCTGGATCAGATCCGAGACACTTGGCTCCTGTGTGAGCAGTTTATTCTGGATTTATTGACAGCTTTCCGTTGTTGTGTTTAGTCCTTTTAGCCTTTTCTTATTTGACATTTTATTCAAGCTGTTCGTCAGCGGTTGCAGAGGAGGTTTCCTCTGGTCGGCTAAGCTGTAAAGCCCAGCGGGTCAAGCTGTTTGTCAGCGGTTGCAGAGGAGGTTTCCTCTGGTCGGCTAAGTTGTAAAGCCCAGCGGGTCAAGATGTTCGTCAGCGTTGCAGAGGATTGATTCCTCTGGACAGCAAGCTGTGTCGCTCAGCGGTTGTAGGCAAACTGTGAAGCCCAGCGATTTTTCAAGCTGTGTGTCAGCAGGAATCCACACTCTGGTTGAGTGTGGGGTGGACGTAGGTCTGAAGGACCGAACCACCTAAAAATCCTTGTGTACTGTGTGGATTGCTCGGCTATGTGTTCAACGCTAGATGCATGCTTAGGATCTCGTTTCAATTTCTTATCTGTTGACTCATCTTCAGAGCACAAACGCTCTGCTTCTGCTGGAAGTGCAGGTCAAGTGTTCAACGGTGTGCATCAATAGAGTATTTCGTTGTTTAGTCAAGTCTTGCATCGTTTCAGGGAGTTCTGATCCGGTGTGTCCTTGTCTAAGGTTTTGAAATTGGTTGAGATTTTCACTGAGGGATTCATTCACCCCCCTCTGAATCCATCACACCAGCTCTAACACTTATGCTTTAGAAAAAATGTCTAGAACTAGAAATGAGACACCTGCATTGCTTGTATATGAAGAATATTGAACATTAACCAATATCACCACAGCATCTTGGCTCAAGTATATCGGCCCACAAATGAGTTACTGACTTGCCATGTAGGAGATGTCCCAAACCTTGCATCTTCTGCAATAATTCTCTTTTACTGCCATCTCTTGTGGCTTCCCTTCTCTCCCTGATCTCTAGAGCCACGTGCAAAGATAGGCAAGGTTATGTTCCCTAGCTTCCTAGGGCCAACCCCTCCTAATTGTCTCTCTCAATGTACCATATCCCATCTCACCGCATGAAACACAATGTCTGAATCCTCCCTATACCTCCATAGGAAATGGATCCACACACGATTCAAATTCTGCTCCAGAGTCTTAGGGGATAGTGAACAGAGAATGACGTGGAGCGAGACGCGAGGTGTCGAGCAATGGATCAAGTTAGCGTATCCTATGATGGCGATATTCACGTGGACGACGATCGGAGTCGCAAATTGAGTCATTTTTTTATTTTATTATGTATTTTACTTTTACTTGAGTCTAGTTTAGAAAAAAATAAAAAAATGTTATCTTTATTTTGGGCTATGCTTATTTATTGGGCCTCCTATATGGGCCTAAGTAAGAGTCCTTTTGTAGGAGGTAAAATGGTCCGAGTCACATGTAATTTTCCCTATAAATAGAGAGCCCCTCCTCTTGTAACGGATGACGAAGGAATAAAGAGATGTTTTGGAAAACCATAGCCTTGTCTCTATGAGAGAGAGAGCCCGAAGGTGTCCCTACGAGAGGGAGGGCGCGAGACCCACACCACACCTCCATATCCCCCCCTCCTCTTCCTTCTTCCTCCTCCTCTTCTTCTTCCTCTTCCTCATTTCTTCCTCTCATTGTCGCAGCAACCCACTCCATCCCGTCCACCGTCACACACCGCCGCTGCACTTCCCACCACCGCAGAGCCACTGCCCAGCCACCACCACCACCACTGCCCGGCCAAGCCCGTCGTGCAAGCACAGTCCAACCTCAGCCCCCCCTGTGTGATCCCGTCCCCAAAGCACCCAACACCGCCGCCCACCATTTCGTCTTCCCCGCTACTACAGCTAGGTGCGACGCCACCCCCCCTTCCCTGAGCCCCATCCCCAGCGGCCATCGGCCATCGCAGGCCCCTGCTGCCCCCCCCCCCCCACCCCGCGCCTCCACCGGCGCCGCCGTCCCCACTCACCCGTCCACCCACCACCTTCCCTCTACAGCCACTGCGACCCCCCCCCCCGCGTTCCTCTTCTTCCCCTCCCCTCCTCCTGACGCTGTCACCGACCACCCCCCCCCCCCGCCAAAGTCCGCCGGACCCCCACCATCTGCCTCTTCCTCTCTGTTGCGGCACCACGCCGGTGTCTGGAGCCCGCCGTCCACCTCCCTTGCAGTTGTCTGTCACCGTCGACAAACCCCACCCCACCCCCGACTACCACCTGCCCCCTCTCTTCTTTTCTTTCTCCCTCCCTCTTGCCATTTTCAAACCATCTTCCCCGTACAGCCACAATAGGCATGGTCTGTGTTTGTGCCGTTTGGCCGATCCCGTGGCCCCATACTGGCTGACCCCGTCGTATCGCCCTCCCCCTCTCCACTTACTACCATCTTCAAACAACTTTTCACTTTTTTTACTTTACATATAACATTCCCCCATGCAGCCTTAAATGCCCATGACATGGGCCACGAAACCCTTCCAGCACGTCTCCTTCTCATCATCTCTCTTTCCCACTCCATTCACGTGAGAAGACAACCATGACTCACCTTTTTTCGTTATTTTATTCCCCAAGACCTTCCTCATTGTTTACCCCAATCCAGATCACCCCCTACCTTTCCTTCTCTTCTCTCGATTCACCCTCCCCTGCCACCATCTCTCACCCCTCACCTTTGTACGAGACCCATGCCATCTTCTGACAGCGCCAGGACATGCTCCCCCTCTTCCCTTCACCGTCGTACACTACTCACCTTTCAACTTTCTTACTCAACCCCCACGCCACTCCTGCTCCCTCCCTCTCCCACTCACAACAACCCCGCCCCCCATCCACGTCTATCTTTGCCCCTGTCCCACAGTCCCTCTCTCCCTCACCCTGCTACGGAACCCACGCCACCCTCCATATCACTCTCGTACCATACCCCTTTCTCCCTCACTTCCTCTTCTCACGTCAACCTACGATTGGCCCACACCCTCTCTCGTCTATCGCATCTCTCTTCCTCTCCCTTTGTGCGTCGCTCTCGGAATAGCGGCTCCGTCACTGGACCCATCCCACCATATCACCACACTCGGAGTCCTTAAGAGAGAGGACCGACCAATACATTTGGGGTTTCAATCGTCTTTGTTCCACGTAAGAAGTTAGTCGCACTCATCTCACACACTCGGGATTGCAATATTGAAGATTCGACGGCACGCAAAGAGAGTTTAGTTCGACACGTAGAAGGTCCACCATATTTTGTCCCGCATCAGTTTGGTATCAGAGCTTAGGGAATCGGTTTGTTCTATCAGACCGGGACCCGAGGCACACTTCATGATCCCATGTCTTACATACCCACGAGACACTGCTCCATGGATCTCGACTACGCCACTACCCTACGAGAATTACTCGTAGACTTTAAACAGTTGGGTAGCCATCTTGAGCGTATTCAAGGGTTGATCCAAGCTACCGTCGATAGGCTCACCGCCTACGATGAGACTGTCAAGGAAACTTGTATTCTCAAATCAACAGTTAAGGAAGTGGTCTATGAGGTTGATCCCGCGTGGGTAGAAGAGTATGAAGCGCAACAACGGGAAGTGATGTATGAGCCCGATCCCGCATGGGCAGAAGAGTATGAAGAGCAACAATGGGAAGTGATCTATGAGCCTGATCCTGCATGGGCCGAAGAGTACGAAGAACAGACACGAGAATGGTTTATGTTACATGATGCTTGAGATCATGATTTGTCCATTGCTTCCGAGTTAGATTTTATTGATGACACATTGTTCGAGGTTGCCCCGTCAATTGCTCCACCCGACCTTATTCTACCTCGAGAGTCGTCCCATGTTGACATAGTGTGGCAGAATTTTTATGAGGCACATGAGGAGCGACGACCCGATATTCTTCATATGATCGTCCACCCCGGTCGTGCATTCTCTCTATGAGTGATCGTCTCCATCATCCTTCGGCACTTCAAAAATCAAGGACGAGTTTTCTCGAACCGAGAGCGATTGACGTGGAGCGAGACGCGAGGTGTCGAGCTATGGATCAAGTTAGTGTATCCTATGATGGCGATATTCACGTGGACGACAATCGGAGTCGCAAATTGAGTCATTTTTTATTTTATTATGTATTTTACTTTTACTTGAGTCTAGTTTAGAAAAAAAAACAAAAAAATGTTATCTTTATTTTGGGCTATGCTCGTTTATTGGGCCTCTATATGGGCCTAAGTAAGAGTCCTTTGTAAGGGGTAAAATAGTCCAAGTTACATGTAATTTTCCCTATAAATAGGGAGCCCCTCCTCTTGTAATGGATGATGAAGGAACGAAGAGATGTTTTGGGAAACCATAGCCTTGTCTCTGTGAGAGAGAGAGCCCGGAGGTGTCCCTGCAAGAGGAAGGGCGCGAGGCCCACACCCCACCTCCATATCCCCCCCTTCCCCTTCCTTCTTCCTCCTCCTCTTCTTCTTCCTCTTCCTCTCACTGCCACAGCAACCCACTACATCCCGTCCACCGTTGCACGCCGCCGCTGCAGTTCCCACCACCGTAGAGCCGCTGCCTTGCCGAGCCCGCCGTTCCAACACAGTCCAACCTCAGCCCCCCCCTGGGCGCTCCCGTCCCCAACACACCTAGCACGGTTGCCCACCGTTTCGTTTTCCCCGCCAACGCCACTAGGTGCGATGCCACCCCCCTTCCCTGAGCCCCATTCCCGACCGCCAACCCCGGCCTCCACCGGCCATCCCAGGCCCCTGCTAGCCCCCCCCCCCCCGGCCGCCATCCCTACTCACCCGTCCACCCACCACCTTCCCTCCGCAACCACCGCGACCCCCCCCTTCCTCTTCTTCCTCTCCCCTCCTCCTGACGCCGTCACCGACCCCCCCAGAGTCTGTCGGACCCCCACCATCTGCCTCTTCCTCTCTACTGCGCCAGTGTCTAGAGCCCGCCGTCCACCTCCCTTGCAGTTGTCCGCCGCCGTCGACAAACCCCACCCCCGCCGTCTACCACCCTCCCCCTCTCTTCTTTTATTTCACCCTCTCCCTCACCATTTTCAAACCATCTTCCCCGTACAGCCACGATAGGCGTGGTCCGTGTGTGCACCGTTCGGCCGATCCCGTGGCTCCATATCGGTTGACCCCGTCGTATCGCCCTCCCCCTCTCCACTTACTACCATCTTCAAACAACTTTTCACTTTTTTTACTTTACACATAACATTCCCCCCTGCATCCTTAAATGCCCATGACATGGGCCACGAAACCCTTCCAGCACGTCTCCTTCTCATCATCTCTCTTTCCCACTCCATTCACGCGAGAAGACAACCATGACTAACCTTTTTTCGTTATTTTATTCCCCAACATTTAATGCCCCAAGACCTTCCTCATTGTTTACCCCAATCCAGATCACCCCCTACCTTTCCTTCTCTTCTCTCGATTCACCCTCCCCTGCCACCATCTCTCACCCCACACCTCTGTACGAGACCCATGCCATCATCTGACCGCCCCAGGCCACGGTCCCCCTCTTCCCCTCACCGCCGTACCCTACTCACCTTTCAACTCTCTCACTCAACCCCCATGCCACTCCTATTCCCTCTCTCTCCCACTCACAACAACCCCCCCCCCCCATCCATGCCTATCTTTGCCCCTGTCCCACAGTCCCTTTCTCCCTCACCCTACCACGGAACCCACGCCACCCTCTATATCACTCTCGTACTATACCCCTCTCTCCCTCACTTCCTCTTGTCACATCAACCTACGATCGACCCACACCCTCTCTCGTCTATCGCGTCTCTCTTCCTCTCCCTTTGTACGTCGCTCTCGGAATAGCGGTTCTGTCACTCAACCCATCGCACCATCTCACCACACTAGGAGTCCTCAAGAGAGAGGACCGACCAACACATTTGGGGTTTCACTCGTCTTTGTTCCACGTAATAAGTTAGTCGCACTCATCTCATGCACTCGGGATTGCAATATTGAAGATTCGACGGCGCGCAAAGAGAGTTTAGTTCGACACGTAGAGGGTCCACCGTATTTTGTCCCGCATCAATTTGGTATCAGAGCTTAGGGAATCGTTCTGTTCTATCGAACCGGGATCCAAGGCACACTTCATGATCCCATGTCTTACATATCCACGAGACGCTTCTCAATGGATCTCGAGTACGCCACTACCCTACGAGAATTACTCACGGAGTTTAAACATTTGGGTAGACGTCTCGAGTGTATTCAAGGGTTGATCCAAGCTACCTTCGATAGGCTCACCACCCACGATGAGACTATCAGGAAAACTTGTATTCCCAAATCAACAGTTAAGGAAGTGGTCTACGAGGTCGATCCCGCGTGGGTAGAAGAGTATGAAGAGCAACAACGGGGAGTGATCTATGAGCCCGATCCTGTATTGTCCGAAGAGTACGAAGAACAGATGCGAGAATGGTTTATGTTACATAATGCTTGGGATCAAGATTTGTTCATTACTTCTGAGTTAGATTTGATTGATAACACATTGTTCGAGGTTGACCTGTTAGTTGCTCCACCAGACCTTATTCTACCTCGAGAGTCGTCCCATGTTGACATAGTGTGGCAAGATTTTTATGAGGCACATAAGGAGCGACGACCCGATATTCTTCCTATGATCGTCTACCCCGGTCGTGCATTCGATTTGTGCGTGATCATCTCCATCATCCATCGGCACTTCAAAACTCGAGAACGAGTTTTCTCGAACCGAGAGCGATTGACGCGGAGCGAGACACGAGGTGTCGAGCTATGGATCAAGTTAGCGTATCCTATGATGGCGATATTCACGTGGACGACGATCAGAGTCGCAAATTGAGTCATTTTTTTTTATTTTATTATGTATTTTACTTTTACTTGAGTTTAGTTTAGGAAAAAACATAAAAAATGTTATTTTTATTTTGGGCTATGCTTCTTTATTGGGCCTCCTATATGGGCCTAAGTAAGAGTCCTTTTGTAGGGGGTGAAATGGTCCAAGTCACATGTAATTTTCCCTATAAATAGGGAGCCCCTCCGCTTGTAATGGATGATGAAAGAATGAAGAGATGTTTTGGGAAACCATAGCCTTGTCTCTGTGAGAGAGAGAGCCTACAGGTGTCCCTGCGAGAGGGAGGACGCGAGGCCCACACCCCACCTCCATATCCCCCCTTCCTTCTTCCTCCTCTTCTTCTTCTTCCTCTTCCTTATTTCTTCCTCTCACTGCCGCAGCAACCCATTCTGTCATGTCCACCGTCGCACGCCACCGCTGCACCTCCCACCACCACAGAGCCGCTGCCCAGCCACCACTGCCCTGCCGAGCCAGCCAATCCAACACAGTCCAACCTCAGCCCGCCCTATGCGCTCCCGTCCCCAACGCACCAAGCACCACCGCCCACCATTTCGTCTTCCCCATTATTGCTGCTAGGTGTGACGCCACCCCCCTTCCCTAAGCCCCATCCCCGGCCGCCAACCCCTGCCGCCAAGGACCATCGCAGGCCCCTGCTAGCCCCCCCCCCTGCCTCCACTGGCGCCGCCGTCCCTACTCACCCGCCCACCCACCACCTTCCCTCCGCAGCCAACGCGACCCCCCCTCCTCTTCTTCCCCTCCCCTCCTCCAGACGCCATCACTGACCCCCCCCCCCCCCAGAGTCCGCCGGACCCCCAACATCTACCTCTTCCTCTCTGTTGCAGCACCACGCTGGTGTCTGGAGCCTGCCGTCCACCTACCTTGCAGCTATCTGTCACCGTCAACAAACCCCACCCCCACTGGCTACCACCCCCCTCTTCTTTTCTCTCTCCCTCTCTCTCGCCATTTTCGAACCATCTTCCCTGTACAGCCACGATAGGCATGGCCCGTGTATGCGCCGTTCGGTCGATCCCGTGGCCCCATACCGGCTGACCCCGTCGTATCGCCCTCCCCCTCTCCACTAACTACCATCTTCAAACAACTTTTCACTTTTTTTTACATATAATATTCCCCCTTGCAACCTTAAATGCCCATGACGTGGGCCACGAAACCCTTCCAAGACGTCTCCTTCTCATCATCTCTCTTTCCCACTCCATTCACGTGAGAAGACCACCATGACTCACCTTTTTTAGTTATTTTATTCCCCAACATTTAATGCCCCAAGACCTTCCTCATTGTTTACCCCAATTCCGATCACCCCCTACCTTTCCTTCTCTTCTCTCGATTCACCCTCCCCTGCCACAATCTCTCACCATTCACCTCTGTACAAGACCCATGCCATCTTCTGACCGCGCCAGGTCACGCTCCCCCTCTTCCCCTCACCATCGTACCCTACTCACCTTTCAACTCTCTCACTCAACCCCCACGCCACTCCTGCTCCCTCTCTCTCCCACTCACAACAACCCCCCCATCCACGTCTATCTCTGCCCCTGTCCCACAGTCCCTCTCTCCCTCACCCTACCACGAAACCCACGCCACCCTCCATATCACTCCCGTACCATACCCCTCTCTCCCTCATTTCCTCTTCTCACGTCAACCTACGATCGGCCCACACCCTCTCTCATCTGTCGCGTCTCTCTTCCTCTCCCTTTGTACGTCTCTCTCGGAATAGCGGCTCTGTCACTCGACCCATCGCACCATCTCACCACACTCGGAGTCCTTAAGTGAGAGGACTGTCTGACACATTTGGGGTTTCACTCGTCTTTGTTCCACATAAGAAGTTAGTCGCACTCATCTCATGCACTCGGGATTGCAATATTGAAGATTCGACAGCGCGCAAAGAGAGTTTAGTTCGACACGTAGAGGGTCCACCATATTTTGTCCCGCATCAGAGAAAGAAAGTAAGCAGAGGATTGGACAATACTGCCTTACACAAAGATGAGTTTTCTTCCAACATAAACATGTTAACAATTACACCCTTAGCATGTGATGGCCCTATCTGGTAGACAAAGTCCAAGCCATAAAAAGGCACTAGTCTGCTCTCCATGTACCCATGAACGACCAAACTCCTCATCTGCAAGGATATCAAGTAAGGTACTGGTCAAAAGATGACCCTTAAAACCTTTGATATGCCCAGAGAAACAGGAGAAGCTTAATAATTAATGTCACCTACAGAGCTCCCAACAAGCAAAGAATAGTGTTGTCCACATACCACATATAAGTGATCTCCACCTGGGAAGATAAAGTCCTTAAGGACAACAGACCACATATAAGTGATCTCCACCTGGAAGGAGAAAGTCCTTATGCTTCTGGCTAGCTCTCATCTGCTGATCTACATGCAATTCATGGCCTGTGACATAAGCTTTGTGTGTGTAAATGGGCAAGCTAGAAAGCATACATTACCTAGCACCAATATGCCCGGACAATAGTCTTGCATTTCATCCTGCCAATCTCCTTCTCAACTTTTCAGTTAGGCAAATCCCAATCCTTCACATGAATGACATTCCTATAGAGTAGGAGATCCAAATAAGAAATACAAAAAGTACCCACCTCGCACCCCATAATTCTCGCTGCCCTACTCACCCTGGTTTGCTTCATATTAACACCTATCACTGTACCCCAATCAAAATTTACAAGCCAGCCATCAACTCTCACAAAACAAGAAGTTGCTTCACCATTAACAGTAATTGCTCCTCTTTGGTACAAAGAAAACAGTGTCATCAGAATAAAGAAGATGTGTGACATGTAGGC
The DNA here is from genome assembly GCA_022559845.1 of Amorphophallus konjac. Taxonomy (NCBI): domain Eukaryota; kingdom Viridiplantae; phylum Streptophyta; class Magnoliopsida; order Alismatales; family Araceae; genus Amorphophallus; species Amorphophallus konjac. The sequence goes on from CM040122.1 coordinate 390,366,564, forward strand.
CCTACCAGACAAGCCGCACGCTTTTCACCCTATCCCACATTCTACTCAACAACTGAAAGATAAACAGAAAAAGTGAGGCGGACATGGGGTCTCTCCTTGACACAACCCTCTCCCACAATGAAAGAAAGTAGAAGATTGTCTATCGACAAGCACAGAAGATCTAACAAATATAATGTTAGGCCTCGATCCAGCTAATCCACCAATCTACAAAACCCATCTGAGAAAAAGCAGAGAACCAGCCCAAATTAACACAATCATAAGCTTTATCAAGTATCAACAACTAACTTAATCATACTCATCCCACAATACCTCATAGCATGTATTCATTCATGGGCCATCAAAAAGTATTTCTGAATCTAGCTTCCTAGGCATGCTGATTCCAACAAACCAGTTTGTCAGATGACCAAAATTGGTGATAATTTTACATAACCTATTCAAGAGAATAATGGAACTAAAGTCCTGTAAACACTCATAACCTTCCTTCCTTGATATGAGAAGAAAAAACATTTCATTCACCTACCTAGATGCACCCCACCCTCCTTAAAGTCCCAAGCAGCATCAAATTGACTTTGGATGGGAATCATTCCCATCAGTTTATGCGGATTGAGCTAAATGGCAGTTGCGACCAAGAAAAACACTATCATTTCACCTGTATGGAAAGACATAATGGATGTGACAGGTGAATTTATGAAGAGTTGCAATGCCTTAGAAGATGATGGAAAGGACACCAGATAATGGATTATGGGAAGGCATTGGGGTTCAGAAAACTGGGCAAGGCACTTAAACATTAATATCCAGACCTACTTCACCTGAGTATGAGGGAGGTTCTGTGTGATCATTTTCAGCAGTAGCACCATGATGTTATATTTGTCCAACTGTGGAGAAACATTACAGATCAAGAAATGAGTAGGATAGAGGAATAAATGCAGCAACTTTCCCATATTGCATCCCACTATGTGATAGAATGAAAAGAAGATACATGACATATTCACTGTCAAATACTTCGATAAGAACTTAAAAACGAGGTATGTAGTTTGGGAAGACCTGAAACAAGATTGGAAGCCCATACACCCCCCTTAAATCGATGCTTCTTCAGCCAACAGAATAGATTAAAGACAGACAATAGTCTTAGAAGAGAATTGATTGTGGAAAGAAGTCTGCCACGTTAGCTCAATTTGAATACACTGAAAATCATTTTTCAGATGTAACGGAGAGGTATGGTAAGGGGCAGCTCAGAGTTTGGCCTGTTTCCTCGGTTAGCCAAGATAGGTTGGGCTCCTTGTAAGCTGATCAAAACATTACATATGAGAAATCCCAAATAATAGGTGTTCTACAAGTGCTCAGGCTACTTTATCACATATGTGAAGGAGGAGAAATAAAGGATCTATAAGAAGGAAGGAACCATAACCCAAAGTCTGTGAGCATGAATAAGGAATGACACAAAGTCGGTGCATATCTTGTGCAAATCTAAGGGAGACTAATCAACAGCTTCTTACTATATGCTGCCTTTTTCTGGTAGTATTGCACATGTAAAGAGGTAAACATTCAAATCCCCCACCCCCCACACATCCCACACATGCATGCATGCATACACACACACATACATGTAACTGCTTAACGGTCATTAAAACCATTTTCTCCATCATCTTTAGGAATTTCAACACATATGAACCATCATATGAGGTGTAACCTCACACACAGTATTGACAAGTGTTACCATTTCAATTCATCCCATTTGACTTCTCTCTTACTCTAATTACTAAATCACCCAAAACTCATCCATCATCAACAAACAGTAAATACTAAACTTATCAATATCCTCTTACACATCCATCACGTTTCTGCTGTGTTACCCTAACATGTATAACTTGTGTACACAAATTAATTAGCTGAACACCGCCTGTAATGATCATTGAGTATCACTCACTAAGAAGCCTTCCTCTTACTTATAGGTCATTGATCATACAACTGTCTAACTTCCGATCATTATCACATTTTTCCTACTCTAGGACTTCTCCCTAATGGATTTTGGTTTCCCGCTCTTCAAGAGTACACAGCCAAATAACATTATCCAATCTAGGCCAAACAACCAAAAATATTGCATGTCAATAGTTGCAACTAAGAGGCTGTACATATTAATGATGATTTGATATGCAAAAGATTGTAAAAGGATCATGCTTACTGACATGTCCATTTGAACTTTCCTGTGAACGTGACTTTCCACCTTTTTCCTTAGGAACATAAGCCTCATCTTCTGTATCCATCAAAACAAAAAAGTATCAAGAATATGAGCAGGGCCAAGTGAAAGAAAATGTTTCTAAAATGATCATAACTGCCTATGAGTATCTTAGCGTTATCTCTGTGCTTTGTAGAATAATCTACAAAATTTTCTTCCTTATAATGAATGAAGCCGAATACATAATTAATGGCCTTTTCCATCTTCAAATTTCTATACCACATGTATTGAATCTCTAAATACCAGAATGGATAAAGAGGGGAACTACTTCGATCTTCACAAATTTAACACGAATATTTCGATATAGGTCTCAGCTAGACCACAGATTTTCACTTGCTGTAGCCACCCTTCCCCCGTTTTGCTGAATCCATCACCACCTCATCCGTAGTACGCTGATTTTTCTCCTAATAGGCCACTTGAATATTCACCATGCACTTCGTTCTCTAGTTTATGTTCACTACCTACTGAGGTTTTCATTGAATAGTTAGAAATATCTCTGCCACCTTTTATTGGACTTGATCTCACGCATATTCGCATCCCAAGGATCCCAAATTCCGCATCTGCGATCCCAACCCCGCCAAACCTCGTCCACCTCAAGCTCTCTCAGTTTCAGTATAATAAGTAAAGTCTACAAATTGGTGTATTCCATCTTCAGAAAATTACCTCTGCTCAGCTCGTGAGAAACAGAAAGCGCGTACTCCCGCGCCACATTCCTCGCCTCCTCTTCAAGCGACTCGACGTCGGAAGGGTAGTCCTCACTATCGGCCTCGTCCGCTCCTACTTCCCCTTCGTCCCATTCTTCCCATTCCTCCTCACCGTCAGCGGGGAAGTCACCATCTAACGTCTGGAATGCCCTCGGCGGGAGTCCGCGGAGGCGGTCCGCTCCGGGGCTGCGGAAGCAAAATGAGAGGCCGCTGAAGGAGGGGTTCAGGAAGGGAACGAGCAGCGCCGCGTGCGTGTTCCTGAGAAGAACGCCGGGGTAGCGGGTGGGAGTGGAAGTGGCTGCCGAAACCCTGGAGGGGAGCTTGCTGCTGCTGGTGTTGGTGGTGCTACTGCTGTTGTTGCATGCCTCGGCAAGGCGAGCGTTGGGCGAGCGGAGCTCCGCGGCAACCGCCGCCATGGGGAACGAGTGCGAGCGACGAATGGGGAACGGGAGTTATCCGGTTGTTTTCGTCTTCGTTCCCCACGCGAGAGGGAGACGAAGTGGTGCTTAATGGGCTGCGGACCGGACAGCGGCGGCTGGATGGACGAGTAGTGGGCTTACACATTTTGCTGAGTATCGGTGGGCTCGATTTTTTTTGGCCCACAGTTTAGATTTGGTGCAAGGATTACATTACTGCAGATCCCTTGTAGTGTAGCTAAAAGAGACGGCATATGCCGTGCATTAAGATTTCCAGTCTCGTTCGTATTAATTGTACTGGTATTTTATTAATACGGTATGATTTAGATCGATATCGTTTAATATCGAGAAAAAATATATTATATATATATATATATATATTATAAAATAGAAATACTCAAATAATTTTATATCTTGGTTAGTTAGTTGATATGCGATTTAAACCGAATCTCCTCGATTCAAATCCCATGTTTGTCATATTTTTAAGCACTTTTTAAACTTAAAATTAAATTGATTTTTTTTCAAAAAATATAAACGTGCTAATTTCAAATACAGAACCTCACATTCAAACGTGAGGTCCTCAACCAACTAATTTACAAAATAAACTTATTATAAAAAAATATTTAATATTTAAAAAATATATGTTACGTATCGATAGCATACCACCGACCGGTCGTATCGAATTTTGTTGTCTCATGTAAGACATCTTTTATTCGATTTTAACTTTGAAGCTGAAGACGTACAAATTTTGGATGTCTCCTTTAGATATTGTCCCCGCTACGTCTGGAGGTGACTAGAGTTTTGTCCTTTTTTCTGGAAAAAGGACTCTCAAATGAGAAGACTTTGGTCTTGCTTATAAGCACATGTCCATCTTTGTAGTTTTCAATATGGGATCTTTTGAGTCCCCTTCTTAGGCCTCTACACTAGCCCCCCAGCAAAGGTGGACTTTGTTGTGCTTATTGGTCGAAGTTCCCATAGACGGTGTCAATGAAGACATACAAATTTGGGATGTCTCCTTCGAGATATTGTTCCCGCTACGTCTGGAGGCGGCTAGGGTTTTGTCCCCTTTTACATATAAAAGGGCCCTCAAAGGAGAAGACTTGGGTCTTGCTTATAAGCACATGTCCATCTTTGTAGTTTTCAATATGGGATCTTTTGAACCCCCTTCGTAGATCTCTACACAAGCTAAAACTACACAAACTAAAATTTAAGGAGTGACCACAAGTGGTGCAACCAGGGTTTGTCAAATTGGGACGGGATGACCCGAATCGCCCGTCTCAGACCGTCCCAGCCACAGACCAGGATGACCGGTCGATCTGTGAGATGCAATCGGGACATTTTATATATTTGATATTTTATTTTAAATATAAAATATTTTATAAGTAAGTTGCTTAAGTGTCTTTATTAGTTTGAGGGTGATTTGGATTCAAAATATACTAGTTGCATACGTTTCTTTCTTTATTTTTAAGATTGTCAATCAAAAAATTTAAAATCAAAAGACGTTTGAATACGTCTTGCATGAAATGCACAAACCCATCTTACGGTACGGAGTAGGATGGTATCATACCGTCTCGACATAAAATTGAGATGGTCGATACGACCGAACCTATAAACCTTGGGTGCAACATGTAAAATTTTATTGATTTATTAGTTCAAAAATAATCTTATTGTATAAGCTAAATACAAACAAAAAATCTGGCGTGTAAATAAAAGTGTAAAAATATCCTCTGTTAACGTGCCATCATATTTTTTTTGACAACAGGTAACTGTAAGGGTATTTCTGTACTTATGTTTATTTAAGAAGGTTACTTTAGTTAATACATACGAGAAGAGTGACAATTGTCACAATTCTGCATTTATGCTTGTAAGAAAAAGTATTTACAAATTTCAATATACATACTTAATATTTTTAAAAAATTACCCATGTAACTTTTAAATCTTTCAAAATTATCTCTATATTCTTACCTTTATCGTATTTATCATAATACCCCTAAAACCCTTCAGAAAATAGTCATTGTGCCTTAAAATTAAGGGGGCTCTTTTTTTAAGAATTTCAGAGGTATTACTGTAAATATGATAAAAGTAAAGATATAGGGATAAATTCATAAGATTTCAAGAGTATAGGGATAATTTTCTTAATATTTGTTTTTATAAAAATGTCTATAATTAATTAACCGCTTGTTAGAATGTCTCTTTATTTCTCACCCTTCTTAATTTTTCATTGGCCAGCTAGAAGCTCCATTTTTTTACTGACAATCTATCCCTATATATCAATCTTTCATACTTACGCATATCGGCATATTAACGTGCATGTTGATGTATTAAGATCTTAATTAACAAAGATGCAGTGAGATATTATCAAGATGTTAACATATTAACAAGATAATGTAGTAATCTAATTAAGAAGCTAGCTTACTCGCAACAGAAGAAGAGTATCGCAGAGAGACGTACGGCCCAAACAGAGAGAGTGATCACGTTTGTTTTGCGAGAGGGCTAAAGATCCATGCATGGCATGGGGTCACGCAGACGTACGTGAGACGACCCTTTCAGTCTTGTACGAAAGCGCAGAGCAGTTCGAATGATCTGCTCAGCGCGCACTTTGATGATCAGAAGATTAGACTGTAGTAGTATAAATTTAACTCTTAATTAAACACGTCTTATGGAAGTCCTCAAGTCAGAATTGTACGTAATAGAAGCGATCTTCGTAGACTTGCACAAGACAGGAAATTAAGAGTTGAATTTCCTATGGAATTAATAGATGGGATACAACCTCAGCATGTAGGAAGAACACTTGGCCTTCATCCGATCATTTGGACAATGCAACTCAACTTGCCATTTTAAATTAAAAGCAGCACGTTTTAAGGGCTCACAACGGAGAAGATAAGGAGAAGATCAATCCAGTTGGCATCTTCCGGGGGTTTCGTCCACTCTGAGATCCGTATTGAATCGAATTTCCTCTGATCTGATTGAAGTCAGCTCAACTTGAAATTGACTAAAACTAACTTGACAGTGTTGCGTACTTATTTTTTAATTATAAGATTTATGATTATCATTATATCATTATTCTGATTTTTATTTTTAAAAAAAATTAAATCATTTTAAAAATTATATTATTATTTAAATATTTCGTAACGACTCAGTACAATTCCCCTGACTCGTGACTCAAAATCCTGTGAATATGATCTGAGGCGCTCAAATCGGAGCAAGTCATACCGAGTCAAAGAACTATGCTTCCGACTCCACCCATGATACTTCCTGCTGAAGGGAGTTGGAAGTTGCGGACGAAGCTTCCCTGCGCCAACGCCTTCAGGTCCATCATAATTAAGATTGATAACTCCTCAAAAGACTCAGCCTCGCTCACGGAACAATATGATATTACAACAGTACATTATTCTCTTATCAAGGCATGTTTAACGAAACAAGCACAGAGGGTGGAGGGAAGGGAAACACGCGTCCACCCGCGTGCATTCAGTCGCAGAAGAAACAGTGGAGGGTTAAAATTTGCTTCAGTTTACAACAACACTCCAGCTCGATCTCTCGTTCAGGAGTCAGGATCCCCAGGTCCTCCACACAGGGGGGCCACCGACGACAAGAGAGCTAGCTAACAGGGGGAGTTGGAGTCTTCCTCCATTGTCGGGTGCTGCGAGGGGGGGCAACCAGGGGAGGCTCTTTCCTGGGGGGCGGCAAGTGGAGTCACAAGGGGTGGCGCCTCTGTAGTAGTTCTTTTAACAAATTAAGGGCCAGAGACTCAGCGGTGACTCAAAATGTCACTGTATATGGTTTGTATCTTCCGACCGCCGAGCTGTTCTCACTGTCAGTCGCCAGCCTCTGACGCCGCCCGTTAACGTTATCACGTTGGGCACGCGTAAATTAGACCGATCTGATGTGTGAACTTGAAACGAAAATATCCGTGCATGTTAAGTCTAGCTAGCTAGGTTTCCGGTCAGATTATGTGTAGAACTTTTGACGGATTTTGTTGGTGAGAAAATGGCGATGTGAGTTTGTCGGGGAGATTAATGTAATCCCGCGCTGGGAAAATAAGTAGCAGTTCGATCGATCATATCTCTGTCTTCTCAAGGCCGCTGTTTTGAGGGTGACTCGTGATGAATAAGTAAGAAAGGGTGCCATATGATAGGATAGACTTACCTAAGAAGACCCCACGGGGACATCTTTTCGGCAGGGGGACACCGAACTAGCCATCCATTTGCACGGCTGGTTCGGCTCCTTCTGGATGCGGACATCTCCTGCAAACATCACACGTCTAGTGGGGTTTGATCAGTAACAGGGGACTCTCCAGTCTCCACCCTCTGATAACCCCACGCATGGGGGTGTCCGTTCTGCTGTCGTGGTATGGCATCATGCAAAGATTCTCTCACGGGCGACGTGGTGGGATTGGCCTCTCTTTAGGTTGTGGTTGGTGAGGGAGGGGTTGCGCCTCCTCCGCATGACAGGCTACAGTTTCTGTGATAAGATGGCATGGGGATTGACGTGCTTGGGCCCATGGATGGAGGAACTCACTTGAACTGGACCAATGGGCTGAGTCCACTCTTGCTGTCGTCCGATTACAAAGGGGAAACTGAACTCAGATATATAGCTGCCCCTCGGTACTCTCAATAATTGAGTCGGATGTAAGTAGATCCATACTTGGAATGTGTACATCCAGACGCATTTTGAATTTTTATAATTTCTGTGTGTAAATGAATAAAGAGAAATGCTAGTTGTCTATCCTAGACGCAGAAGTTTTCTACCAGCACTCACGTCAACTAATCCCATCCTGGGCGGGTATAAAACCTCCCCGCCCAAGATGGGTATTAAGCATTTCTCGTGAATAAATGGGTTGCATTTCGTGTCTGATTTATGATCACACAAGCCTGGAATATGAATTGGGCCCGTCAGATTTTTTTTAGTTGAAATGGGCTCTTCTTGGTCGACCTTAATTATATATCTAAGTTGACGGAGATCTTATTTGGTTGAACTTTTTTTCTTTTTATTTTTGTTTAAAAGATCCTAACGTTTACTTAGAATTTGATTTTAAATCATGAGTAGACAATCCTTTGGTTGGAATGGCCGTGAGCACAGGGTGAATGGGTAGTGTGGGGGCACTTCCATCCGATTTATGGCGCAATTTTGAGTCTTTTGTAGTTTTGTACTATTAAATAGCTGAATTTGAAATGTGTATAATATGCGATATTGGAATTTTAAAATGCTTTCTCATGACCCAAAAAACCAAGTCAGTTGAATTTCCAACGGATCAAAGTCTATTTTCTAATATAATTTTCATAGTTACATAACAAAGAGCCAAATTTTGAGAAAGCGACAACTATGGTGGTCATTAAGAGACATAACGACGAATCTGTTAGGGACGTAAGTAATGCCATCGATCACAATAGTTTCCCCTCCGAGTCATGACTCACAAAAGTTTGTTAATTATATGATGTCTGTCCAAATAAAGAGGCATTTTGATGATTTCTCACACTCCAAAAACTAGGAGCATCACAAACTAGCTAGGCACTCATCCAATCATGCAGTTAATCCATCACAGAACAAAGACCTTTGTCCTTGAGCTAGTAATGACACTTCACCTATATGTGGTATGCCCCACCAAGCCAGATGCATGCACCATGAAGCTGATATGTCAACTTGAAAGCACTAGGATTCAGTGCATGAACTAATTAAGGCAGTTCAATAATTATAAGGGTTGGAATCTCGCATGGACGTATTTGAATTCTGGACATGTTATCATATATATCAATATAGGAGTTAATTATTTGCAATTGTAAGATTTCTACTAAAGTTCGATTTTATCAAATATATCTCTTATTTGAACATATTATTATGAATATCCTCGAAATATAAATGATGTCACGATTATATGTTCGCCGTAACTTTCATATATTTAACCCGAGTCAAATGTGAGTTAAAGATTAAAATTTTTGTATATATATCCCTATAAAATTTGAGTTTGTCAAATATATTTTATATATATCTAACGATCGTACATGACATATTTCACAAAATATTCTTCTCTCGTCGACGACAGTAAATTAATTGAAGAGTATAACCATAATATTTCAATCTAAACGAAAGATATTCGTGATAATATATTCAGATGAGAGACATATTTGATAAAATTAAATTTTAAGAGAGTATATATGTAAAAAGAATTATTTTATATATGTGGGTTGGAGGGACCAAGGTACTGGTCGCATCCCCGCGATAATTTAATCATCGCAAAGATTGCCCTTTTCTGACAAGTGGTAGAAGAATCCTCTCTTCTTTCAAAATCTATTAATATAGCATCACTTTTTTAACTATGCATCAAATATTAACAAAGTTTAGGGATAGGTAAACATACAAATTAACAATTAATGCCTCGCACTAAGTAGGCTTACATGTGTATACTTGTTTATTAACTACTTTAGTATTCACTACAGACGAGCAATAAACAAACTTAGACAAAATGGGGACGGGTAACGACGTGGCCTTTGGTCAGAATCTTCGAATATTTTATTCTTCAGGGAGAGGGATCGAGCAAACTGGTGGTGGCCTTAGAATATAAAAAGATTTTAATTTAATCATCACCAATAATTATGCCAATTGTTGTTAATTTAGTGCTGGTGACCTGGCCTCCCTAAGCTAATCACGTCAAATAATATGCGACTTCTCGTTTAGTGCTTACACATTAAGCATTGTTAATTAGAATGGATCATCTTTCCATATATGGGATAATAGAGTAATATATATATATATATATATATATATATATATATATATATATATATATATATATATATATATATATATATATATATATATATATATATATATATTCCACACCTAATGCTCCCTCTCCATGTATAGGGAAACACCATATATCCGGTTCATTGGCATGGCAGTGTACCACTGCTGTCCGACTTTAATTGGGTGACTTTATTAAAAAAATTAAAAAAATGCATAAGTTTACTCTGGATCTATATAATTTTGGGGGGTTAAGAAAAGGATTTCCCCCAAGTTGTACGGATTGTTTCACTAGAAGTTGCATTGTTTCTTGAGTGATTTAATTTCATAATTGTATAACTTTTTTTTTACGCACTTCGCTCCAAGTTATACACTTAATGTTATTTCACACGGTCTTACTCTAATTTTCCTGTCTTTACTCTGCTCACACTCCCCGGCGGACGTAAGTTGGCACAGGCCCTGGAACTCTGGGACTCGGCTCATTTTTCAAAGGACTTCTTTGACAGTATAATAGAGAAAATTGAATTAGTTTAAACTCTGATAAACTATTTTTATTTTTTATTTTAAAATATAATCAGGTTAAAGTGGAATAGCTCATTCTCTTTTTTAATTAGAATGAGTTATTTCGTGAAAATCTAGATTAGGGGATGAGAAAATCTACTCACTTTATCGAATTATATTTTTATTTATTTTTCAGATTAAACCTTATTTCATTATCAAAACAACCCAAAAGATTTGAGCCATAAAATAAAGAGAAATGATCGTTACATAACCCGGTGTGTTGCACACCCGAAATGCATAATGTCTTTATTTTTATTTTTTATGTTTTATCGAGTGATCTCTAATATATCTTAACTTGAGATAGGTAAGTCATGTCATTATTGAATTATTTAAAAAAATAAAAAAATAATATTAAATTTATTTTTTAAAAAATACTCTATTTTATTTTTAATTTTTAGATAATCAAATAGTAACGTGATTTACCTTTTGGATTAAGATAATTTAAAAGTCACTCTATTTTTTTTAAAAATAAAAATTTAAAAATATTACCTACCTAAAATGTGCCACAAGTATTTCTCCAAAATAAAACAAACTAACTTGACGTGATATAGCGTAGCTCGAGCCTGACATTTTAGCCACCTGCCAGGGTTTTCTCCAACAAGAGAAGAGTTTGGCTTTGATACACCATCTGCCTGCAACACGTCGGTGTATCGTTGGGTGGAGTAGCAATTTGTTGTGCTGCCCAGCGCTATAACGCATTTTTTTATTTAAAAAAATTAAATTGGTCCAAACTTGAACAATTTGTCCTTACCGTCCATTCGAGAATGGGATGGAGCGGCTAATGAAATAAGGAAAATAGAAATTGGACACCCCAGCTTGCTCAAGATAGGTCAAGCAGTTTCGACCCGTCTAGGGTGTCCGATTTTTATTCCTTTTTAAAAATCTTTCAGCTATCTAATCGCCGGCCGATACGACTATATAGACATGTAGCTGGCTAATCTAAAATGAGAAATTAAAAAAAAATAACTATATCGTAGTGGGCGGTGCTGTAAATTAACAAAACTCCTAGGAGAAAATATTTGCCGTACGTAGTGTTGCACACTGAGATTGATGCAACGTGTATTTCTCTTTCTCCAAACTCTCGTCTCGCTGCCACCGACATCTTCTCGCTCTTCTTAACACATACCATTCGTAAGGGAGTAATATTTATGTCGGGAAAACCTCTTAGGATATATATACGACAAATATATATATATAATTAAACGGGTTCAGAGTTGGAGGACATATCTCACAGCGAAAACGAGACGTACACACGTTATAACGGAAGCAAAAATAAACACGCGTGTGTACCTGTAGAATCCGGGTACAAGATAGGCTACCAGAGTCGACCCCTGCCCGTGAATCGTCGCGGAGTCACAGAGTCGGCTACTAGAGTCGACTCCAAGGGTCCACACTCCAAATCCAGGGACTACGGTGATGGTTCTCCCAGAGATGCATACCATACTAGTCACGGGACTAACCCACAACTAATATCGTGCAGTCGGCACACCGACACACTACCCTCGTCGCTATTCCAACTAACATATAGAGGAGTAGACGAGGAGAGAGAAGGGACATAGAGAATCGAGAGACGGGACTGCTACAGTCATCACAGGCGCTATGCTCTCAAGTTCTCTCTCTATACACACATGCACGCATCCTCTCTCTTATACAATTCTCCATCGCCTCACAAATATACCTTAGCCAATGGAGACGAACTCCTACCATGGTACAACTCCCGGGGTCCTCGTACTCAACGGACCAACTCGGACAGAGTGACGTCGTCCACCGACCCGTCATCTCTCGTGCCTCGCACACATAGTGCCATCTCTCCCTCTCTCTTTTATCTCTTTCCTCCATTACTTCTCTTATATTCCCCCTTTTTCTTGACTGCTTTCATCAACCCCCTTAGGGGGTATATATAGAGGGGAAGTGAGATCGAGGAGGAGGAGATGAGATCGGGGAGAGTGAGGCTACGACGGGAGGAAGATAAGAAGAGGAAGAGGAGGCGGGTAAGGAGGAATCGGGAGGAAGGGAGGCGGTGGCGTCCCGCGGGGGCGCCACACGGAGCGCGTGGGCGCTCGCAGGCGGGGCGTGCGGGCGGGCGCGTCGCGCACGCGTCACGCGCATCGCGCACGTCACGGGAGCGTCCCACCGTCACCATGGTGAGCCCCGCTGGCGGGGCGGTCGCCACCGTGGTGGCCGACCCGGCGGCACAATGGGCATTGGCCCATCAACATCTCCCACTTACCCATTAGGGTCTGCCGTGCATATCCTTCATCTCACAACATACAATCTCAAATGGTCTGCAGTTCTCGGTCATATAGGAAATGGAGCGTGTGACCTCCGCGAGATTTATCCAAACAAATTGGGAGTATTCCGTTAAGCCATCACCTAACTAACGGAGTACCCAGAACAACTCGGTATGTATCTCAGACTTTTAATATTCACCTGATTTGACACTCCGGATCTCTCTAAAACAGACAGTGTCAAACCCCCAAATACTAAGTGCCCATGACTCTATCAACACCACACAGGAAATAGAGCCTCCTCGGATATGAGCAACTAAGTATGGTGAAATATAAAATGTCTTCCCTATGCCGCTAATGTCAATCCAATTCGTCTTGACCGCTTTCCTAGACATGTCCCACTGGAAGGTATCAATCGTCGCCCTAAGTAACATGCTAAAGTAACGACATCAAGCATCCTTTTCAAGACACAGCACTGCAGGTCACTAGGGATACATAATGGGGTGTTTGGTTACATTTTTTCCCCTTCTTTCTCTCTCAAATTTAAAAAAAAAAAAGAGAGAGAACTCACTTAACCGTGTTTGGTAAGTACTTCTCTAATTTTTAAAAGAGAAATCAACTACGTTCAAATCTCTTTCCAAATAAAAATAACTTCGGAGTAATTTTTATTTTGAGAGCGCTCGGGCGACCCCTCTTGCGGTTCTCTCTCCCCCCTCCCCCTACGTCCCCCCCATCGGCGCCGGCGGCCCTCCCCTCCCCCTCAGCCCCCTCCCCCCCGTCCGGTTGCCCCCTCCGCCCGCAGCCCCCTCCCCCCCCTCCGGCTCCTCCCTGCTGCCCCTCCAGCTACCCCCTGCGGCCCTCCCCGGCAGCCCCCTCCCCCCCGTCCGGTTGCCCCCTTCGCCCGCAGCCCCCTCCGTGGCCCCTCCGGCTCACCCCTGCGGCCCTCCCCTCCCCTCCCTGGCAGCCCCTTCCTCCCCTCCGGTTCCCCCCTCCGCCCCCTCCGGCTCCCCCCTGCGGCCCTCCCCTCCCCTCCCCGGCAGCCCCTTCCCCCCCTCCGGCTCCCCCCTGCGGCCCTCCCCTCCCCGGCAGCCCCTTCCCCCCCGTCCGATTCCCCCCTGCGGCCCCCCTCCCCCCGTGGCCATGGGCACACAGCGAACTCCTCCTAGAGACGGGCCTCCGGCTTCCACCTGAGGACGCGGCCGTCGGCGACGCCCGTGTAAGGGCCTCCTCCCGCGTCGTCGAAGGTGAGGCTCTCGAGCTCGGTGACGGGCGCGGGGAGGGGCACCTTGTTGCAATTCCGGAACTGGCCGGCAGCTGTTACCCCGGAGGAGGAGGGGAGGGTGGTGGAGACGAGAGACGTGAGGAGGAACATGGCGATGGCGGCGATGCTATGTTGGGGTGAACCTCCGGGAAGAGCATCACCGGAGGGCCGTAACTCCACGAATGCAGGAGATGCCGGTGATTTCATACCAAACAAGTTAACATAAAATTTAAAAATTATAATAATTTTACCAAACATGTAGTATCTATTTTTATCAATTTTAAAAATTAAATTAAAAATTAACATAACATAATATTTTAGATAGAAAGAGTTTTTTTTAAAGTGCTCCCAAACACCCTATAAGGAATCACCCAAATATGATTCATGAGTTCACACAATGATGAAGAGGGATCCATTCATCATTCTCTTATGCGGTCATAGTACACATGCGGTATGATACACATGTTACGGTATTCTTCCATTTTTATGGGCGTGTCATAAATATAATTAATTAAACACCACACGGATACCAGTCTAGTTGCGACTTACGCAGCCAACCCGAGTCACGCAAACCAGTCGCTCCTTCTCAGCGCCTTCTTGCGACTCACGTATCCAGATTTTCAGGTTCCATGGGATTGCAGTCAAATCCTCATGGCCGATCTTAATTAGATCTCATCTTAGCCTTAGCTAAGGCGGCATATCAACATTGTTTGGGATATTACGCTCACACCTAAATCTCCAGGGTGCCGTAATATCAAATGCCTCATCTTGCACGCTATCTGTAGTGCCAAGGTGAATCACCCGTGTGAAAGGGTCGATTCTAGCCTGGTGACACTCTGACAATGTGTAAATCAACCATTCAATCCAAGGACACTCCTTTGGAGAATGTTCTAACTATATTAATGATGTCCCATAATGATCTTTAACTAGAACAAATCTGTCAGATCAGTAACTACGACCAGAACAAATAAGTCGAAGCTTTACTAACTCTCATACTAGATGTAATGAAATTCTGCTTTCTAACATCCTTGGCGAAGGCCAATGCCCACTATAACCTATATACAGTTATACACTATTATCTAAAGATGTATTCACCAAATATAGCAGGACACTTCACAACTACGCAAGAACGTAGCGGAACAAGCCACTCATTGTGTCTTTACTGAGAGAAAAACAATGCGCGACTGATCTCTACCACGAGATAGCTCTACCAATCAGCAGGAACACGAATCCCGAGATAGACTTCTGCTTATCTCGATCATAAATCGACGTCGCATTGTTACAACCAATCAGTTTTGGCACATCTATCTCACAAGACATGGCTTAGTGTCCCTCGCAAGTCTACAAAAGATGCGTGGGACCTATATTGCCCAGGTGACAACTAGCTAGACTCACAGTGTAACTAATACACTGCGGGCACACAACACCATGTGTATCTAGCTTCCAAGCGTATAAGGCACCCTTGACACTTCTTCTTTTTCATTTTCAATACCAAGCACGGTTTAGCAAAGGGAGTATGAATGGGTGGTAAATTGTGCCGATCCAATCGCTCTATCACTATAGGACTCCTGAGACAACACAAGATCCTTTACAAGTGATATTACATAATTTTCACTCCAAGCACATAGCTTGTCTCACCTATATAGAGAATCACACTCCAGTTGATTATAATTAGCTATCTAGAAATTATTGACTTACAATGATAAATGGAGAAACACTTTCCTCCCTTTCATTTGACATGCATATAGTGGCCATTGAAGATCTTCTCGAAACGAAATGAGATAATCACCTTATCCCACTGTCTAGACGATCATTTCAAGCTCTATGCTTCATATAATCGACCCATCTGCCTTGCGCCATAAGTCGTGCTTCGTATAATCGAGCCATCTGCCTTGCACTCATGTTTGAAAACCCACTAGTTTTTAATCTTTTCGCGCACCTGTAAGGGATCTACAAACTCTCAAAACATGTGTTGTGTCATGGAATCCAACGATGATGTAAAAAACTCCTGGACAAACGTGGACTTTTCATCATTCTTTAGGCTCACAAATGAGCACATGGCCATCAAAATTTTTTCTTAAAAAATTGATGAGGGACATACCCACGCTTGCCATTACATTCAAGTCTTAATTTTCTAGTGGTTTCACCAATACACTCCCACTGAGTGTGCACTCCCCACTGAGTGCGCACTTCCCAGTAGGTATACTCTTACTAGGTTGATCATCCCTACTATTTTCTGCACATACGTGGTGATCAGGCACGTGGCGGTGAGAAATGCATTCCCTCCCCCTGCTGAAAATGGTAGGATATCAGATTATGATCCCAACGAATGATAATTAAGACTCTTAGCACTATTGCTAAGGCAAGAAAAATATCTTCCACAGGAAGACCATCGTTCCTTTATCAGAGAAGGCAGAAACTTGGCAATAATGATTCCATGACTCATAGCCTTTGCCAAAAGACTTCCAACATGCTAGATCAGTCAAGCCCAATTCACACATAGGCATTGACCCTAGCACATGTCACATGGTAGAATCCAGGTCCTGAATTTTTGACACACAAGTCGAATAAGAAAAGGAAGAAAAAGAAGACGATCTTTGTCAATAACGATCCAATATCCCATAAGCAACCCATGCTTATTTTGTCGGATCTCTACGGTGCCAAATGATGTAACCAATTAAGTTGTCACACATAGTGAGATTGACAAACACATTGTCAGTGGTCATCACATTAAATCACTACATTCTATATTAAGAGCAGTGGACATCATTGTTACACATCGTCTAAATTTGTTACCAAAAATCTGAACCAATCACATTCAACTTTCTTATGCGGTGACATCGAAAGTAGACGCTAGGCAATCTACAATCATCTCCCACTCACATAAGATTATTAGATGGAATTAGAACGACTTCGAGCAAATTTTCTATTGAGAGAGAAACACACATTCTCGTATCAATAAGTTGCAAATAAATGCGATCACATCGTAATAGCACTCAACCACGTGGCGCTAAATAAACATGCTCATCTATGCATGAATGTAAATGCAAAATAAATTTGCACATATATGCAAAATAAATTTGCATAGTTTAAAAATAGTATCATATATGCAAAACAAATTTGTATTTTTTATATATAAAATGAATTTGCACAAAAATAAATAGATAAATATGACATATTATCATGAAACATATTCATGACTGAAATCTAAATCCGACTCCTTGCTAACATGAGTGTAAATTCAAACATATTAAAAATACACTTTGAGCATAGTCTAAATTGCACAAATACAAAAAAAGTCAGAAATAACAACAATCCACCACTCCCTTTCCCTTGGAGGTTTCCAGAACAAGGTATGGAAGTGGTGCATAGTAGAACAACATATTCCATAAACATCGTATAGCTGTACAAAATAGTGTACTGGAATTATCGAAACCCATATGAGATATGATTTACATGATGTCAGCCGGGCCGTCTCAATAGCTCTATTTGCCGTGGTCACTACCACCGGAAAGGGCAGCAAATAGCCACTTTTATGTCAGTTCCTCTTTATTTATCAGTCCGAGGGATAAACGTCGCAATACATACATGCTCGTGTTAGCCCAAGGAAGAGAGGATACTAAGCCCGCTGACAAATCCATCGTAAATTAAACCCACGACAAAACCTGGCTCTGATACCATTATTGGGAAAACCTCATGGGATATATATACGACAAATATATATATATATATATATATATATATATATATATATATATATATATATATATATATATATATATATATATATATATATATATACATATATATATAAAACCAAACGAGTTCAGAGTTGGAGGACGTATCTCGCAGCGGAAACGAGACGTACACACGTTATAACGGAAGCAGAAATAAACACCCGTGTGTACCTGTAGAATCCGGGTACAAGATCGGCTACCAGAGTCGTCCCCTACTCGTGAATCGTCGCGGAGTCACAGAGCTAGCTACTAGAGTCGACTCCAAGGGTCCACACTCCAAATCTAGGGACTACGGTGATGGTTCTCCCAGAGATGCAGACCATACTAGTCACGGGACTAACCCACGACTAATATCGTGCAGTCGGCACATCGACGCACTACCCTCGTTGCTATTCCAACTAACATATAGAGGAGTAGACGAGGAGAGAGAAGAGACAGAGAGAATCGAGAGACGGGGCTGCTACAGTCATCACATGCACTATGCTCTCGAGTTCTCTCTCTATACACACATGCACACATCCTCTCTCTTATACACTTCTCCGTTGCCTCACAAATATACCTTGGTCAATGGAGACGAATTCCTACCATGGTACAACTCCCGAGGTCCTCGTATTCAACGGACCAACTCGGACAGAGTGACGTCGTCCACCGACTCTTCATCTCTCGTGCTTCGCACACATAGTGCCATCTCTCCCTCTCTCTTTTATCTCTTTCCTTCATTACCTCTCTTATATTTCCCCTTTTTCTTCACTGCTTTCATCAACCCCCTTAGGGGGTATATATAGAGGGGAAGTGAGATCGAGGAGGAGATGAGATTGGGGAGAGTGAGGCTACGACGGGAGGAAGATAAGAAGAGGAAGATGAGGCGGATAAGGAGGAATCGGGAGAAGGGAGGCGGTGGCGTCCTGCGGGCGCGCCACGCGGAGCACGTGGGCGCTCGCGGGTGGGGCGCGCGGGCGGGGACTTCACGCGCGTCGCGTGCACGTCGCGGGCACGTCGCACCGCCACCACGGCGAGCCCCGCTGGCGGGGCGGTCGCCACCGTGGTGGCGGGCCCAACGGCCCAATGGGCATCGGCCCATCAACAATTTACTATGAATCTGATTTACGGTTGACCTAATAAACTAAAACCCTCATATTGGTTTACATTAACGTGATGTGATGTGAACAGGACTAATGAGGTGGGGGTGAACCAGACGTGTGATTTAATTCTTAAAAGAGTAGAATTAAAATCACTTGTTAATAAACCCGTATATGTGCTTAGTTACAAATTGTATTTTATCGAGAATTAAGATTTCTACTAAAAATTAATTTAAAGAAAAATATTTTGAGATATTGAATTCACATCTTCAATCTTCAAGAGGTAATAATTCAATTTCCTGTTTATTTAGACATCATTTTTAAACAAACTTATATTCACTAACACAGGATTAATTAATTTTATGGTCAAAATTTTCATTCAACTCACTAATTACCCACAAATTTAATTCTAAAAAAAAACTCAACCAAAATCCAAAGAAGTACATTCATAATTTGAAACTATTCATAAATTGAGTTTAATTCCACGTCTCACATGCATGTACCAAGTATATATTAGACTTTCCAACGATGCTTCCCTTCTCTCTCGATCGGGTCCTCCGGCTCTTCTCCTTGCCATCTCCTTCTCTCCTTCCTCTTGCATTAGACTTCTCAATCTCCCACACGCAAGGGCCACCATGCATGTCATACTTTTCTTCTGCCCATCCTCCCTCCTCTTCCCCCATCTAATATTCTCTCCAAATTAATGCAGTCACAATGCCGTGTGGATCGATGATGGCATGAGAGTGATGACAACGTGAGAGAGTGTACAATGCCGATGGACACAGATTGGGCGATACATATATATGGGTGCAACTCATGTTGAGGGAGAGATCCGCGCGCCGATGGGCTTCATGGGGGCAAGTAGGTTCCCAAGTTAATGCCTTTCGACTCGTTCCCCTCTCCTTCCTCGTCATCCATCTCTGATCACTTGTGGTGTATGTGCGACATGCATACATCATTGGGTTGGAGGTCGGTGGCCATGACATTACAGCGGTTGCAAAAATCCACTTAACAAACAGAAATTGATTATTACGTACCTCTGTCAAGCAGAATGGGGGTGGAAGTCCACTTTTTACTAAATCTGAATCCAAACTACAGGACCTTCTGTAGCGGGAGCAATCGCCATCGATCGGATGCCACTAATTACACCATGTTTCATAATTGTATACTTTTTTTTATGTGATTTGCTCGCAGTTATACACTTAATGTTATTTCAGACGGTCTTACTCTAATTTTCTTGTCTTTACTCAGCTCACACTCCTCGGCGGGCGCGAGTAAGGACGTCAGCGGATCGGATACGGTTCGAATAGTGGATTATCCGTTTTCGTATCCGATAATAAATACTGTATCCGTTTGTTATTCGTTAATAATTCGAAAAATGGCGTATACGAAATCATTTTCTAGTATCCGAAAATATACGGTTAACGAGCGATTAGCGGATAGTTATCGATAATAAGAGTATATAAAATATAAAAAATTTAATATAAAAAATAACTCAATTAGAATAAAATCAGTGTTATCAGAATCGGAACAGACCGGCCGGTCGGACCGGTCCGACCGTGAACCGGTCAAGGAACCGGTCTGATTAAGGCCGGCCCGATCTAATATTAACGAATCGGGTGAACCGGACAAACCGCGGTTCGACCGGTGAATCGGTCTGAACCGGTCCGAGCCAATTCATCTTTTAAAATGAAAAATAAATTTAAAAATATTTAGATATTCAAATTATATTTATGTGTGAATAAAATTATCTTATTGTTATTGATTTGATGAGCTTGCATGAGCATATATCAACCCTTTAAGATAGCACATGCAGTTTGAGGGGAGCATCCACGGTCTCCGAAGAGCATCCTTGGTAACAGGGGAGCATGCAGTCCGGTTTTAAGGTAATTTGATGTCAACGATCAGGGGGAGCACATACAGTCTCCGGGGACCATCCACGGCATCAGGAGAGCATTTGATGTCTCAGGGGAGAATGCATGACTATAGGTTTAGGGCAAAACATATGTCAACCCTTTAGGGGAGCACGTACAGTCTCAGGAGAGCATCCAAGGCCTTAGGAGAGGATCCTTGGTGAAAGGGGAGCATGCAGTCAAGAGTTCAAGGCAATTTGATGTCAACCCTTTGGCGAAACACATACAGTCTCCGGCGAGCATCCACGGCCTCAGAAGAGCATTTGATGTCTCAGGGGAACATACATAACCAGGGTTCAGGACAAAACATATGTCAACCCTTTAGGGAAACACATGCAGTCTCAGGAGACAACAAAGAGATTGGAATGGAATGGAGATTGGACAACAAAGAGATGGGAATCTCCGTGCTGTTGTCTCCTCTGGCCACCGCTGGGTGGACCTAATCTTTGAGGGCATTGGGGGTGCTACCAAACTTGCCATTCATTAGAGTAACTTTATAATCTCCACCGTTAAATTTAGATCTAAGAGATAATATTAATAATATATATTTTATAATATTTAATGATAACGGACGGATACGGGTTCAGAATGAAGTGTATCCGTTTCCGTTTCCGTATCCGTTAAGTTATCGAAAAAAAAAAATATCCACATGCTATTAGTTAAGTTAACGAAACGGGTGGTTAGCGGGTTATTGGTTACTATTGACATCCTTAGGCGCAAGTTGACACAACCCCTTGAACATTAAGCACGACTATGACTCGACTCATTTTTTAAAGTCTCTCTTTGATAATAAAATAGAAAAATCGAATTAATTTAAATTTAGATATAATTTTTTAATTTTTTATTTTTTATTTTAAAATATATTTAGATTAAGATGAAATAAATTATTTTTATTTTTAATTAAAATGAGTTATTCCATAAAAACCTATATTGAAGGGTGAGAAAATTTACTCACCTTATCGCACTATATTTTTATTTATTCTTTAGATTAAAATTTTTTATTCCACTCTTATTATATTATCAAAGAGACCCAAAAAAATTGGGCCATAAAATGAAGAGAAATACTCGTTGCATAATTCAGTGTGTTGCACACCCGAGATATATAATGTCTTTATTTTTTTATTTTTTTTAAATTTTTTAGAGTGATCTCTAAGATATCTTAAATTGAGATATAAATTACGTCACTATTCGATTAACAAAAAAAATAAAAATAGATCAAATAAATAATATTAGATTTCTTCTTTTAATAATTTATTTATTTTATTTTTAACTTTTTAAATAATCAAATAATGACGTAATTCATACTCTAAATTAAGATGCTTTAAAAATCACTATAATTTTTTTAAAAAAAATAGCACATCTACGATATGCAGCAAATATATCTCTAAAATAAACAAACTAGTTAGATAACAAAGAGCCAAATTTTGAGAAAGCGACAACGATGGTGGTCATTAAGAGACATAACGACGAATCTGTTAGGGACGTAAGTAATGCCATCGATCACAATAGTTTCCCCTCCGAGTCATGACTCACAAAAGTTTGTTAATTATATGATGTCTGTCCAAATAAAGAGGCATTTTGATGATTTCTCACACTCCAAAAACTAGGAGCATCACAAACTAGCTAGGCACTCATCCAATCATGCAGTTAATCCATCACAGAACAAAGACCTTTGTCCTTGAGCTAGTAATGACACTTCACCTATACGTGGTATGCCCCACCAAGCCAGATGCATGCACCATGAAGCTGATATGTCAACTTGAAAGCACTAGGATTCAGTGCATGAACTAATTAAGGCAGTTCAATAATTATAAGGGTTGGAATCTCGCATGGACGTATTTGAATTCTGGACATGTTATCATATATATCAATATCGGAGTTAATTATTTGCAATTGTAAGATTTCTACATATATATTCTCGTAAAGTTCAATTTTATCAAATATATCTCTCATCTGATCATATTATCATGAATATCTTCGAAATATAGATAATGTCGTGATTATATCCTCGCCGTAACTCCCGTGTATTTAATCTAAATTATGTGTAAGTTAGAAATTAAGATTTATATATATATCCTTATAAAATTAAATTTTATCAAATATATCTTATATCTAACGACTGTACATGATATATTTTACAGAATATTCTTCTCCCGTGAACGACAATAAATTAAAGAGTATAATAGTAACATCTCTGAGAAAGATATTCATAATAATATGTTCAGATGAAGAGTATATTTGACATAATCAAATTTTACTAGAGTATATATGTAAAAATACCTATTTTATATACATAGGTTGGACTGTTGGAGGGACCAAAGTACTGGTCCATCCAGTGGGTCCAATATTCGCGGCACCTGCGATAATTTTAATCATCACAAAGATTGCCCTTTTCTGACAAGTGGTAGAAGAATCATTTCTTCTTTCAAAATCTATTAATCTAACATCACTTTTTTAACTATGCACTATATATTAACAAAGTTTAGGGATAGGTGAACATACAAATTAACAATTAATACCACACTAAGTAGGCTTACATGTGTACTTGTTTATTAACTACTTTAATATTCACTACAAACGAGCAATAAACAAACTTAGACAAAATGGGGACGGGTAACGACGTGGCCTTTGGTGAGAGTCTTCGAATATTTTATTCTTCAAGGAGAGGGATCGAGCAAACTGGTGGTGGCCTTAGAATATAAAAAGATTTTAATTTAATCATGACCAATAATTATGCCAATTGTTGTTAGTTTAGTGCTGGACTGCCGGTGACCAGGCCTCCCTAATCTAATCACGTCAAATAATATGCGACTTCTCGTTTAGTGCTTACACATTAAGCATTTTTAATTAGAATGGATCATCTTTCCATATATGGGATAATAGAGTAATATATATATATATATATATATATATATATATATATATATATATATTCCACACCTAATGCTCCCTCTCCATATATAGGGAAGCTCCATGTATCCGGTTCATTGGCATTGCGGTGTACCACAGCTGTCCAACTTTAATTGGGTGACTTTATTAAAAAAATAAAAAATGCATAATTTTACTTTGGATCTATATACTTGGGGGTTAAGAAAAGGATAGATTTGCCCCAAGTTGTACAGATTGTTTCACCAGAAGTTACATTATTTCCTGAGTGATTTAATTCCATAAGCCCTACTTTGGCTGAGGATTAAAGTTAACCCGGAATAAAATAGGTAGATTAAGTTAATCTAGAGTTATTCCTATTTACTTTGTTTAGGATTAGGTTAAGTGAGTGGATTAATCTGGTACATAGTAGTTGTGATTTGGTAAAAAAATGAGTTAGGTCGAGGGTTTTATATAAAATGACAAAAATAACCTCATTTGGTGTATGTGTGTGTGTGTGTGTGTGAGAGAGAGAGAGAGAGAGGGAGGGAGAGAGAGAGGGGGGGCATGGTCTGTGGGTGAGGGAGAGGGGGAGGGGCCAACATCGATGGGGAGAGGGGTCGGCGTAAGGGGGGGCAGCTCTGGAAGGGGGAGAGGGCGGGGACGGCGACGGAGGAGGAGGGGGAGATCGACAGGTGAGGGGGAGGGGGCAGCGCCAGGGTGGGAGGGGGAGGGGAAGCACTAGAGGGGGAGGGGGAGGGGCGGCGTAGACGACAGAGGGGGCAACACTGGAGGGGGAGGGGGAGGTCTAGAAGGGGGAAGGGGGCAATGACGGTGACAGTGACGAAGGGGGAGGGGTCGATGGGTGAGGGGGAGGGGGAGATAGGCAGGTGACGGGAAGGGGGCAGTGCTGGCGTGGGAGGGGGAGGCAGAAGCACCGGAGGGGGAGGGGCGACGCTGGTGGGTGAGGGGGAGGGGGAAGCGTCGGAGGGTGAGGGGGAAGCGTCGGAGGGTGAGGAGGAAAGGGGCTGCCCAGCTTGCTTTGCTGGTGGTTCCGCCGTCGTTGATGCTGGTGCAAGCTCCTACTGCCCAGCTCGCTTCACCCCCTCGCCTCATTTCTCCTGCCTTCCTCCTCCGCACATATGAGGAGAGATGCATCTCCCTTCTTAGATCGCCTACCCTCACCCCACGATGCTTCCACCAGGTCCTCTCCTTCGCCCTCACGTACCAAAAGGCTCATTGCCTTCCTCCTCTCTGGTTATACCGACCTTCTCAAACTAAAATGGCTTAACTCTGGCTTAGATATAGGATAACTCTGGCTTATTCCTCAAACAAAGCGGGGCTAATTGTACAACTTTTTTTTACTCACTCCGCTCCAAGTTATTCACTTAGCGCCAGTTTATTAATCGTGTAGAATATAGCCACTCTTACTCGTCCGAGGAATAAGTGATTCGACCTAGGAATAAGTGATTCAACCTAGGTCGAATCATTTATTCGACTAAAAATGTATCAACCTTCATGTGAAACCGGGTTACAGATGAAGTTGCCGAAGCCGATTACGTGAGAAACCGACGAATAATAATGGGAACCGGGAGGGCACCTGCGAACACCCCGCCCTACCCGATTAACAAATTGGCCCTTAATGTTATTTCACACGGTCTTACTCTAATTTTCATGTCTTTACTCGGTTCACACTCCCCGGCGGGCGCAAGTTGACACAGGCCCTTGAACTTTAAGCACGGGTTGGACTCGGCTCATTTTTCAAAGGCTCTCTTTGAAAATAAAAAAAAATGAATTAGTTTAAATTTAGATAACTTATTTTTATTTTTATTTTAAAATATATTTAGATTAAGATGAAATAAATTATTTTTCTTTTAGACTAGAATGAGTTATTCCATGAAAATCCATATTAAGGGGTGGGAAAATTTACTCACCTTATCACACTGTATTTTTATTTATTTTTAAATTAAAATTTTTATTCCATCTTTATTCTATTATCAAAGAGACCTACCAGATTTGGGCCATAAAATAAAGAGAAATGCTCGTTGTAGAATTCAGTGCGTTGCACACCCGTGACGTATAATGTCTGTAATTTTTTATTTTTTTTAATTTTTTTTTAGAGTGATCTCTAAAATATCTTGATTTAAGATGTAAGTTACGACATTATTAGATTATTAAAAAAATAAATTAAATAAATAATATGAGACTTATTTTTTAAAAAATATTTTGTTTTATTTTAATTTTTTAAATAATTAAATAGTGACGTGATTTACATTCTAAATTAAGATGATTTAACAGTCACTCTAATTTTAAAAAAAATAAAAAATTTAAAAATACTACGTATCTAAAATGTGCGACAAGTATTTCTCTAAAATAAATAAACTAGCTTGACGTGATATAGCATAGCTCGAGCCTGACATTTTAGTCACCTGCCCGGGTTGTCTCCAACAAGAGAAGAGTTTGACTCGATGCACAATCTGCACTGCAACACGTCGTTGTTGTGTCGTTGGGTGGAGCAGCAATTTGTTGTGTTGTCCAGCGCTATAACCCATTTTTTTATTTAAAAGAATTAAATTGGTCCAAATTTGAACAATGTGTCCTTACCGTCCATTCGAGAATGGAATGGAGCGGCTAATAAAATAAGGAAAATAGAAATTGGACATGTACCCTAACTTGCTCAAGATAGGTCAAGCAGTTTCGACCCATCTAGGGTGTGCAATTTTTATTACTTTTTAAAAAAAATTCCGCTATCTAATCGCCGATAAGACTATATAGACATGTCGCTGGCTAATCTAAAATGAGAAATTAAAAATAAATAACTATATCGTAGTGGGCGGTGCTGCAAATAAAACTCCCAAGAGAAATATTTGATGCCTGTACGTCGTGCTCCACACTTGGATTGATGCAACGTGTATTTCTCTTTCTCCAAACTCTCGTCTCCCTGCCACCAGCATCCTCTCGCTCTTCTTTTTTTTTTTTTGACAGCATACGATATTCCTTCGTACCAAACGATAAATATGGTACATGATCAAAGTTGACCCATAATCGTATATGAACGGCCATGTCTGGTCCATATTGATCACAACCCATCGGAGACACACGAAGTACAGACACGGATAGAGGAGATCGTGGACGCCCGACTTTGCTGGGAGCTCCTGAAGACATCCAGGAAGAGTCAACGGCTTCTGAGAGGAGGGGGGAAGGCGGGAAGACGGGTAGAGAAGGGTGGGGGGGCGTGGGGAGGGGCAGATGGGGGGGTGGGGGGTGGGGAGCGGCGGTCGGCGGGGGGAGGGGAAAGGCAGGGAGGCGGGGGAGTGACAGGAGAGGGGCGGAGGGCCAGCGGGGAGAGGGGAGAGGGGAGCGGAGGGCCGGCGGAGCGAGGAGGGGGTTCAGGGGGGAGGAGGTGGGGGGCGGAGAGGGGTTTCCAGGGGAGATCGGAGGAGCTCCCCTGACAGGTCCAGAAGGGGTTAGAAACCCCCTTGAAAAAATCCAAGAGGGTCCTGGAGACTCACCTGACGGAGGCCTCCTGTAGAGGAGGAGGAGGGGGGGAGTTCCCGACTGGAGCTCCCCCCCCCGCAAGGGAGGGGGCTCCCTGCGACTAGAGGGGAGGGTGGCTCGGCGCGCAGCTCTTCTTAATACATACCATATGTAAGGGAGTAATATTTACTATGAATCTGATTTACGGTTGACCTTAAAAACTAAAACCCTCATATTGATTTACATTAACGTGATGTGATGTGAACAGGACTAATGAGGTGGGGTTAACGAGACGTGTGATTTAATTCTTAAAGGGTCACTTTGACATTGGAACCGTCGGGAGGTTAGCTCAACCTTTTAGAGAGGAGGAGGGTGAGGCCCATATCTCTCCCTCGCATATAACCCGTTAATCGGGGTCGGTTAGTGTACTCGACCCTCCAGGGTCAAGTGCGCTAATCGAGAGCGGTTAACAAAGATGCCCTAAAAGAGTAGAGTTAAAATCACTTGTTAATAAACCCGTATATGTGCTTAGTTACGAATTGTATTTCATTGAGAATTAAGATTTCTACTAAAAGTCAACTTAAAGAAAAATATTTTAAGATATTGAATTCACATCTTCAAGAGGTAATATTTCAATTTCCGGTTTATTTAGACGTCATTTTAAAACAAACTTATATTCACTAACCTAGCTAGGATTAATTTTATGGTCAAAATTTTCATTTAACTCACTAATTACCCACAAATTTAATTCTCAAAAAAAAACTCAACCAAAATCTAAAGAAATACATTCATAATTTGAAACAATTCATAAATTAAATTTAAGTCCACATCTCACTTGTAACAAGTATATAGACTTTCCAAGGTGCTTCCCTTCTCTCTCTAGTCCTCCAGCTCTTCTCCTTATCACCTCGTTTTCTCCTTCCTCTTGCATTCGACTTCTCATTTTCGATCTCCCACACGCAAGGGCCACCATGCTTGTCATACTTTTCTTCTGTCCATCCTCCCTCCTCTTCCCTATCTAATTCTCTCCAAATTAATGCAGTCACAATGCCGTGTGGATGATGGCATGAGAGTGATGACAACGTGAGAGAGTGTACAATGCCGATGGACAGATCGGGCGATACATGGGTGCAACTCATGTTGAGGGAGAGATCCGCCGATGACTTGGCGGCAAGTAGCTAGCTAGTCCCAAGTTAATGCCTTTCGACTCGTTCCCCATCTCTGATCACTTGTGGTGTATGTGCGATCGACATGCATGCATCTTTGGGTTGGAGGTCGGTGGTCACGACATTACAGCGGTTGCAAAAATCAACTTAACAAACAGAAATTGATTATTACGTACCTCTGTCAAGCAGCATGGGGGTGGAAGTCCACTTTTGACTAAATCTGAATCCAAACTACCGGACCTTCTCTGGCGGGAGCAATCGCCATCGATCGGATGCCACTAATGACAACCCCCTCGAGCACATCCAACCGCGACAGAGATTGAGAAGAGGGAGAAGGTAGGGGAGATCGAAGGCAAGAGGGAGGAGTCGACGGGTGCTTTTTAATTAATTAGCCGTACGTCCACTGCATGTGGTGAACATGTACAGTCTTCTCACAACAGGATCGTGAGGAGGAGGTGGGGCTAGAGAGAGCTGTAGCTGGTGTTTGCACCCGTGGATGGTGGAGAGGGTCTCGAGTTGGGGGGCGGGGGGAAGCCGTGACTGGACCCTAATCCCCTCTTTGATTGGGGGATGGACAAATAGAGTGATATCTCTCGTGAATTAATTTATCTCGGAGTTTAACTCTATTTATTTTGACAGGTAACGGGTTAAATGAGAGATAAATTGTTCCACCAATTTTGTTAGGTCAATTTAACCGAGATACATGAGGATTATCTCTCGTTGTAACTGGATTAACTTTATTACCTATCAAATTAAAAAATAGATAAAATGTGACTTATCCTCGTAGGATATCCCTCCATCAAAGAGGGGCTAAAAGGGACTCAATACGTGCAAGGAGGAGCAAAGAGGAAGGATATAAGAGAGGAGAGAGAAGAAAAAAGATGTGTCCCGGGGTAGACACGGCCCCCGCAAAGTGGCCCAAGCATTTCAAAAACAAAGAAAACATGGACTTTTACCCCATTTCGGGGGTTGGGGTGGTGAATTTTATTTGTAGGGTCTAGCCTCTTCATAAAAAGTGTAGAATGTCGTGTTAAACACTATCTGTACCTAATATTTTTAAATTAAATTATGAGAAAGAGTTAGAAAAAATATAACTAAAATATTGTATTAAAAATATATGAATCTAATACATAATTTTTTTTATCAAAATGATAACTTTTTTATGAAAATTTGGATCCTCTCAATGCAAGAGCGAATCGATATGTTAGAATAGTTCCGTATTAGAAACAGATTAGAATATAATGTGGTTATATTAGGAGTCCTCACCTCTACACACTCAATTTCTTAAGGTTTTGAGTTGGATGAACTAATCTAACAAATTTTAATATGGTATTAGAGTCTATAGTTATGATCTGGGTCGCACACTCTGTGTTTATCATGATCCATGTGATAGAACTCAAATCAACCTGCAGGTGAGGACGTGTTAGAATAGTCATGTATTAGTAACGAGTTAAAATATAATATGCTTATATATATTAGTGGAACTCTCTCCACTCAACACCTTAAGAATTTGAGTTAGATGACTCAATCCAATAAGCTTTAATATTGTGTAACAATCCTCGATATGGTATGTTTTTCTAATCTCTCAATTGAGTTGGCTCCCTTCGTCCATTTAACCACACCTGCTTAACCGATTAATTTTACATACAACGCTAAGCAACTTAATATTATAATATTAATAAAGTGTTGTATTTATATGTTCAACATTGTGCTTATAAGCTTTTAGTGTAATATCAATGTGTTCAATGTATATACCGAGCAGATAAAAACAGCGTTGGATAAATAAATACAACGTATTTTAATGTTTTATTTATAAGCACAATTACGTTATGTTTTAAACCGGTTGAAGATCAGGTTAGAAGTGGTAGCAGGACATGTGGCAATCTCTTATTGGAAGCTGCTGAAGTCGGAGATTTCTTTCATTGAGAGCATCCAGATTCTTTTGATATATAGTTCACAATGAGTTGGATATATAAACTCGACCGTGGTGAAAACCATCTGACCTCTTAATTAGAAATCACATGAATATTGAAAGTCGGGACTTCAAGAGAAAGTATATGTATTTGGAGTTGATGCACATCCGGATGTGCAGGTCTTTGTTAGTCCACATGGGGATAAATAACAAAATTGCGTGAGAGAGAGGGAGAGAGAGAAAGTGTGCAGTAGGGGCACACAACGAATTGCACCGCGCAAACAGAATCTAAATAATATGGATTATGTATGCATGCATGATCCAACATTTAAGAGGTGCTTTATTAATCAGGTTTGATTAATGTAATCGATCTCAGGAGGTCGAGTGCGTTGACTGACCCGATTAGAGACGATGTATGTGAGGAGAGCGGTGAGATCCACACTGCTCTCTCTATCTCGTCTACTCCCTCACCCTAATCGATTATCAATCGGACCTAAAGAAGTCACCCCCGCCCTCCGGTTCAAATCATTGGGCCGGTTTGATAAGTCGGACACGCTTGATACGACTTCCAATGCAAATGTTCTGCTCGACGAATCAAAAGCATGCCATTTTGTTTAAAACTTATTCTTTATTAATCAGAGATTTGAAATGTGATCTTTAATTAGAAAAAGCATCTTTAATTCATACCACTGGATCTCGTCACAACCGCGGTGAAAAAGTTGACCCTAGAAAAGGTGAAGATAATGATAGATTATATAGTTAAAGAGACTGCTTTATAGCTAATATGCATATTCTTGAACGGGATAATCAACTGGTGGCTCCATAACCAGCTTGATCTTTTCACGTGTCCTGCAATCCCTAGGCCCCGTTCAAACCATTAAGTACGTACAGTCTTTACTTTTCTATAACTTATTTTGCAGCACCGAATAGTTTAGAGAGATCAATCAGCCCACCTATCGATCGAGAGGCATCTTCCCTCCTCTCTCTCTCTCTCTCTGATCAGCATGCACGCTGCTGTACCTTTGTCCTTTTATTCTGTTCTCTGTGCATGCATGCAGCACCGGCACAGGTGCATGTTCACATGGGCGTCTTGACGTGGTTCCCAAAAGATAACTGTGGAGTACTGGCCTGCTTATCTCTGTTGTATATGTATTTGTACAGATGGAACTCACAATTACAGGCACATGCATGCGGTAAGTACCAGTCGATCCTGCAAAACGTGGATCGTAAAAGCCTGAACAATGGCCAAAATGCATGCAGTAAGTACTTCTCGGCTTGTCGTTTTTGGGAATGCTGTGCCCAAAGAGACTTCACAGAAAATTACCAGCACTAGGAACACATGCACGGTGAGCAATTCATATGTCATATATGGATGGAATGGGAATTCACTGGTACAATGTGAGAGACATGCGCTGGGTAAGCAAAGGATTCTATTCCCTTTTACCGCTGTCTCCCCACGGCCCTCATAACTATGCCTTAACATGGTGGAGTAATTTTAAATTTTAAATTTTTTAAAATTTTGGTGACGTAACTCTCACTTCATCAATGTAACTCGTCGTATAAATCATCTTGACTTGCACAATAAATTAAATAAAAAACATTTTATAAATAATAAAAAATATTATTTATAGTGTCAATTTTTTTTAAATTTTTTTAATCAGGAGTGTGACTTGCACGACAAATTTAAGTCACAGGAGACCCATGTCACGAAAATTTAAAAACAAATTAAAATTGTTACACCACTGTAGTGTAGTTACTAAGGCGATGCAACAAAGATTACTCAACAGTTGATGACCATAGTAATTAAAATTTGATCATGTTTCTTAGTTCTGTAATTATTTTAGATTCTTATATATTTTCACACCGTCCAAATAACCCTTTCAAACTTTTCAACTCGTGGATGACGGATCAAGATTCGGGTTGTACCGATTTCTTTCCGGTACTCAGATCTCTGGTCGTTACACTCAGTGGAGAGAACTTATAAAGTTAGAACATCTCCAGATATGACATTGCCGTGATACTCTAATCAGTCAAAAGAATCGCACGAAGGACCAAGCAAACGGGTTAGCCAGGAGGAGCTGAATATGACAAACATAATACATTTAGGCCGCGTTTGGGAAACACCATGGAGAGGGATTTTGGGGATTCCAATAATTAGAATCCCTGACATCCCTCGAAGTGTTTTCAAATGACACATAGCACTCTAACTTACGAGCCGCCGTGAGATTCTAGAGGAGAGAGAGAGTAGACTCAACTGCGCTCATTTTTTAAAATCTCATGAAGCTCCATTCGGGTTACTTCTGGGAAGAGTCTTTTATGATTTTGAGATGAGAAAACCCATTCTTACCCCCTCTTCTGATCACTAGGAGACACACAACGTTAGTAGACATCGTCCGATGTCATCTCTCTAAACGTTGGCGCCAAGTCACCCCTCGGTCGTCAGAGCCAAGCAAGAAGGTTGTTGAAGCCGCTCGTGCTCGCCGGCGTCGCCTCTCAACCTACGGTTATGCTTGTCGACGTCGCTCCTCACCCGCGGACCCCATGGCTGGTCGCCCCACACAGCACTCCCCCCACCCGCTTGCATCGCCGCTGGTCGTGGAAGATGAATAATAACACTGGTTTTCATCATACTCAAATTTGCGATGGATCCTACCGTGATTACTATCCTACCGTGATTACTATAGCATTCTCAAGATACTATTCATCAAATTCAATACAGGTGAAAAAGTAATTAAACTTCTGAAGCCAAAAAAAAGTTCCTCCCACCGAGCATGGCTGCATCCCACGTCAAATGGGATTCTCATTTCAAAAAAAAATCTCTAACTCGTCGTACGTTGCACCGGAATGGGGATGGGTTTTGAAAATTATGGAAGGAGACGTCGTGTTTGTACAAACGCACTCTTAGAGAAAAAGTAGACCTGACCTGTGATATTTTAGAAAAAGATAAAGAATTAGATAAACTTTTCGAGGATAAATTTCAAGGAGAATAATAATTTATCATTATGCCTATTCTCGTATTTGTTTGATTTGTGAGAAATAAATATGATAATATCGTTATTACTCATTTGGTAACAAATAAGGATACGAACGAGAATAAGTGTTGAAAATGATTATTTTACTTTTTTATTGATTATGATTAGTGTTAATATCTTTATTTAATGATCATAATTAACACTAATATTGTTAATTATATTTAATATATTTATCCTTAATGATCATGATTAGCACTAATATTATTAATTCTAACATATTAACTCTTCGTTATTAACAATTAAGGAGGTGACTATAATTAATTATTTAATGATAAATATATAATATATTTATTAATTAGTATAAATAAGATTAATTAATTATCTAATGATAAATATATAATATATTTAGTAATTAGTATAAATAAGGTTAAATTGCATGATTAATTAGCACTAATAATATTAATTAGCATAATTGATCAGCACTAATAACATTAATCATCATAATAAGATTAAGCAACACTCTAATAATTAATTGTTTAATAATAATTAAATAATATATTTAATAACCAACACTAAAAAGATTAATTCACATGATTAATTAGTATTAATACCATTAATCAACACTAATAAGATTACTTAATACTACTAAGTAGCACTAATAACATTTATTAACATAATTAATTAGCACTAATGATGTTAATTAATAATTAATTAACACTAATAAAATTAATTAACATGATTAATTAATACTAATAATATTAATTAATATTAATAAGATCGATTATCATTAAGAATAGAGAGTGAAAAACTGGAATACGAAAATGGGAGTAAGTCATTCCATCTAAAGTGTGGAATGAATTATTCTCGATCTTAATTGTATCTTTAAAATAATCTCATTCTTCTTAACTCTCTCTTATTTATGTCAATTTTAACCGTATCAAATAGAAAATAAAATTGAAATGGATATGTCTCTTTTTTTTTTATCCTCGAACCAAACGGGCCTATCGATAAAAGTCGCTCGATGATAGAGCGTAAGAAGCTGGGTCGAGGTTTTCTCTCGTCATCTTGGTTAACATGATTTTGTGTCGGGTGTGGGGAGAGCAACCAGGGGGAGTGAACCTTCGAGACCTGTGTGCGTGCATACGAGATCCCACTGTCCTGGCTTTAATTTGTTCTCCCACACACGAGTGACACGTCCCTTTTGTATTTATCCTTTTATAGACTCCTTATTAGGCTCGCCTTCTGGGGGGACTGTTTGGATGGAGAGAGATCTTGGGATTCATTAATGGGAAATTTGGGAGGGTAACTCATTTGATTAACTTGTATGAACTAATAAATCACGTCCCAGGAGGACTGGGGGTTAATCCTAAATCCGCATCTGATTACCCTCTGAGATGGAATCTATCTTTACTAATTTACCTCATTGCATTAACCCACTAGCTATCAAAGAAGAACAGTAGCAAAACCCAACACCATGTCCCCCCCTCCCGCGCCCCTTAAAAAAAAGGTTTTAAGCCTAACAGAACTCGTCATACAGAATGTAGATGCTAAAATTTAAAGGGCCACTTTGGTAACGGGTTAAGTTGAGTTAGGGTGAGTAAATCGGAGTCTGATAAGTTGTTCCTTGTTTGATATTTTTTTTCTTAACCCGAGTCGGATAGGGTTAAAGTGGATTAACTCATTCCTAAAACATAGATGGAATGAGTTAATCCACCCGGATTAGAGTTAGGAGTGAGGTGGACTAACCCGGGTAAATCACCTGCCCCTAACGTAACCCGTTACCAAAGTGACCCAAAGAGTCCAGACATAGACACATCATGACCTAATCTGCTATAATGTCATAAATAAAAGGGCAAAGAACTAGGATGTAAGTCGAAAGAGGAAAGATTTGGAGCCCAAGCATCAGTAAGTAGCATTAATTGCAGGCACATGAAGCCAATCCAAATTTATAGAGACCACCAACTCTACGGCCTATTCCAATCAGTAAGCGGACTAATAACGAGAAGACTGATGGTCAAGTTAGGAATGACGTAAGACATAAAAAATAAAAGGATTCGGTTGGATGATAGAGCCAACTCCGTGAAAGAGACAGTTGATACCCATTGGCAACATAAATGAGTTTAGGATTAGATGGAGTGGAAGAATGCTACATGGAGTGCCAACTGGTAGAAGAAGGGCTCGACATCGACACATTGTTAGTGGCGTCGAAGTCAAACAGCCAAGTGGAAGAAGATATGACTTATTGAGTGGCACTGGTCAAACCTACAGTAGATATAAGATTGGCAAAAGATATGTAATTAGAGCGAAAAAAGCGTGCCGATTATTCAGATAGGAAAGCCCGAACCTCTGCATCAAAAATTCCTTATGGCAAGGATGCTATTAGTTGGCCAGTGATCGTGTCAAATGTAACGGTAACAGCAAGTCCTTACGGCAAGGGTGTGGGGCACTGCGTCCACCGCATCAGAAGGATTGGCCAAATGAGGGAGGTCTTCATCTGTTGGAATACAAGGCATGGACTAGCTAAACACCTGTACAGGACTATTACTTGCAACATCAACAATAATAATACCAAGAAAACCAGAAGAACCAGAAACGAGGATATAGGCAATTGAAGTCAAGTTTCTTCAGTAAGCAGTTCACTGAGGTTAGTAGACATAGTCAAAGAGGAGAACGATGCAACAAGGTATCACAAACTACCTTAAACTCATCTTGAAGAGTCATCAACAACGGACTCAATCTCTTAGGCCCTCTTTGTTACTGGATTAAGATAGCAGATTCTATTATTCTACTTAATCGGGGTCGAATACCGCATTCGACACCTTCTGAAGTGGAATGAATGCGGTATCTTACCCGAGTTTCAAAGTGACCCTTAATTATTTTTAAAATATTAAACAAAATTAGGATTGCGTTGATCCCAAAAGAACCCTCTAAGTGTGAGCAGAAGTCCTCACTAGACTGAGTACCTCGACAAACGGAGTAAATTTCACCCTGGAGCATATACTCTCGAACAGCATTAGGCTGTGTATAAAGGGAAGCTAAATACCAGATCTTGCTAGAGAAGAGATGGAGGCGATCAGAGCGACACGAGTCGACGACACGAGCAAAGTCCGCAGGGGCAGTTGCAGCTGGGAGACACTAATAAAAGAAGTTAATTAAGCATGGCCGCGTTTAGTAAATCATATTTGGGTTATTGGGATTTTTTCAAAAGTCATTCCGCCGTACCAACCTAACACAAGTGTAGGTTTTAAAAAAAAAAATCAAAATAAAAAAATCGCATTTGTCTCCTGTCAGCTTGAATCCCGGACAGGCTACGGTGTTGTAAGTTTAATGACCATTTTACCCATTGTGAACGCTGTGAACATTGTGTGTGAACAATGTTGGGCGCGGAGCTACGAGCGGTGGAGCCGGCAGACCGGATTTGTGCGGCGGAGTTGTGAGCCCTTCGGAGAGGAACATCATGGCTGGAGAAGAGCGTGACCAACGCAGCGGCGGACCGACTTGACGCAACTACGATGTCGACGAAAGGAGGAGGAGGGTAAAAAAATATTTTTTTTCACCCAAAATCTTTCAAAGTGTTCCTAGAAGCTCCCCTACAAGTGCTTATGTAGGTTTTAAAAAATCCGTCGAGTTGTGTCTATCTTCTCTCACCTTCAGAATCTAAGAGATGCACGTAAATCAGAACACTGAGCTTCATTGAAAAATGATTGTGGAGTAGTCAAAAATTCTGATAATTGAAATTTCTCCCCACTGTGTTTCCAAACACAGCCTAAAGACTAATAGCAAGAACAGAGCAGACCCTCGGGTGTTGGGAGCACACGATCCAGAAGCACAACCAGCGATAAGCAGATTGGGGTGAGTCTTGCACACGGCTAGAAGCAGACGAATTAGACGAAGCATCTGTCTGCTACAACTAGGGCACCATCGAAAGAGTTGGGATCTTGTGCATACACATTTGCAAAGATATACACGGGAAAGTAAAGTCTACATAAAAGTAAGTCCCCATATAGTATACAACAGGTCATTTGGAGAGAGAAAAATATGTGTTGTCAGTGTCCGCAAACATTAGATAATATACATTCACAACCTTACGAAGAGTTAATGGCATCTACAGTTTGCGTACAGTGAACACCGTAGCTGCCTGCGAGTCCAGGCACCTGAGTGATCCCCACTCACCCTTTATATCCATAGATGTCGTGGATCGGATTCTCACTGTGGCCACATGGCCCTCTCCCTTCCCTTCCCCAATGGCCAAGGGGGGTCCCCTCCGCAGTGCTCAATGGTCCATGGTTCATGGGATAATAATTGGGGGGCAATTATCCGCCTAAACTTTACCGTGGACAAGAAAAACAACAGTTGGTGTCCATCACGTGGGGGTGGTAGTTGGAACTCGGAAGAGTCCACCGAGAGAGGTAGGGCGGTTCGTAATTTGATTCGAATTAAAAAATCATATCGAGGACATTTGGTTCGGTTCGATTTGAAATCCAATTCGGTTCATTTTGATTCTATAACATGTGAAATTGTATCAAATTGAATGAATTATATTTATTATTTATATTTATATTTATTAATATTATATATCATAAATATATTTAAAATATTTAAAATTATAATTACAGACACGTACAAATATATAAAATATAAGTATTTTTATTTTATATACATACACGTTATTAATTTCTTATATATCTTATAATAAAATATAAAATTCCGTTTGAATCGAATCAAATCAAATTTGTTCGGTTTAATTTGACGGTGGAATTCGATTTTAAAAATAAATATTCATAAATTAAATCAAACCGGACCGTGAACGTCAAGAAAGGACAGGGAGACGTGCGTAGTCCTGAGGCCACAAAACCATTTAGAAAGTATGAATCCCCATTCGAGGGTCATGTTGTCCGACAAAAAGGGAGGGGGGAGGGGGGCAAATGGGTCATGTAAGTTGGCCCCAGGCCACACATGCATTGTGTGTCCACAGTCAGGTTGCCTCTTACCTAGATGTTATCAATAATATTTGTCCCCATCTGTTATTGTTATTGATGTTGCTGTTGCGATTGTTGTTGTCTTTTCTTCCTTTATTTGGCAACAAGGAAGAGGAAGAAATAGAGAAGAATATAACAATAGAGAAGGAGAGAGGGCGAGGCCTCACCCCACAATTTTTATAAAAAATAATGTGATTTCACCAGACATGTCAGGTTCTAAGATGCAACACTTTAACATGTAAAGGCAATTTTTAAAGATATAATTCTTTTAGTATAAAAATAATCTTTAAAAAGTGTTTTTATCTTTAAAAAAGTGTTTCCAAATACCCTAATAAGTCACTCTAATTGGACGGATGCCGCCTATGCATTATCCCATCTTCCTTCGCTCTCCTCCCATCATCAACTCACCTGACCTTGTCATCAGCTGTTGCTCAATTTTGCACAAGATAATTAGATATTTATCAAAGCATGCATTTCTCATGTCCTAGCGAGACCGTTAATTTTAAGCAATGAAGAGCCCTGTCCTTAACTACTAACACTTCCTCCTGTATGCCCCCCAAATGCATGAGCCACAACCATGCTAATTCCCCTCCCCCCCCCCCCCACCCTACAAATACTAGTATTTGTCTCATTAATTAAACATGGTCTCATTATTGACCCGGATGTCATTAGATTTTAATACTCCCTTAAAAGTCAAACTTTGAAACTTAACTCATTGTTATTGAACTGACCAGTCTTCTTCCCTCCCCCCTCCCCCAACACCTTCCCCCCCACCCTCCTAGTACAATGTGCCCACCTGCCCCCCTTCCCTTTGAAGACAACCCCACCTTCCGCTTGTGGGCAGCTGAACCTTTTCTTCACTATTTCTATATTGACTTGGAGGCCATTCCATTTAAATAATTGTTCAAGGGCTTGGGATTCTCTCAGTCATACTTGCATTTGTCTTATTATTATATGTTATCTTATGTCAGTACAGCCACAAATATTTTTTGGCATGCACCCATCTAAACAATGCCATGGAGGGGAGGCCAAGATGGTAACAGTGGACCATTGTTAACTATTTTGTTAAGTGTTGTAACAAAACCTCAACAAAACAAACTATCTGTCCTCCAGATCAAGGAAGATCCACTCTTCCATGACAGTACATGGTTTGAGCTCCATAGAGTTCCTTGTGTGCATGGCCAGCCTCCAAACAGGTGTTAATTTGGTCTATATATGGTGCTCGATATCCCCGGTTTTTCCCC
This sequence comes from Amorphophallus konjac, assembly GCA_022559845.1. Taxonomy (NCBI): domain Eukaryota; kingdom Viridiplantae; phylum Streptophyta; class Magnoliopsida; order Alismatales; family Araceae; genus Amorphophallus; species Amorphophallus konjac. The sequence goes on from CM040122.1 coordinate 390,406,052, forward strand.
CTCAAATAAAAGATCCCTTTTTATTCACATTATAATGGATTTGTTTTCTATTTTTAAATGGAAAATAAGATTAATACATTACTTAAAGTCTGCGTTAAATATGTTTAAATGAGAAAGAAGCCATTAATAATATTTACAACTTCATTAAAAGATCACTAAAAGTACTGACTTTTACGAAGCATGAGTTGTCACGTTGAAATAGTGACTTCACAAGATACAGATGATCTCATATATTTTAGTGTGCACCATCGTGAGCATGTTGTGAAATGTTTTAGTAAGAGTTCATATATATGAAGTTAATTATTGTTGTTCTTGATGAATTAAAATGAAGTAGATTACATAAGCTTTTCTCAAAGTAATTAAGGTGGTTAACAATATTTGTAATCTGTTTCTTTTAGGAAAATCGTCTAAACATCCAGTCAGCTAGTGCAGATGTGACAGCATCTTTGCATCAAGCATAATTTTTTGTGTAGATTTTAGTTATGAACCACTCTACTTAATTGAACTTAAAGGACTTTTATGCCCTTATCAGGATTTCTCTTTCAAAATTTATTTTTTCCTCTTAAAAAAACCAAGGTTGTAAGATAATAATAACAAAAGAAGTTCTTGTCTACTCCACTTCCCCCCAGTTTTTATTTATTTATTCATCAGCACATCTGGGTGTCAATATTACTATAATCAATGAGCCAATGACTATTTTAATGAGGCATGAGTGATTTAGGGAGATAAAGTAAGGAAGGGGTCTGATCGTATTCATATATTAAGAACACCCTTGGGATGGGATTAAGTTTGGTGGTGGACCGCAGTTCTTCCTGCTCTTGAAAAGCCTTGATTTAAAAATAATTGTATGTGGACACTACTTTCCATACTCCAAAGCGCCAAGAATAAAATAAAATAGGGGATAAAAAAATGTTGGTGAGCTATATAAACTATTCTTTAAAAAAAGATGATCAACCAGATGCTTGTGTCCGGTGGAAGCCCACACAAACACACGGTTTTTATGCCTATAATTTTTTATTTGGATGGAATATATATATATATATATATATATATAGAGAGAGAGAGAGAGAGAGAGAGAGAGAGAGAGAGAGAGAGAGAGAGAGAGGTGGGGATGGCACCGCACCTTCATGCGACGGATAATGATCACTGATCACACTACCGAGGGTGTGGGACCCGGCAATGGATTTGTTCTATAACGTGTTATTTTTTTGTTAGGATACGGATTAGGTGATTGATAGCCAACTGAGTCATGTGACTCGATGATATATGTGATATCGATTTCCCTCTTCTTGGTGAATGCTTCACAAGATATTGAAAAAATATAGGAAAATATTGCTCTTGGTAAAGGAACTCCCGAAATCAGATTAAATGATCATCTAGAAAAGATGGGTACGAAAAATTTCCTACTCAGGCGGAAAATAGTTTCAATCAAACTCATTAAGAAGAGTACTCGCAAATATTTGACCAATGGAATCAGTTCGCAAAAAAAATAAAGAGAAATAGATCGTCACAAGAAGAATTACCTGTGTATTTTTAAATCTTTCAAAATTATCTCTATATTCTTACTGTTATCGTATTTAGTGTAATATGTCTAAAATTCATGAGAAAATAATCATCGTGACTTTTTGTAGGGATATAAGGATAGTTTTTATTTTAAGAAATTTTAAGGATAGGGGCACGGTGACTTTTTTTTAAAAAAAAATTAGAGTTATTACGGTAAATAAGATCGATAAATGTAAGAACAATAGGATAATTTTACAAGAATTCAAAGATATAGGGGTACTTTTCCCATTATCATATGTTAACGAGTCTATGACTCTCCGTTAAGTCTTTATTCATGAATAAAGCTGGAGTTAGTGGGCCACAGGATCGTACTTTTTTGCAGGCGGGTGGAGAGAATTTCCTCTTTATAACGGGTCATCTACATTTAAAATAATTATTTATATAAGGTAAAGCAGTTGTATAGGAGTAGGAAAAGCTCTTCATAACCCTTAGTTTGGTTACGGATAGGAAAATCAAAAATAAAAATCCATATTCTAAATAGAAGACTTATTTCAATTCTTCCTCAATTTTTAATTTTGTTAAAAAGATTTATTTTTACATTGAATAAAAATAATTATTCTTAAAAGTTAATATTTACTTTGGATGAGAAGTGGAAAAAAAGATAAAATTAGAGAGTGAAATACTATAGACGTTTCCTTAAAATTAATAGGAAAAATTATATTTATATCTCTACAATTTTATAAAATTATCTGTATATCTCTACTTTTATCATATTTACTGTCATACTATTTTAAAATTTTTAAGAAAATATCTATTGTCTCTCTATCCGCCCTTAAGAATTAACCCTATCCTCTTCCGAAGAGACACAATGATTATTTTCTTAAAGATTTTAAGAATATTACATTAAATATGATAAAAGTAAGAATATAAAAATAATTTAAAATAAGTTCATAAGTACTGAGTTAATTTTCTCAAATTAATAAAATGCATTAGTCATATCTCATGTATAGATGGATGAGAGTTGGGAGTAGTTAGTGATTGAAAGTAATATTCACGGGTAGAGTTTTTCTACTAGATCTAAGTACGGAAATTAAAGAGAATCAAACGATCAAGAGAATTAAACTCGGGTCGAAGCGCGTAGTCGCTTTCTTTAGAGTCGTTCCGCCCCTACTCCAGTGCAGATAGGCTTCGCGACGGAACTTTCCTCAAGATACGACGACCCAAAACCGGTGATGATGCACTCCAACTCGCGTGACCGGGGGCGAACACCACAGTGACAGTCGGCTCTTGCAAGATGAAGAAGACGATGAGGAAGAGGAGTTCGAGACAAGGATGTCAGTATCGGTTTCAGTACCAGTTTCGGCCGGTCGGTTTCGGTATCGGTTTTGATTTCGGCCGAAACCATTTAAAAAACTAAAAAAATTAGTAATCCTCTCTGGTTTCGACCAAAACCGTCTGGTTTGTCGAAACCCTTAATGGTTTCGTCTGAAACCATTAAAAATATATTTTTTTAGGTATCGGACCTGCTACAGTGTTGGGGTCCGATTTCGGATCGGTACCGGCCGAAACCGATACGTTTCGGCCAAAACGTATCGGTTTCGGCCGATACTGCCAACCATAGTTCGAGAGAGATTACTTTCGGGTGAGAGAGAACTAAAAATCGTACCTCTTACAGGAAAATGACCCTCTTAAATACCCTCTTGGGAAGTGACATTTGACCTAGTCACACACATCCTCCCAAAGAGGGGAATTCGAAGAGATGATGACAGAATCTAAGAGACGCTTGGTCAAATGGTCAAAAAATAAAATAAAGTAATTTTAGTGAATCAGACGCACGCACGGCAAGACGAGTCAATTCGCGCGTGTGTAAAATAGAAGATATAGGTCAAAGAACCCACTAGTCCGAACGAGCCAACCTCTATAATATCCCAAAAATATATATTACAAAGACACGAATCTAAATTAAAAATAAATAGAAATTTTTCCTATTTTCTAATATGACACTAATCAACGTAAAGATAGATTCAAATCTTTTAAAATTTAAACACAGATTACAACAGCTAACTAAAAGGCGATCCTCTCTTGTGCCACGTGATACGGCGATGCCGCATGGAGAGATCCCCAGGGTAGGGTAGGGCTTCTGCACCTTGTCAACGGTGGCGTCCTCTCCTAAGCACAGTGGTAATGCTAATACAAAACCAAATCATGTTGGTTCTCGTGCCCCCACGTTGGGCAAACTTGTCTCTTATTAGTGTAGCTCTGCCACTTTGAAAGCCCCATTCCCAAGTTCTCAAACGTATTATGTATGAGCTACACACTCATTGGTTGCCCTGCTTTTTAATGGTAAACATTTGGATCCAAGAAAACATCAATGAAACCCACTCGACATGCCGAGGATCCTTCTATTACATTTGATTGCAAATCCTCACGATGTACAGTCATTCCGTATGCCAACTCCATTCGGTGACTTGCGCAGATGCCAAAACCATATATGTAAAATATTTAGATGAACACTTAAAATTTCAAATTTTGGTTGTTGACTGGTTCTTGCTTTGGTCGTACAAAATCATGCCTTAACTTATAACTTTTGTTTTTGTTGACCCCTCCCCCCAAAAAGTGAAAGGATCATTTTTACGTACGGAAGGACTCGCGCGTATGATCCGTACGAACGCGTATGTTCTCACATTAAATACAGAGTGCATTCGACGAGAAAATACAAGAATAAAATAATTTGTTATAAGAATGAAACATTTGGTATAGAATTAATTTTTTTTGTTAAGTTTTGTTATTATAATAAAATATTTCATTTCTGTAATATTTTATCTTTAAAATAAATATTTTATTCCTATAATAAATATTTTATTTATATAAAATATTTTAATTATTTATTTCTTAAGTCAAATAAAATATTTTATTCCTATAATAAAATATTAGGTTTTTTACATAAATACCCTCGTAAATATTGGTTATGCCAAATATACCCTTCATATAGTCATATTATCAAAAATATCCTCTAAACACTGTAAATGATTATGGCTATACCCTTCCCGTCACTGCCGTGATGTTGACTCGAGTTTAACTATGGTTATGGTAGTAAATGACTAATCTACCCTTCGGTTTACCACCCTCGCCCACACGATGTCGTTTCCCCCTTCGTAAACCTTTCACCAGCCTCACCCACGACCTCACGGTCCCATCGGGATCGTCTGCCATCTCCGACCTGCAACGGCCTTCACGCACCGGAAGGTTCTCCCACTCCATCTCCGACCGACCTGCAACGGCCTTCACGCGACGGAAGGGTTATCCCGCTCCATCGCTGACTTGCAACGGCCTTCACGCGATGGAAGGGTTCTCACACAACGGAAGGGTTCTTCTGCTCCACTGGGTAAGTCTCCCATACTCTCTCTGAACCCTCACGGCCCCATCGGTCCCCCTCTTCGTATGGTCTCCCTCTCCTCTATCTCTGTCCCTCGACATGTAAAAAACCCTATTTTTTATCTTTTGACTGTGGATGCCATCTTCTTCTATTTCCTGGTCGACGGTTAGTTAATGTGTCCGGTAGGAACATATGCTGATGAGGATGATAATATTAGGGTTTAGGGTTTGCATTATTTATTGTCTTCGTCTGAGATTGGACATTTTTGCGTATTTGCAGCTTCAGAATGAGACATAGCAAGTGAATGCGTAAACTCTACCCTACAGAAAATAAACTTGCTGGGGTGAAGGTGATTGTGGCATGATTCCTTTGTTTGTGTATAGTTTATTTGATTTATTTATTTAGAGTAACGTTTAGTACGGTCTTCTATATGTGTAGGGGGTATTTCTATCTAGACAACAGTGAATCAAGGTGGCCGTGCTTGTGGTCTATACCTATTAATTGAGGTTTGAATTGTATTTTTTGCTAATTGTACAAGAGCTATTTACTAAGACTGTTTGCACTTACTTATGTGTTATATACAAATTTATCATCCCCTTTATTTTGCTTTTGTATTCTATCTTATTTTAAGCATCGAAAGCACAGTTATGGCAGACACATTTACATTGAAACTTCACTATGGAGGGCATTTTAAGACTATCGAGGAAGAAGGAAGAATGATCCCCATAAGTTTTAGACAGAAAACCTACTCCTTTGAAAGAGATTATGCTCATTTGAGGGAGTTAAGAGTGTTAGCTTCTCAAGTCACCAAATGGGGCCATGACCAGATGATTGATTTCTATGCTTTAGTACCGAAGTCGAGTCCTAAGAAATATGTGAGAATTAGTTCAGATGAGGATGCGATTTCTCTTTTTGATAAGTATAGCCATGATTTGTGCATTGTGCTTTATGTTGCCACCCAATATATTGGCGTGCCTTTAGCTTCTTCTGATCCAAAAATGAAGACGGTAACATCTGTGACTAGAAGAAAGTCTAATGCAAAAAATGCAATGCCTTCAGAAGATGATCCAGACTGGAATCCATTAGGAGATGATAGTGAGTATGTTGAGGTTGAGCCTCCAGGCAATAATGAGGCAGAGACTCTATTTAGGGAGGGTGATATATCTGATGATGAGGTTTATACTGATGACAGTCGTGATAGTTGCTTCTCCTCAGACTCTGAGTGTGACATGGAGGTGGAGGAAGGGGACAGTGAGGGTACCCTTATTGTCCGAAATATTCATGATCCGGATATGTCTTTAGGAAGTAGATTTGACAATATTAATGCATTCAGATTAGCACTTGCCCAGCATACAATCAAAAATGAATTTGCAGTCCAGTACAGTAAATCAGAACCAACTAGGGTCACAGTAGTTTGTGCTGAGAAGAGATGCAAGTGGAGAATGCATGCTTCTCGTTTACCTGATGGTCATACATTTCAGATAAAGAACCTTCAATCTGAACACACTTGTACGGGGGCAAATAAGGTTGGGAATCATATGGCCACTCAGAAGTGGGTGGCAAGTACATGCATTGGGTGGCTTAGGACTGAAGGAGATGTTACAGTGAAAGAAATTTCAAGAAGGTTGAATGCTCAATACCATGTAGACATTCCTTACCACCGGGTTTATGGAGGCAGGCAAATGGCATTAGAGCAAATCCATGGTTCTTGGGAAGCAATGTATGGCAGAGTACCTGACCTACAGCATGAACTAGTGTTAAAGAACCCTGACAGTGTGGTCAAATATCAAACAAATGACAAAGACAGATTTTTCAGGATGTTTGTATGTTTAAAGGCTTGTATTGAGGGTTTTAAGTTGGGATGCAGGCACCTAATTGGCTTGGATGGCTGTCACTTGAAAGGTATCTTTAGAGGTACCTTACTAGCTGCCACCTCGTTTGATGGGAACAATGGAATTTTTCCACTAGCCATAGCAATAGTGGAAGGAGAAAATGCAGATAGCTGGACATGGTTTTTGGATGCTCTGAAGTAGGCCATTGGTATGCCTAGTGATTTGTCTTTCATGTCTGACAGACAAAAGGGGTTAGAAGACGGGCTCCCGCTTATTTTCCCAGGTGTTGAGCATAGGGTCTGTGTTAGACATCTCTATAAGAATTTCAAGAAGTCATTTCCAGGTGAATTCATGAAGAGACTGATGTGGAATGCTGCAAGATCATATACTGAAGTTGATTTCTTAGACTGGATGATGCAAATAAAAGAAAATTCTCCCCAGGCACATGCTTATTTGACATCAGCGTCTACGAGGGGAGTCGTATGGAGTAGGTCACAGTTCCATCCACTTGCTAAATGCTATCATATAACAAACAATTTAAGTGAATCATTCAATGCCTACATCTCAGATGCACGTTGGAGACCTATATTGGACTGCATAGATGTTATCCGTTCCAAAATGATGAAGACCATGCACATTAGGAGGTCAAGGGCTGAAAAATGGACCGATGTATTGGTGCCAAGGGCCAGGAAGTACATATCTGTCATGTCAAGAAAATTGGGTGGATTTTTAGTGGAGACAGGATTTAACGAGACTGCTCAGGTGACAGGTCCAGAAACACGTAAAGTTGTAGACTTGAATCAGAAAAGTTGTACCTGTATGACTTGGCAGAGAACAGGTCTCCCATGCATACATGCATGTGCATTCTTAGCAAGCAGAAGGAGTATTAAATGGGAGGATTGTATTGATAGATGTTACACAGTGGTAGCTTATAAATCCACTTATGCTTTGGGCTCAGTCCTATGCCTGACAAGACACAATGGATTAAACTTGGAATAAAAGTTCTGCCCCCCATTGTGAGAAGGCCACCGGGAAGACCTAAAAAGAAGAGAATCAGGGACCCAGATGAAGTCAAAAAAATTACAAAGGCCCATAAGTGCAAAAGGTGTGGTCAATTTGGACATCATGCAAAGACATGTAAGAATCCAGTATCAACATTGGGTCAAACTTCTACTCCACAAGCAAGGTAATAATATATGACACACTTTTGTATATGAAAGTAATTTAATTAGCACTCATACAAAATTATGTCATGCAGGAGGCCTCCTGGTAGGCCTAGAAAGCAAATGGGTCGTAACCAAACATCAAGTCAAACACAGGGTCATGTAGTCTTTTTACATGACCATTTCATCATTGTAAATGATCCATTTAAATTCCTTGTTACTATAAAATGTAATCCTTATATTTGTGCATTGTGTTCACAGGGGAGCTTGACAGGGCAAGCTAATGTGGAAGGGAAAACTAGTATTACAGAAGAAGGCCTCCACTCATCCAATCAAATTAATTCCAGTGCTGCAGGTGGATCTAGTGCAATTCCCTCCCAGACATCTTCCTCAAGTTCTATCCCAGTGTAGAGTAGGGCTCCTACAGTTCTTGCTCGGGGTCGTGGCCGGGTGGTGAATTCTAGGTTCAGAAATGTGTAGGGTTGGGTTTAAGTTGAAGTTGGCATGTGTCATTTTATGACTGTCTTTAAAATTTTGGCTGTTTAATGTGGAAGTTGGCATGTTAGCTGTGACAATGACACTATTTGCTTTAGAGAGCTTGTGTCCCGCGGTGGTAATTGTCCATTTGTAACTTTAAACTTATGTCTTGTGAGTTTAATATGTGAAGTTGTCATCTTGCTGTGACAATGACACTTTTGCTGTGAAATGTGGCTTTCTGTGATATTTGTGAATGGTTCTGTGAACATGTTCTGTGATTAATTGCATTATGTGAACAGGTTCTGTGATTAATTACATTATGTGAACAACTTCTGTAAATGGTTTGTGAGTTTATATGTGAATGATTGTCTTGTAGGTTCTGTGATTAATTGCATTATGTGAACAACTTCTGTAAATGGTTTGTGAGTTTATATGTGAATGATTGTCTTGTAGGTTCTGTGAAAAGTATTATGTGAACATGTTCTATGAACAGGTCTGTGAACCACTAAGATTGTAATATCCTGGACCTTTCGGATCCTTCTTCATGGGTCCCGGATCTAGTTTTCGGAGTGTCCGGCTCCGTTGTGTCCGAAATCTCGTTTCGGACATCTTTCGTGTTCGGATCGGCGCGATCCGGAGTCGTTTCGGAGGCCCGGAGGCGTTCCGCGGCTTTTTCCGCGTGTGTTTTCCGATTCCCGGTGTGTGTTTCGGCTTTTCTCTTCGGACGCTCGTTGCGGGTGAACCGGGCTGTTCACACGGACACGAGTGGTACCGTTGCGATCGGTGCGTTCCGAGGATCGCGGGGGTGTGATTTCCTAATTTTTGGAATTTTACGGATTTTCCGGGTTTTTCTATAAAACCCTTTTTCTTTTCTCTCTCCCCCACCATCTTCTTCTTCCTCTCTTCTTCTTCCTCCTTCCTCCTCCACCGTGTCTCCCTCCCTCTCCCTCTCTTCCTCCCGGTTGGCCACGGCGAGCTCCCCTCCGGCTGCAGACGGCGGCGGGGCGACGGCGCGGTGACGTGGGCGGCGGCGAGGCGGTCGTGGGGGCGTGCGGCGAGCGTGGGAAGCTTAAGGAAGAACGAGGGTTTTCAAGCGTTCTTCGCGATTCGTGGACGATCCGGCGGAGCATTCGCTCCATTGAGGTAGGGTGATGGTTCCCCAGCTCGTGCACTTCCTTTCCCGCGAGTTTCGTAGGCCGTGGTGAGCCGAGCGGGTGGAATCGGGGTTTTTGGGCAAAACCCATGTTTTAGGGCTTGTGGGCCGATCTCCCGTTTCATTGCGTTTTTGGCCGATCCGAGGCCGTAGATGCATGCTAGGGGCTTCTGGGGAGCTTCCCCCTTGTTTTCCCCCTCTCTTGTGGAGGTATGGGGGCGTGGGACGAGTTTTGGGTCGTTTCCCGCCGTAGCGTTCTCGGAAGGAAGTGACGGTCCTTCCAGTGGCCGTCACTTGGTGTAACGCGCCTAGGCTGGGCCGTTACATTCCCCTTCTGTTGGCCTTTGGTGGTCTGTGGGTGTGACGGTCCCACGATAGACCGCCAGGTGCTGTGACGCACCAGGGCTAGACCGTTAGAGTCTCTTCCGTTGGTTTTCGGGTCAGGCGTGTGACGCACCAGGGCTGGCGCGTCACAGCCTTGTGACGCCCCAGGGTGGGTGCGTCACATTCCCTGTTACCCAGCTGAGGGCTGGGGGTGTGACGGTGCCCTCTGGACCGTTACATGCTTGTAACGCGCTGGCTGATCGGTCCTCGAGTCCTCTGCATATCCAACTCCAAGGAAATCGCAACACGAGACGCCGTCTCGAGATCAGTGGCCCCATTCGCGATCAGATGGTGCCTCAGCTCCAGCCTCAAGCCCTGCACAAACTGCGTCGTCCTCACCCTCTCATGCTCCATGATATGAGGTGCGTACCGACCCAGCTCGACAAATCGGGCCCTGTACTGCAACACGGACATGTCACCCTGCACCAGCTCCAGAAACTCCCGCATCCGCTGCGTAGCAACAATATCTGGACAGTACGTACGCTCGAAAGCACTGACAAAGTCATCCCACTCGATCTGCTCAAGCGGACGAAGCTGAAAGGACGTCTTCCACTCGGAAGACCACCACCTCCGAGCCGTACCCTGCAACTGGTTGTAGGCCAACACCACTCTGTCCTCGACAGCACTCTTCGCAGAACTGAACACCCGCTCCATCTCATCAAGCCAATCACGAGCCGCATCAGGGTCTGCCTGGCCGCTAAAGTAAGGTGGATGGAACTGCATGAAATCCCTCACTGCTCGGCCTGGCCCACCCCTGACTGACGAGCCCTCACCGGCCTCTCCGCCGAACTGCTGAGCCATGAGATGGTACATGCCACGGAGAAAACCCTCGGCCCCCGGAGCCCTCGCAGCATCCGCGGCCTCGGTAGCTTCGGTGACAGGATCTGCGCCCTTTGGCACGAAGGTCAAAAAGTTCTTCAAGAGAGGGTTCGGCAAGAAGAAGTCCAGGGATCAGGGGCAGGCTTCATCGGGCAGTGTGCAGCAGCCGTTTCCTTTGCAGCGACAGGGATCAGTGGGTGGATCGCGAGGACCTTGTCCACGGTGTAGTGGGACCCACCCAGGCAGGCAGTGCACGGCGCCGATCATCTGTTTTCGGTGTGACCAGCCAGGGCACATGGCGCGTGACTGTCCTCAGAGGCCGCCGCAGCAGCAGGTTTCCCAGCAGCAGCAGCAGCAGGGACAGTATCCGCCGCTACCCAGGTCAGCTAGTGTGGGAGGCAGGCAGAGAGCTCGTGGCCAGATCACGCACTTGACCAGGGCAGAGGCAATGGCGTCGCAGCTCGTGGAAGGTACCGTTAAGATTTTGGGTTGTGCGGCTCGGGTTTTATTTGATTCTGGCGCGTCTCATTCGTTTATTTCGGAGGATTTCGCGTCGAGCGTCGAGGAGCCGGTGACCCAGTTGTCCTGTGATTTGGCTGTGGAGTTGCCTTCGGGTGACTTTATGGTCACTCCGTATTGCTTCGACCAGGTTCCGGTGTGGATCGATGGGCGGAGTATGCCAGGCAGGTTGTATGCGTTGCAGCTTCGGGATTACGACGTGATTCTAGGCATGGATTGGCTCGAGACTCATGGAGCGGTGGTGGATTGTGGGATGAAGAGGGTCTACTTCCAACATCCGAGCAAGAGGACCTTCTATTTCCAAGGTATCCGTTCCGCCTCTTCTCGATTTCTTATCTCTGCTATTCGAGCCCGTCGATTGCTTGATTCAGGTTGTCAGGGTTTTCTCGCGTCTGTGGTTGTGTCTGACCGGATGGAGCCGAATGTCGAGGACATTGCGGTGGTGTGCGAGTTTCCCGATGTTTTTCCTGAGGAGTTGCCTGGATTACCTCCCCAGCGGGAGATCGATTTCGTGATCGAGGTTGTACCTGGTACGGGACCTTTGGCGAAGGCTCCCTACCGTATGGCCCCCGCGGAGTTGAGGGAGTTGAGGGCGCAGTTGCAGGAACTGTTGGCCAAGGGGTACATTCGTCCGAGCTTTTCCCCTTGGGGTGCGCCCGTGTTGTTTGTGAAGAAGAAGGACGGTAGTCTGCGGCTGTGCATTGACTATCGGCAGCTGAATGAAGTGACCATTAAGAACAAGTATCCATTGCCGCGGATTGATGACTTGTTCGACCAGCTGCAGTCCGCGCGAGTGTTCTCGCGGATTGATTTGCGGTCCGGTTACTATCAGCTGAGAGTTCGCGAGTCCGATGTGGAGAAGACTGCGTTCAGTACGAGGTACGGGCATTATGAGTTTCTGGTGATGCCGTTTGGGCTCACCAATGCCCCAGCAGCCTTCATGGACTTGATGCAGAGGGTGTTTCATCCGTATTTGGACCAGTTCGTGGTCATCTTCGTGGATGACATCCTTGTTTATTCGCGGTCTGCTGAGGAGCATGCGTACCATTTGGGTGTGGTGCTGCAGACGTTGCGAGATCACCAGTTGTATGCGAAGCTCAGCAAGTGCGAGTTTTGGCTCGGTGAGGTGCACTTTCTGGGGCACGTGATTTCTGGTGATGGCATTTCCGTGGATCCCGCCAAGGTCGAGGCTGTGATGCAATGGCCGAGGCCGAGGTCGGTGACGGAGATCCGGAGTTTCTTGGGGCTTGCGGGTTATTATCGCCGGTTTATCCAGGATTTTTCCCGCATTGCGACCCCGATGACGAGGCTCACGCGGAAGGATGTGCCTTTCGTCTGGTCCGAGGAGTGTGAGCAGAGCTTTAGGGAACTGAAGAGATTGCTCACCTCGGCTCCGGTGTTGGTTTTGCCTTCTGGATCGGGAGGTTTTGTGGTGTGTACAGATGCTTCCGGCGTCGGATTGGGTGCTGTTCTGATGCAGCATGGTAGAGTGGTGGCTTATGCATCTCGGCAGCTAAAGCCCCATGAGGAGAACTACCCTACCCATGACCTTGAGTTGGCGGCAGTGATCTTCGCGCTGAAGATCTGGAGGCATTATCTGTACGGTGAGAAGTTCGAGGTGTTCACTGACCATCAGAGTTTGAGGTATGTGTTCTCGCAGAGAGATCTGAACCTCAGACAGAGGCGTTGGATGGAGTTCATGAAGGACTATGACTTCACCCTGTCTTATCAGCCGGGCAGGATGAATGTCGTCGCCGATGCCTTGAGTAGGAAGGTTGCGGTCAGTACCTTGATGCTGAGGAAGTGGAGGCTCTGGGAACAGGTGCCCGAAGTATCTTTCAGGCTCAAGATTCCCCAGGAGCCAGGGTTGGCAGTGCTTGCGAGTCTGACTGTCACTCCTGCTATTCGTCGTCAGGTGACAGAGGCTCAGCATGCGGACCCTGAGTTGCCCCGGATTCTTGCGATGGCTGATGTGGAGCTCGGCGAGGACGGTGCTGCGAGGTTTCGTGGCAGGCTGTACGTCCCAGCGGAGGAGCAGGTTCGTCCTGCGGTGTTACGCGAGGCTCATGGGAGCAGGTACACTGTGCACCCGGGTGCGACGAAGATGTATCGGAACTTGCGGAGGCAGTTCTGGTGGCCTGGCATGAAAAGAGATGTGGCCGAGTTTGTGGCCAGGTGCCTGATCTGCCAGCAGGTGAAGGCAGAGCATCAGCGACCAGGCGGTACTCTCCAGCCCTTGGATGTTCCTGCTTGGAAGTGGGACCATGTGACCACGGATTTTGTGGTGGGGTTGCCCAGAACCCCGAGTGGGCAGGACAGTATCTGGTTGCTGGTGGATCGGCTGACGAAGGTGACGCGGTTGCTACCGGTCAAAGTCAGCTGGAGCGTGCCTAAGTTGGCTCGTCTTTATGTGGAGCGGATCGTGCCGTTGCATGGGGTTCCCATTTCGATCGTGTCGGATCGGGATCCGCGCTTCACTTCTGGATTCTGGAGGAGTTTCCAGCGAGCTCTTGGCACGGAGTTGGCATTTAGCTCGGCGTATCATCCACAGTCAGATGGTCAGTCTGAGAGGACCATTCAGACTTTGGAGGACATGCTGAGATCCTGCTGCCTGGAGTGGCAGGGGAGTTGGATTCATCACCTACCGTTAGTGGAGTTTGCCTATAACAACAGCTTTCATTCGAGCATCGGCATGGCTCCTTATGAGGCATTGTATGGGCGTCCTTGTCGGACTCCACTTGATTGGTTTGAGGTGGGTGAGCGTGTTTTGACGGGACCGGAATTGGTGCAGCAATGTGTGGATGTTGTGCACCTGGTTCGTCAGAACATGTTGGCGGCCCAGAGTCGGCAGAAGAGCTATGCTGACCGTAGGCGGCAGCCCCTCGAGTTCGCCGTGGGCGATCATGTGTTCTTGAGAGTTTCTCCGATGAAGGGGGTGATGCGGTTTGGACGGCGTGGGAAGCTGAGTCCCCGCTATATTGGTCCTTTCGCGATTGTGGAGCGCATCGGTGAGGTTGCTTACCGGTTGCAGTTACCCTCTGAGTTGGCGTCGGTGCATGACGTGTTCCACGTCTCTATGTTGCGGAAGTATATGCCCGATGACTCTCATGTGCTCGAGTTTTCCGTTTGGCCTGAGGTGACTCCAGATCTTTCTCTCCCAGAGTTTCCGATCCGCGTGGAGGATAGGCGAGAGCAGCGCCTGCGGAACAAGGTCATTCCCTTGGTAAAGGTCGTGTGGCAACGACACTCTGGTGGTGAGGCTTCGTGGGAACGTGAGGACGAGATGCGTCAGCAGTTCCCGTACCTGTTTGAGTGAGTCTTCCTCTTCTTTCCCCTTGGGTTGTTCTCAATTTCGAGGACGAAATTCCTTAAGGGGGGAGGGCTGTAATATCCCGGACCTTTCGGATCCTTCTTCGTGGGTCCCGGATCTAGTTTTCGGAGTGTCCGGCTCCGTTGTGTCCGAAATCTCGTTTCGGACATCTTTCGTGTTCGGATCGGCGCGATCCGGAGTCGTTTCGGAGGCCCGGAGGCGTTCCGCGGCTTTTTCCGCGTGTGTTTTCCGATTCCCGGTGTGTGTTTCGGCTTTTCTCTTCGGACGCTCGTTGCGGGTGAACCGGGCTGTTCACACGGACACGAGTGGTACCGTTGCGATCGGTGCGTTCCGAGGATCGCGGGGGTGTGATTTTCTAATTTTTGGAATTTTACGGATTTTCCGGGTTTTTCTATAAAACCCTTTTTCTTTTCTCTCTCCCCCACCATCTTCTTCTTCCTCTCTTCTTCTTCCTCCTTCCTCCTCCACCGTGTCTCCCTCCCTCTCCCTCTCTTCCTCCCGGTTGGCCACGGCGAGCTCCCCTCCGGCTGCAGACGGCGGCGGGGCGACGGCGCGGTGACGTGGGCGGCGGCGAGGCGGTCGTGGGGGCGTGCGGCGAGCGTGGGAAGCTTAAGGAAGAACGAGGGTTTTCAAGCGTTCTTCGCGATTCGTGGACGATCCGGCGGAGCATTCGCTCCATTGAGGTAGGGTGACGTTCCCTAGCTCTTCGCCGTTCTTTTCCGTGGTTTGTAGGCCGCGGGGAGGCCGAGAGAGGCATGTTTGGGCATTTCTGGGTTTTTCCATGTTTTGGGGGTGAGCCGCCCGATCTATGGTTTTAGCCCATGATTCTATGTTTTGGTGGCTTAGATGCATGCTAAGGGTCCCCAGGGGTCTTCCCCCTTGTTTTCCCCCTCTCCGGTGGAGGTACGGGGGCGTGGTTGGTGTTTTTGGGGTTTTCCCGCCGTAGCGTGCTCTGGGGCAAGCGACGGTCACTCCAGTGACCGTCACATGCTTGTAACGCCCCTAGAGGGGTGCGTTACTTCCCTGGGTGTTGGCCTTTGGGGTCGAGGGCTGTAACGGTCCTGCGACTGGCCGCCGTTTGCTAGTGACGCCCCTGGGCTGGGCCGTCACATGCTTTCGACCGTTGGGTTTTGACCGTTGGGGGTCAGGCCATGTAACGCACCGAGATAGGCGCGTTACATGCGTGTAACGCACTGGGGCAGGAGCGTTACTTCCTGTTGTCCCCCATGTGGATGGGCCAAGCGACGCACTGGGCCCAGCGCGTTACTTACAAGCGACGCGCTGGGGCAGGCGCGTCACTTCCCCTTCCCACCCCGAGTGTAAGGGCCATGTGACGCGCTGGGCTAGGTGCGTTACATGTGAGTAACGCACTGAGCCGACGCGTTGCTTGCAAGCGACGCGCCGGGGTAGGCGCGTTACTTTCCCTGTGGTTTTAGAGGGTGTGGGGCGCCGTGTGACGGCCTGTCTCAGGCGCGTTACTTTCAAGCGACGCACTGGAGCAGGCGCGTCACTTCCCCTACCCCTCTGGCCGTGTGACGGTCTGCCTTAGACCGCCATTTGTAAGTGACGGCCCTAGAGTGGACCGCCATTTGGCTGTGACGGTCCAGGGTCGGACCGCCACTTCCTGTGTTGCCCCATGAGGGTGGCAACCTCGCTTTTCTCCGACCGTGGTCTCCGTGCGACGGGACTAGTGCGTGGGGTGATTCCCACACGTTGTCGGGCTTGGGCGTTGTTTTCCGTAACTTGAGAGTCTACTCCTTCAGTGACCCTCCACTAGTCGTAGCCTACTAGTACGCGTGTGCTAGTCGCACCAGGGAGTGGTGTACGGGCTGACCTTTAGAGACGGTTTGTGGACCGGTTACCGTTGGGCCCCACGTCTTGCAGCCAGAGTCCGGCTGAGGGGAAAACCGGTCAGAGGGCCAGACCAGGGACGCGCGGTCTGTGTGTGCACACGTGGTTGGGGGCGGTTGGACCCACGTCGACGGGCGTGACCCCAGCTAGTCACTTGTTGTGGTTACTTGTACGGTGTTTGCGCCTCGGGTAGGACCTACCATGTCAGGCGGTTCACCTGCGGTGCGGTGTAAGACGTCAGGGGACGCTACCGGCTGTGCTTCTAGTGGGTGGTACTCCTGTCGAGTACGGAGTGTCAGACTGTCAGTCGTGTGTTTCCGACCTTCGGGTTTTGACGGTTCGACCGTTGAGTTTCGGTCTTCTCGTACCGTGGCACGTGTGTCGGTTTGCGTGCCGTAGGGTCTAGTTCTGTAGAGTACAGGGCTTTCCTTTCCGAGGTACCTTCCTACCGCTAGGGTAGTGGTTTCTCGTTTTACGAGGTAGGGTTCGAGTGATCCCTACTGAGTCTTGTTCCGAGACTCATTCCCTGCGTGTTTTCACCGTGTTTCAGGTGAGGCGCCACCTTCGGGGAGCGTATCAGGAGCGCAGCGGAAGCGTGGTGCGGGTGCCCAGAGGTAGTGCCAGAGGTCAGAGCCGGGGGATGCCCCGTGTAGCTGTACTTTTCTCTCTTGTCACTGTACTAGTCGTGGACTACTGTTGCTGTTGTTGTTATTTTATTGTGGACCATGTAAAATGTTAATTCATTTCCTGCTTAATATCATAACTGTTTAATTTCTGCAATTATTTGTGATGCTTGTGTAGTTTCCACACCATCCTTTTAACCCTTCCGAGTCTTCGGGCTCGTGGGTGGCGGTGCGAGTCTCGGGTTATCGGGCCTTCCCGGTAATCGGATTCTCGGGTCGTTACAAAGATAATCACAGATAGGTTACAATACAAAGAGACAGCCCACCCTTTTATACTAGGTGATTAGGGTGTCATTAGTCAGGGCATTAAGGACAATAATACCCCTGATAAATAGAAATCATCTTCCAGGATACATCAGAAGCGCATGCTCGCCTGTCCCCCCGGATGCTCTCCTGGGACCGAGCATGCCCTCCAGCAACTGCAGATGCTCCCCCACCATCAGTCAGATCAATGCATTGCCAAGACCGCGTCGACGCATTGCCAAGACTGCGTTGACGCATTGCCAAGACTGCGTCGACGCATCAAGTGACATCGAGATGTCTTGAACCCGCGATGCATGCTCCCCTGACGCCAGTGATGCTCTCCAGAGGCAATGAATGCCCTCCAGAGACAGCATGTGCTTCCCTGCTAGAACCCAGATAGCATATGCTCCCCTGGAGCAGCGATTGCTCCCCTGGCACTGAAGGATGCTCCCCTGATGCTGAGAATGCTCCCCTGAAGTAGTGGATGCGCTCCTGGAGCAGAGTGTGATCATGTGCAGAGGCGCACGAGTTCTGACTCCACACTCTAACAGTATAGACTTCAGAAGGGGGGGTCGACCCACAACTGTCCATACTATGCAGACAGAGTGTAGACAAGATCAAGTAGTGTATATCTATCTGACAACCACATGAACAGTACATTCCTACATGATGAAGCATGAATAAATCTAGAAATAGTAGATTAAATAAATCTAGAGCATATTGATATGTATGAGAGCATATTAACATACAGAAGAGCATTTTGACACTCAGGAGAGCATATTGATATGTAGGAGAGCATATTAACACACAGAAGAGCATTTTGACACTCAGGAGAGCATATTTATATGTAGGAGAGCATATTGATATGTAGGAGAGCATATTAACACACAGAAGAGCATTTTGACACTCAGGAGAGCATATTGATATGTAGGAGAGCATATTAACACACAGAAGAGCATTTTGACACTCAGGAGAGCATATTTATATGTAGGAGAGCATATTAACACACAGAAGAGCATTTTTGACACTCAGGAGAGCATATTTATATGTTGCTCAATGAAATGCATACACACACAAACACAATCATTTTGAAAGACAAAGTATAATATGTCCAGCCCCAGTAAGGGCGTTACTATCTTCTTAAATCCCATTTTCAATCGTAAGTCATTCCCTCTTCCACTAGCATCGGTTGTCATGTCTATCTTGGCTTGTATTATGTCAATTTTTCTCTCTAGCATAGTCAATTTCTTCTCGATCGATGATTCCATAGAAATTATTTGATGCTTCAAGTCTACGGTATTATGATGCGCATCATCAACCCAAACAAAAAAGCCACAACAATCGTCCTCCTGTAAACACACACACACACATCTTTTTCTGAGACGAAATGTATATCCTACATCTTTTCCTGCAATAGCATTGTGGAACTTCATAACACTCCGATGTATTTAATGAACGTCTAATACTAGATTATCCGGTGGTCGTATCACTCATTTTCTTTGTCCGCCGCTGAAATCTACCGGACAGTGATCGTGGGTTAACCTCGCCGTCAGCCTGCACCTCAGGGCCAGCGCACACTGGCTGCTCAGCCCCAGACGGTCCCGATATATGTCGCCGGATTTCTTAAGGTGGAAGGCGACGTGAGATGGGGAGGCTTCTTCGACAGAGGGTGTGTTGCCGTGGGTGCCAATCCGCCGCCTGCGATGGGGACCCTGTCAGTCGGCCGCCTGAGTTGGGGAGGCTGTCGTTCGCATTGTGAAGATGTTGGGAGGTGGAAGAAGACCCTTATGTATCTTTAACAGAAGTTAAACGCGGGGTATTTTAGGTATTTTAGAGGATTTAACGATATTCGTTATATATCTCTAACGAAAGAGAACCACGGGATATAACCGCAATCATTTACAGTATTTAGAGGATATTATTGATAATATGCCTATATGAAGGGTATATTTGGCATAACCAATATTTATGAGGGTATTTATGTAAAAAATCCTAAAATATTTCATTCATATGTAAAATATTTCAATCATGTATTTTTTCGTCGAATATGTTTTATCTTTAATACGTGAAAAAAATGAACCGTACGATTATGACGCGGGGTATCTTTTTCTACATAGAAATAACCCTTTCATCTTTTTTTTGGGCCAATGAAAATAAAGTTACATTTTAACGTGACTTTGCACGGCGAATTCGGTGCATAAATTATTACTCAAAATAATAAGCGACAATTTGAAATTCTTTTTTTGAAACCTGCAATTTGAAGCTCCACGCTTCAAAATACTGCCGAGAACAAAACAATGTGATAAAAGTATATATATATAATATTTAATAAATGATAAAATTTGATAATAATATATTTAATATTTATATCAGGTCACTACTTTATATATATTTGAAATATGATTTTAATGTTGACTTTACTAAAACTTTCTTTTACCACTTGTATACAAATTACTCGTGTTAAAATATGGCAAGTATTTTAACCAATGTACGGTAATATTCATTGATTACGTTTCCGGTACAGTAAGTCAAGACCTTGCTCTTGTCTCGTTCCCGCATTCTCATATCTTTTCTAGGTCACAGAAGACACCTAATTTCTAGATAATATACATCTCTCATATGCTCGAGGGTCCTATTAAGTGTATATATATATATATATTATTAGACAGGTCTTATAAAATTGCAAGAAATACTATTTAGAATAATGTTAATTGATTTTTCCGATAACAGTACATGGAATACATGTCTTCATTCGTATTAAGTATAAACAATGAAAGTCTACTAAAACAAAAAAAAAAAAGCCTGGTCATTTCAAAATCAAACTTAAACATTTCTTAACTTACCAAATTAATAATTCGGTTTGATCTTGCCTCCCAATCTTCGAAACTACACCTAACCAAATTATTACATCTAACTTAATTTCACAATAAATCTTTATCTTTGTGAATGAGACTAAATCATATTATTTTAATCTATCTAAAACTTTCAATTAGAATTAGATTAAAAAACATATTTAAATATAAAAGGAAAAATTTTAATGTCCGTCTCAGATGATTATCCGTCCGAGATGAGATTAACACACGGAAGTGAGTGCAATCCGTTTCGAGTGATTATCCATTCGAGACAAAATTGATCACACGGGACAGATAAATATACTCGCTCCCGTGTGACCAATCCCGTCCCCGACTGATAACCACATGTGACCCAACACTTCTCAACATAAAATGGCTGTGGATCAGCAGCTTCTCCGTCTTTATCTCATTATCCTCCTCCCACGCGACTCCCACAAACCTACACAAGTTGTTCGGCATGTAACAGGACAAGCCAACGATATACGTCAGGATTTTCACATAAGTGACCCCTTCATATATATTATTATTCCCGATAGGGCAACCAGGTTAGTGCAGCCGATGGCTACTATGCATGACGAAGCCACATCTCTTTTACCTTTTGGGCAGGCAACCAGCGTGTAGGTCCCAGTCTTGGGGTGTCGTGACCGCTCCGGCCCAACAGCGATGGCCTCAAACTACTATCTATCCCTGGTCTCGCTTCCTATCAATTTTGGAGCACCCTATAATTGCATAGGTTTACGTTCCATCACATGACGACAACGACACAGCCATTTTCTTTTAAATGATGGTTGGGAATCAGAGAAAGTACTCTTAAACGTTTAGTTTGATAGGGAGAATTGCATTTTTAGACCTCCTCGGCTCTATCGGTATAGTTCGAGTATTATTACCAAGATCGATTACTGTTTGTTTGCCCTCCCACTAATAGTTTCCTTTAAATATATATAAAAAATGATGACAAGGCTAGTGGGATAAGTCGTAATATACTCACTCCCCTCGTGCTCTCCTACTATGCAGTGCTTCCATCTCCGGGTCCAAGCCGAGTAACTTTTCCTTTTAATAAAATCTGATTGAATGCCTTATCATTTTTCTTCTTTAGACAAATAAAAGTTCTTTAACTATAGGAGGGGGACCCACACGGTGCCGAGGAGGGGGCATTGATCACGCTATAGGGTGTGGTGGTGGTGGTGGTGTGGAAGGGGAACCGCCGGTCGCATTAGAATAGAAATGAACTTGTTCCTCTCTCGTTTTAAACAAGTAGGGCAGCTTGGATCTTGTGATCTTAATAGAATGGTTTGGTACGAATCATAACATGACACCTATCACTATCTGCCCCCCTCCGTCCAATGTTCTTACTTTTCTTATCGTGTAATCATGAACTTGAACGTATAGAGAGTTTGAACGGGGCCTCGTTGTGGTGTGGGGGTGGAGCCATCTCTTCCCTCCCCCACCCCACCCCACAAGGGACTGACCCACCTAGAAACTTGTAGGGGCGGCCTATATTCTAAAGGCAAACGACAAAAACGGTACAGGGCAAGAAGAGGGTGCATAGTAGTATGGTGGATGGTGGGCTTATTATAATAAAAGGGTAGTGACTAGTGATCCCCTTCCTTCTTGGTGAGCAAGTACAGGCAACGTGCCCTTCACTAGACTACTTAATTATTTAATGGGTTGATGAGGGGAGCATTCATATTAAAGAAAGTAGGGTGTGGGGGGGAGGGTCGCCAAAGATTAATTTTGCCATGGCTTTGCTGCCATGTAAGTTTGTCAATAAAGTTTTAATGATATCAAAGGTGAGGGTTAACGAATTCAATATTGAGAAAGGGGGAAAAGTGTGATTGGTGCTCACTCAACTAAGATTTGACAACTATATGTCGGATCGTATATCAGTTGGTAATCGATACAACGAGTGTGTGATATACGGTCGATATATTTATTATATTTTTAAAATTATATATTTTATTTTATCATAAAGTGTATTTGATAGATCAGTTGATTAGAAACATTATAATACAACGTGAGGTCCCGTGTCATAAATGCACGAGATGCATGATTATTTTTTATTTTTTAGAGATTGAAGCGATAAAAATTTTAAAAATTGTGTGACATCTGTAACACTTATTTAAATCACACATGTCAATTAATCAATTAAACTAAATAATTATTTAAATAATTTTAATTTTAGAATATATATATAAAATCACATTAATACGTAATAATATATAACGATATAGAATCGTATCTTCCCATATCGACCTTTTTCTAATTGAAGTGAAAGGCCCCGTAAGTTCGAAGTCGCTTTCTTCCCTTATCTCCGCTCCCATCTGTCGCCTTCGGGTTGCAGACCTGTAGCGGCAGGCTCATCTCCGGCGGATGGATCCTCCTCCGAGTCGTCTCCGCCCCCCATGGATCTTCCCCTTCCCCTCTCCGTCCCAGACGACGTCGCTGCGCGCCGCAGCTGGCGCCACCGCTGCAATTCGGCATTACTGCCTAAAGTTCTCCACATAAATCTGTCTCACAGAGAGAGAGAGAGAGAGAGAGAGATGATTGCGCAATTGGCCGCCACGCTTCCAGCCGTTGCCGATCGGCCGCCGTGGTGTAGAGAGAGATAGAGAGATGACTTGATGCAATTAGCCACCGTGCTTCCACGCCTTGCCGAGTACCGACGGTCCCCCGAGACAGAGAGAGAGGCGCCCGTCGTCGCTGCAGTACGGCTGCTCTGGAGAGTTGACGGCCACGGCTGCGGTCTGCCCCGAGGAGGATAAGGAGAGAGAGAGAGAGAGAGTGAGGGAGGGAGGGAGGGGAGGGGAGGGGAGGTGTTGGAAGCAGAGAGCGGAAGGAGCGGGCCAAGCATCCAAACCGCTTTTTGGTAAAGGGTTCGAAGTTCTTATAATCAATTTTTTATTAGGTTTATAGTTTTTAGGAAAACTATTGTTATACTCTTAACATTTTATAAAATTGTTTTTGTATCTCTATCTTTATTATATTTATCATAAAATTTAAAAATTCTTAAAAAATAATCATTATGTCCCCATCTTTAAAACTTTTTAAAATAAAAAATTATTCTTATATTACTGTAAAAAAATATAATGATTATTTTCTTAGAAATGTAAGGAAATTACGATAAACATGATAAAAAAAAGAGATATAGTGATAACTTTGAATGATTTACAATGTATAAGGATAAGTTTGCGAATAAAATATATAACAGGGCTTTACATAAATTAGCCTGAGACAAGCGTTTCGATCCTTTAAATGTTCGTTGTTGGATGATGCAATCACCACCCGGCATCCATTCATTGGCTCCTGGTTTACGGATCTCCGTGGCGGATCCTCCGGGGTGGGGGGCCTGCCTCCACGCGTGGGGCCCTGCCTTCCGTGGTCTAAGCGGTCCAGGCGTAGTCCACGATAGCATGGAGGTCGACATCGTGGCAACCTCACCAGGCTTTTTCGAAAAACATCTGAAAGGGCGTGGCGGAATGAGCCCCCGGCCCGCATGCGACAAGAGTGCGGGGGGGGGGGGGGGGGGAAGGCAAGGCACAGCCGGAAAGTGGCGCCCCAACGAGAGAAGGTGGCCTTCTGCAAAACGCGCGGGTCCCACGCCCCTTCCCCACCCGGACCGGTGAGGCGGTGAAAGCGCTCTTTTTTTTCTCTCTCTCTTTCTTTTGTCACCCCCCATTCCTCCTATTATTAATTTATTATTCAGCACCCCGTGGCCCTTGCCAACCAGATCAGATATACGTGGGAAATGTAGGCGAAAGCGTGACGAAACGTCGTCAATCCGGGTAAATGGAGGGGGACACGCACCACCTGAGATACTCGCCAGGGAATGGGAACTCTTCCCATAAAAAAAGACAAGAATTCTCGGCAAGTACTTTTACATAATTTTATAGAACCCCCCCCCCCCCCACGGTAGAATAATGAGCAAATTTTGTAAAAATAACTCTATTATTTGAACAATTATAGCTCAGCGAGTAATTTCCCGTAATTTTATAGACCACCCACAGTAAAATTTGTTCAGAATAATTAGTAAATTTTGTAAAAAAAACTATATCATTTGAATAATAATAGAATTACAATCTTTAAGTAGCTATCGTAGAGGCGAGAAAATAATCTCTCGAATCTCGTGCCATATTTTTAATATTTATTTATTGGGAGAAGATCATCCGGCCACCCGTGGAAGCCTGCAAACATTAGAGAAACGGCGTCAAAAGGAGCCATGGGCATTACCTCAGGGGATAACCCTCCGATGCTTAAGTCAAAACTTTGGAGGATGGGGATTAAGAAGAGCCGAAAGACAATTGAGCAAGCCTGGAGTGGTGGTCGGACTTCCGAAGGAGTGCTCGCCATATCTAGTAAGCGCTCGGAGAGTGCTCGCTGGGTGATAGCGGTGCTCGGAAGATGACTACAGATCTATCCTGTAGAATCTACTCTCAAGGCTTGACAATATAACGTGGGTTGGAGTCTCTCTTGCCGTGTCTGTCTGTCTGTCCGTGTGTGTTTGTTTCCTAGACGACAATCCATTTATAGGGGGTTACCCTGGCGGTGGAGGCCTATCCCTTAGCAGAGAAGGGTGTGAGTAATGGGGTAACGCCTCTCCGAGATCGTGAGAAGTTTCCCATTGAGAGTCCGTTCCTCCAGAGTCGGGCGACCTTTAGGCGAGTCTTACGTCCCCGTAAGGTGTGCTCGCCTTTAGTGGAGTTGAGGCCGACGTTGGCGGGAGTAACGTTCGGTCGCTAAAGGGTCGTCCGACGTCTGATACGCCTGGGTCGCTGCCCGTTGTGGACCGGCGAATCCTATGGCTGGTCTTCTTGGGCCGCCTATCGTGGGCCGTGGCCGTCGGGGGACAGTCATGCGTGATGCATACCTTGGGCCAATGCGAGCCTAGCGTTGATGGGCCTTTCACGGCCACGCGGATTTTACCCTCCTCAGCTATTATTATACAAAATCTCACTAATTTACTTACAAAAGTACCATTACCCCTTATCGCCCATTAACATTCCGTTAACTTTTATTATTTAAATCTATTCTATATTTTAACTAAATTTAATAAAATCAAAATATTCATAATCTCTCTTAAATCCACTCTTTCTCTTCGTATTTTTGTCTCTTTATTTCTACCTCTCCATTTGGCACAACGAGTCAATGCAAATAACACTTTTTGGTGATGATATTTTTATATAACGAACGTGTAAAATGGATAGATATCTTTAAACGGCAATAACCCTAAGAATAAATTTGTATTATTTTTATATAAGAGATGGAGAGGGGCAGATTCGCGGCCCGATAATTATACGGCCCAACTGCCCACCAAGGTATGCTTAGCCCAATAAGTGACAGTCTCAGTAGGGTCCTGTAGCACCCCAGATGAAATATAGGAATCAAAATTTCTTAAATAAATAAAACATCCAATTAAATAGTCAAAGGGTCCCAATCAAACATATTATAAAACCCAAATGAGGAAACAAAAGGGCTTAATCAAACATATATATATATATATATATATGTTTTACGTGAGTTATTCCCTACGTTCGAAGCTTGCATGCAAATAGGATTTAGGGTTTTAAAACCCAACTGGGAAGGTGGCCATGATTTGGGAAGGAGAAGATCAACATAAGAAGGTTTAAGCCTCTTAAGATTCACGTAGGGAAACTTAAATCCTGTTAGAAGTCAGAGATATCAATCTCTATAAATAAATATCTCCAACGACGAGCTCCGGCTACTGCTGCTGCTCGTATTGGTTCCCCTGTGTCGACGTCGTTGTCCTCATCTTCTTTCGCTTGGGAACGTGAAGAGGGAAAGCTTTTTCCTCTTCTTCCTCTGCTGCTTCCTCCTGCTGTTGCTCTTCTGCGACTGCCGCAGGTGTGTTTGATGCCGCTACAGTTACCGTTGCGCTTGCTGCTGTAGTTGCTGGGTTGCTCTTATTCTTCATACTGTTGAACGAGAAGAGAGAAGCATGCTGCTTCTTAGTCTTTTTCTGCAGTTGTTGCCGAAGCTACTACTGCAATTTCTCCCGAACGTATGCTGTTCAAGTGTTGTTGTCGTAGTTGCAACTGCTCTTATTAAATCTCTCATACCTCTGTCTATCGTTTAGAACAAGCCAAAGAGATAGGTGTTCTCAAGATACGAAGCTCAACATGATAATCAAAGTAAATTCATGCATATAGAGCGTATAGCATGGATTTCCATGACTTATGTTTCAATTTATGTAGTTTTACTGCGTTTTTTGTAAATAGCGACCGTGTCATGGGCGCTTATTAAATGAACGCCCGCGTGAGCCGTCGCCAATTTTTCTGAATTTGCGACAGTGTCTACGACGTCTTTTAATGAGTGACCGTAGCCCTGCCGCCAATTCTTTAAGTATTTAATAAATGCCACATGATTAAAATTAAATATCTATGTAACCTGATGTTAAAATTATTGCATGAGCATGTTCCTAGAACATGTATATTTTTCTCTGTCTATTCATGTCTTTACTTTCCTGATTATGTAAACTCCATGTTATGACCGCTAAATGAGCACTAGTCATTCGGGTATAATTCAGACCCGTAAGACTCAACGGGCCGAGAATCTGGACTGATTAATTAAGAATCCTTAGAAAACCCATAACTTAACATAGGAAGATCAGAAAAGGATGAAACTAGGCTCGTTAAAAAATTTGGGCCCTTAACCCAAACTCCTTTGTTGGGGAGGAAGCCCAATTCGCACAAGAACTTGGGCCCAGAATCCTTTGGCTGACAGCTATCACGAAGGGGTGTGACTGTTGGGGAAATTCGAAGGTAATTAATGGGAAATTCATAACTTCGCATGTGGTTAATGAAATGACCTGAAACTAAGACCAAAATTTCGAGTAGGATGTTAGCCACAAGTTCTATGATGGGGTCAAGGCCCAATAGGGAATGGATAATATAGTTGTGCCCGGATTACCTCGGGCTACCGAAAGGTCACAAATTGAATAAGGGAGAATAAATGATAAATTTGAAAAAATAATAACTCAAGATAGGGATACTAAAATTCAAAGAAACTATAACCAAAAGTTAGATATGGAAGCCCTCTTGATTTCATCTGAAGACATCTGAATCCAAATCCCAATAGGAGAGTGCGCCCACTCGCATTTATGACCAGGTAGACGAAGGGTCGTGGCTGAAATAGAGGAGGAATAACGTTAATATTGAAAAAATCATAACTCACGATAGAGTTGATGGAATTCGATGAAACCAAGATTGAAAGTTAGATCTGGAACTCCTCTTCATTTCATATGAAGACATCCCAACCTAAATCCTAACAAATAAATGCGCCTATTCGCATCTTTGACTGGGTAGATGAAGGGTCACACCTGTTCAAACCCGAAGGGATGCTTAGCATTAACTCCTCTTTAAGCCAGCGAC
This sequence comes from Amorphophallus konjac, assembly GCA_022559845.1. Taxonomy (NCBI): domain Eukaryota; kingdom Viridiplantae; phylum Streptophyta; class Magnoliopsida; order Alismatales; family Araceae; genus Amorphophallus; species Amorphophallus konjac. The sequence continues at coordinate 390,433,623 of CM040122.1, forward strand.
CAGGGGGCTGGGCTGAACCTTGTTGGACGTGGGACAGGCCTTGGGAGGCTTTAAACCTATATAAAGAAGTGGGTTCTGTAATATCTTGGACCTTTCGGATCCTTCTTCCTGGGTCTCGGATCTGGTTTCTCGGAGTGTCTGACTCCGTTGTATCCGAAATTTTATTTCGGATATCTTTCGTGTTTGGATCGACGCGATCCGGAGTTGTTTCGGAGGCCCGGAAGCGTTCCGCGGCTTTTTCTGTGCGTGTTTTCCGATTCCCGGTGTGCGTTTCGGTAATTCCTTCGGAATCTCGCTGCGGGTGAACCGGGTCGTTCGCCTGGGCACGAGTGGTACCGTTGCGATCGGTGCGTCCCGAGGATCGCGAGAATATAATTTTTTATTTTTCGGTATTTTTTGGAAATTCCAGATTTCCTATAAATTCTTAATTCTTTTCTTTTCTTTTTCCTTCTTCTTCCTTTCTTCTTCTTCCCCCCTCACGACCGTGGCCGCCCCTCTCTCTCTCTCTCTCTCTCTCTCTCTCTCTTTCACTCGTTCGAGCTGCAGACGGCGGCGGTGCGAGGACGTGGGTGACGACGAGGCGATCGTGCGGGCGTGCGGCGAGCGTGGGAAGCGTGGGAAGGCGAGGTTTTAACGGCGTTCTTCGTGGATTCGGGCTTGGATCGGCGCGTCTCGTTGCGAACCGGAGGTAGGGTGACGTTCCTTGGCCTCTTGTCTTCCTTCTCCGTGAGTTTTAGCTCGAGATGAGGTCGAGAGGGGTCAATTTCGCGCCGGGAAGGGTCGTCCATACTTTGGGGAGTGACCGCCCGATCCATCATTTTAAGCCACGATTCCGCGTTTCGGGAGCATAGGAGCATGCTAGGGGGCTTGGGGGTTCTTCTCTCACCGTTTCCCCCTTCGTGGGGGTTCTTCTCTCACCGTTTCCCCCTTCGAGTGATCCCTACTGAGTCTTGTTTTGAGACTCATTCCCAGCGTGTTGTCACCGTGTTTCAGGCGAGGCGCCGCTTCAGGGGAGCGCGTCTGAGGCTCAGCGTGGTTCGGGTGCCCAGCGTTAGTGCCAGAGGTCAGAACCGGGGTATGCCCCGTGTAGCTGTACTTTTCTTTCTTGTCTCTGTACTAGTTGTGGACTACTGTGTTATTTTATTATTATCTTGTGGACCATGTATTAATTAAAATGTTGTTTATTTCCTACTTATTTATATCAACTGTTTAATTTCTGTAATTATTTGTGATACTTGTGTAGTCTCCGCACCATCCTTCTAACCCTTCCGAGTCTTCGGACTCGTGGGTGGCGGTACGAGTCTCGGGTTATCGGGCCTTCCCGATAATCGAATTCTCGGGTCGTTACAGTTGGAATCAGAGCGCGGTTGTGGAGCTATACGAGAATCATAGGTAATTGTAGTGGTCCACTTGTCCACAGCAATGATGTACAGTTGACACTGGCATCGGGCATCGTGCATTTTTCTTGACCTTGCTGTTTCCGTGTTTTCTGTCTTTTGCATCAGGAGCGAGCATGGTGCCGAGGCGGAGCACTCGCTCTCAGCAGGGGCAGTCGGCTGGAGGTCAGGAGATCCAGCATGAGGTTCAGCAGGAGCAGGAGGAGCAGAGTAGAGTGCCACTTGCGGCCACCGAGGCAGTGGATACTGTGAGGTTTCCGGGGGCCGAGGATTTCTTTTGTGGCATGTACCAGCTTATGTCGCAGCAGTTCGGCGGAGAAGCTGGTGAGGGCTCGTCGACCAGGGGTGGGCCAGGCCGAGCAGTGAGGGATTTCTTGCAGTTTCATCCACCTTACTATGGCGGTCAGCCAGACCCTGATTCGGCTCGAGATTGGCTCGACGAGATGGAGCGGGTGTTCAGTTCCGCGCGATGTACTGCAGAGGACAAGGTGATGTTGGCCTATAGCCAGTTGCAGGGTACGGCTCGAGCGTGGCGGTCTTCCGAGTGGAAGACGTCTTTTCAGTCACGTCCCCTTAAGCAGATTCCGTGGGGCGACTTTGTCAGTGCTTTCGAGCGTACCTACTGTCCAGAGTTTATTGCTACGCAGCGGATGCGTGAGTTTCTAGAGCTGGTCCAGGGCGACATGTCAGTGTTCCAGGACAGGGCCCGATTTGTTGAGCTGGGTCGGTATGCACCCCATATCATGGAGCATGAGAGGGGTGAAGACCGCACAATTCGTACAGGGCTAGAGGCAGGAGTTGAGACACCATTTGATCGCGAACGCTATCACTGATCTGGAGACAGCGTCTTGTGTCGCGGCTTCCTTGGAGATGGATATGCAGAGGACTCGAGGACCGATTAGCCAGGGGCAGTCTTTGTCAGGTCGCAGCTAGCCGTCAGCTACCCAGCAACAGGGTTCCTTCCAGCATGCGTCGGGTGGTTCAGAAGCGCCGGCAGCGTCAGTGACAGGATCGGTATCTTTTGGCACGAAGGTCAAGAAGTTCTTAGGGAAGAGATTCCGAAAGAAGAAGAAGGGAGGCCGTGAGCAGTAGGCTTCATCGGGCAGTGTACAGTAGCCGGTTCCTTTTCAGCGTCAGGGATCAGTGGGTGGATCGCGAGGACCGTGCCCACGATGTAGCGAGTTCCATCCAGGCAGGCAGTGCACGACGCCGATAGTTTGTTTCCGGTGTGACTAGCCAGGGCATATGGCGTGTGACTGTCCTCAGAGGCAGCATCAGCAGTTTCCTCAGCAGCAGCAGGTTCCCCAGCAGCAGAGGCCACAGCAGCAGCAGCAGGGACAGTATCCGCCGCTACCTAGGTCAGCGAGTGTGGGAGGCAGGCAGAGAGCTTGAGGCCAGATTACACATATGACCAGGGCAGAGGCAGTGGCGTCGCAGCTCGTGGAAGGTACCGTTCAGATTTTGGGTTGTGCGGCTCGGGTTTTTTTTTATTCTGGCGCGTCTCATTCGTTTATTTCGGAGGATTTCACGCTGAGTATCAAGGAGCCGGTGACCCAGTTGTCCTGCGATTTGGCAGTGGAGTTACCCTCGGGTGATTTTATGATCACTCCGTATTGTTTCGATGAGGTTCCGGTATAGGTGGAAGGGCGGAGTTTGGCGGCTAGGCTCTATGCGTTGCCGCTTCAGGACTTTGATGTGATTTTAGACATGGATTGGCTCGAGGCACATCATGCGTTGGTGAATTGCGGCTCGAAGATGGTTTATTTTCGGCGACTTCATGGACCCACCTTCTATTTCCAAGGTATCAGGTCTTCCTCTTCCCGTTTCCTTATTTTGGCGATTCGAGCTCGTCGTTTGCTTGATGCGGGTTGTCATGATTTTCTCGCTTCTGTGGTCTTGGTAGACCAGCCGTGTCCGGATATTGAGGACATTCCGGTGGTGTGTGAGTTTCCTGATATTTTTCTGGAGGACTTACCTGGATTGCCTCTCCAGCGGGAGATCGATTTTGTTATCGAGGTGGTGCTGGGTACGGGACCTTTGGCAAAGGCTCCCTACCGTATGGCCCCCGCTGAGTTGAGGGAATTACAGGCGCAGTTGCAGGAGTTGCTGGCCAAGGGGTACATTCGTCCTAGCTTTTCTCCTTGGGGTGCGCCAGTGTTGTTCGTGAAGAAGAAGGGCGGTAGCTTGCGATTGTGCATTGACTACCGGCAGCTGAATGAGGTGACCATTAAGAACAAGTATCCGTTGCCACGGATTGATGATTTGTTCGACCAGCTTCAGTCTGCCCGAGTGTTCTCGCAGATTGATTTGCGTCCCGGTTACTATCCGCTGAGGATTCACGAGTCCGACGTGGAGAAGACTACGTTCAGTTCGAGGTATGGGTATTATGAATTCTTGGTGATGCCGTTTGGGCTCACCAATGCCCCCGCACCCTTCATGCACTTGATGCAGAGGGTGTTCCGTCCGTACTTGGACCAGTTCGTGATCGTATTTGTAGACGACATCCTTGTTTATTCGTGGTCTGCCGAGGAGCATGCGTACCATTTGGGTGTGGTGCTGCAGATGTTGCGAGATCACCAGTTGTATGCGAAGCTCAGTAAGTGCGAGTTCTGGCTTCGCGAGGTGTACTTTTTCGGGCACGTGATTTCTGCTGATGTCATTTCCGTGGACCCCGCCAAGGTCGAGGCAGTAATGCAGTGGCCGAGGCCGAGGTCGGTGACGGAGATCCGGAGTTTCTTGGAGCTTGCGGGCTATTATCGCCGATTTATCCAGGATTTTTCTCGCATTGCTGCCCTGATGACCAGACTTACGCGGAAGGATGTGCCTTTCGTATGGACTGATGAATGTGAGCAGAGTTTTAGGGAACTGAAGAGATTGCTCACCTCGGCTCCGGTGTTGGTTCTACCTTCTGGATCGGGAGGTTTTGTGGTGTGTACAGATGCTTCCGGGGTCGGATTGGGTGCTGTGTTGATGCAGCATGGTAGAGTGGTGGCCTATGCATCTCGGTAGCTGAAGCCCCACGAGGGGAACTACCCTACCCTTGACCTGGAGTCGGCGGCAGTGATCTTCACGCTGAAGATCTGGAGGCATTATCTGTACGGCGAGAGGTTCGAGGTGTTCACTGACTATCAGAGTTTGAGGTATGTGTTCACGCAGAGGGACCTTATGGTGAGGACACTAGAGCACGAGTACGGCCCGACTCAGCAAGCCGTCGGTACCAGACCCGCAGCACGACTCGGTCGACATCGACATCCTTGTGGCTGGGCGACAGTATGGAGTCCCTACCAGAGTGTTGATACTTTCCTATGTTTATTATGAGTGTATTAGCATGTATTTACTTATTGTGAGTGTATTAGTGTGTATTTTGTATTTTAGCTTCTAGTTGGGTCAAGATTGTAATATGGGCTACACTTCATGTAAGGGGTCCAATTTCTAAATTGGGCCTCAAGACCATTAGGAGGCCAAGTCCAAGGTGGGCTTCTAGAAGACTTGGACTATTAGACTAAGGAGACAAAGGTGGAGGATGCCACATCCTTGTCCCCCATGCTTGTCTCCCACCTACCCTTGACCAATGTTAGTGGATGTCCTTTAGAGTTAGTGGATGTCCTTTGGTGTTAGTGGATGTCCTTGGATCTAGATCTAGAGTTTTCATATTTATAGTCTCTTGTTGTATTTTGTGTGGAACTAATGAAAAATTCAAGAGAATTATGCTCGGTGTGCACACCCCCCTCTCTCTTCTCTTGTTCTTGGTGTTCTTCACCAATTCTTCTTCTAACCCCTCTAGATCTGAGTCTTAGATCTGATATCCCCCCCCAAATCCCTTCTTTTTCTCTTCTACTATCTGCTGGGATCGTCTATCGCCGCCGCCGCCGCCGCCGGAGCTACCAGCAGGCCGCCACAGCCCCTCCTCCTAGCTGCTGCCCTGGGCTGCGACCTGCAAACTAGAAGCTTGAAGATGAAGCGAGCTCTCTTGATCCAACCGTTGGATCGAGCTGATTTTTGGAGGGTAGGTCTCCCCATGTCTCCCCTAGTTTCAGTTAAAATTTCATGAAGATCAGAGCCCGTTTGCCCCACTTCCAAGCTTGCTGTTCAGACCCCTGTCTGTCTGCCCTAGGTTTAGTCCGCGGGATAGATGCTGGCATTTGATTTTCCCCACCCATAAAATGGAATCCAAATCAAGCAAAAGACCCATGTACATTTTCCTAACCCTCCCCTCTACCCATCATAAAAATCTCAGGTCGTAGATCCGTCGTTTGATCCCCGGTCAAAGCTCAAGAACAGGAGGCTTTGCTTCTATCCCTGAGATCGGTCTGTCCGAACCAGAAAATGAGCGGTTGAACAGTCATTTTTATTTTTAATCCGACTGTTGGATGGGGTTGATTTTCATATATGTTGAAGAGCTCTGAGTCCTCTTTCCATCGGCGCTAACCACGCTTCGATCCGATCTAGGATCTGCTCTTGGCGGCCGTTTTCGTGGAGGCGCGCCGGTCTGGCCAGAAAGGGGCTGCGAGATAGCCTTGGGGGACTAATTCCCAATAAATCCCCCGGGCCACCGTCGGCGACCACCGCTCCCGGGGACCGACCCGGGGCACCCCAGCAGTGACCCCTCCGGTCGCCACGGCCAGAAGACGCCAGGAAGCCGCTGCCCAGTAGCCGGGCCCACTTGGAGCCTTGTGGGCCCCACGTTGAGTGCCACCGCCGCGCTGTCCGGAAACCCCAAATTGCAGCCCGCCAACCCCTGAAACGGCGCTCCCGGATCGCTGTTGTGGCCTTTTACCTCCCTGCGTGGAGTGGGCCTTAGTCCTTTTACTGCTGTAATTAAGTTAGTTTGTACCGGGAGTGACGGTTCACGGCCGGGACGTCTTCACCACGCCGTGAGCGTGGAGGTACACTCGCCGCCCAGTAGTTTAGTTTGCTTATTTAGTATGCAATCTACTGCCGCTGCATGTGTGTATTTACTTTCCTAGCTAGTTATATTTTTGTCACCGCTGTGAGTGTGAGAACGAGAACCCGTCCCGTGACTCATTCCGAGCACGAGAGTGAGTTGACTACCCCAGTCTCAAAGCCTGTTTCTCAACCGTGCACGATCGTCACGTTTCCCTCGATGGGGCCGACTGTGAGTAGTGCTTCTTGTTTGGGGCTAGTTCGCCTCTTCTGGAGCTCGTTCGGTGCCGCGTCTTAGTGTGTTGCTGGTCGCGTCGTCTGTCTAGCCAAGTCTCGTAGTCGTCCCGCGTCAAATTGGTATCAGAGCCAGGTTGAGTCTACGGTAGTCTTGTCTAAAAATATAAAAAAAAAGAGTCATTAAAGTCAAAGGTCCTCAACTTGCATCGGTCCATCCATATAGATCTAGTGAGTCACCCTTAGTTCTCTTTAGGCCTCACTGCATGCCCACCCGTGGAGGTTCCCAGTACTATCGCCCTGACACTATGGGTGAACACCGAGGTGCCAACCCGGGAGGCCGTTCCCTGGAGGACATGATAGCTCTACTCATGGAGCGCATGGATAGGTCCGAGCAAACTCTTAGGGAGCATACCGAGCGTATGGAGAGCCGATTCAAAGCCATGGAGGACCGCGCTGAGGCTTCTGACCGATCTGTCCAAGGACTGGTTGGAAGGTTAGAGAGTGTGGAGAGAACCCCTCGCCGAGACCTACCCGGCATTCTCCCGGCCTCTCAGGCACATGCCGCCCAACCCGTGGCTGCTGCCCAGCCCGCGCCTGCTGCCCAGCTCGCACCACCTCGGGCTGAGAAGCAACGGCAACGTGCCCCCCATTTTGAGGACTACGAGTCCGACAATGATTACGAGGGAAATGGCCGACGCCGGCATGGTCACCGACCACATAGGGATGATGAGGACGAACGGATCCTCAAGACCGTCCGTGTGGACCCTCCCACGTTTGATGGGTCCAAGCCTTTAGAACCCAAGATCTACCTTGATTGGGAGGCTAGCATGGATCGGTACTTTGAGTGGTTCGAGATGACGGACCACCGGAGGGTTAGGTATGCCAAGATGAAGCTGTTGGGGCAAGCACAGACTTACTGGAGCAATGTAGAGAGCTTGCTCTTTCAGTGTCAGGAGCCTCAGATAGGTTCTTGGGATGAGATGAAGGACAAGCTTCGGCGTAAGTACCTTCCTGCCACGTACCGTCAGCGACTTATTGATAGGTGGCAGAGTCTCACCCAAGGGGACCGATCCGTGTCAGACTACATCGCAGAGTTTGACGAGTACTTTCTGCGATGTGGCGTTATGGAGGAGAGCACCATGCCTGTGTCACGCTTCCGTTGTGGTTTGCGGCCCCACTATCAATATGAATTATTTCGCCGTAATGTTACCACCTTGGAAGATGCATATCAGGTTGCTCTAGAGTTGGAGCAGTTTGAGGCGGAGTTCGCTCCCGTCCAACGCCCGGGGTTCACTTATCAGCGTGGGACCGACCCTCATACCACGCCTACCTCCTATAGCCGGTTTCCGGTGGCCCGCCCCCTGGAACCCCCTCGGCAGGACCCCACTGCTCCTAGGCTCCGCACTTTCCCTCCGAGGGACCCTCCCCCTCGCCCGCAGGCACCCATCCCTGCCACTCGGCCTTATCAGCCCACCGTACCAGCTCGGCCTCTTCTTCCTACACCCCCAGTCCATCGAGAGGACAAGGGTAAGGGGCCAATGATTGGTGGAACATCTCAGGGCAATGGGACACGAGACCGTTGCTACACTTGTGGTGGAGTTGGCCACTTTGCCAGCAAGTGTCCCACCCGGGGAGCACTTGTTATTACTGACACACCGGCCCGTGACCCCACGCCTGAGTTGGTGCCAGTCAGCTACGAGCCGGACCAAGAATTGGCCGAGGAATTCTTTGACGAGTTATTGGAGGGCGAGCAGGTTGACGCCCCTTGTACCTCGTATCAGGATGACGTACATTTGGGTGTAGTTAGGTGCATCCTTACCCAGCCTCGGGTGAGCGACGACTGGCGTCGCACCACCATATTCCACACATTCTGTAGGTTGGAAGGGAAAGCTTACAAGGTGATTATAGATAGCGGGAGTTGCATCAACGCTATCTCCACAGGCACCGTCAAGCGCCTTGGTTTGACGCCCGTGGATCACCCTGCACCCTATAGAGTTTCTTGGGTGGATTCCACTTCCATCCCGGTCAGACTGCGGTGTCTGGTGCCGCTGCAGTTCCAGGCATACCATGATGCGATATGGTGCGATGTACTACCTATGGAGGTGGGTAGTATCATCCTTGGTAGGCCTTGGCTCTTTGACCGAGATGCCACCCTTCATGGCAGGTCGAACACTTGCACCTTCGACCATGATGGCCATAGGATTACCCTCCACCCAGTCCAGCTGAAGGACCCAGCTATCCGCGGACCAGCTGGCCCCAGCACTACGACCACTTCTGGTCAGGGGAAGGCCGGTCCACCCACTTTGTCCTCGGCACATGTATCCACCTCTTCGACTACTCCTAGCAGAGTGGACCCTCCACCCAGGAGGTTGATGATGATCAGTCCGAGAGAGATGGAGCAGGAGGTGACCGGGGGCAACCCCATTCTAGCTATCGTCGTCAGGGGCGTTGAGGATGTTGCCCCTAGGTCCGAGGATGAGCATCCCCAGGAGATAGCGGCAATACTGCGGGAATTCTCCGATGTATTTCCCGAAGACCTCCCGGGAGGCCTTCCACCCATGAGGGATATCCAGCATGAGATCGACCTCGTCCCGGGCTCATCCTTGCCCAACCTTCCCCACTATAGGATGAGTCCCACGGACCATGCCGAGCTACAGCGGCAGGTCGAGGAGTTGATGAGTCGGGGATCTCTTCGGGACAGCAAGAGCCCTTGTGCTGTTCCCGCATTATTGGCCCCGAAGAAGGATGGCACATGGGGGATGTGCATTGATAGCCGTGCAATCAACAAGATCACGGTGAAGTATCATTTTCCCATTCCCCGATTGGATGACTTGCTTGATATGATGTCGGGAGCCACTATCTTCTCAAAGATAGACCTTCGTAGTGGCTATCACCAGGTGCGGATCAGGCCTGGGGATGAATGGAAGACGGCATTCAAGACCAAGGATGGTCTTTATGAGTGGTTGGTATGCCCTTTGGGCTTTCCAACGCCCCTAGCACCTTCATGCGGTTGATGACCCAGGTCTTACGCCCTATGATAGGGGTCTTCTTGGTCATCTACTTTGACGACATTCTTATCTACAGCCGCACTAGGGAGGATCACTTAGACCATCTTAGGCAGGTCTGCATTGTGTTGAGGCGTGAAACTTTATATGCCAACCCGAAGAAATGTGCTTTCATGTTTGATCATATCACTTTCCTCGGGTTTATTGTATCGAGAGATGGAGTCTCCGCTGATCCGGAGAAGATTAGGGCCATCCAGGAGTGGCCCGAGCCCCGCACACTCCACGATGTTCGGAGTTTCCATGGCCTAGCAACGTTCTACCGTCGCTTCATTCGTGGCTTTAGTTCTATCACTGCCCCAATCACTGATTGCATAAAGAAGGGGGCATTTGTATGGACCAAAGCCGCAGCCACAGCATTCCAGGACATCAAGGAGCGTATGACCCAGGCACCTGTTCTTGCACTTCCTGATTTTTCTAAGGTGTTTGAGGTCACATGTGACGCTTCTGGGGTAGGCATTGGTGGAGTGTTGAGTCAGGAGTCCCACCCCATTGCATTCTTTAGCGAGAAGCTTAACGATGCCAAACTGCGCTATTCCACTTATGATAAAGAATTTTACGCAGTCGTCCAGGCATTGAGGTATTGGAGGCATTATCTATTGCACCAGGAGTTTGTCCTCTTTTCTGATCATGAGGCCTTACGATTCCTCCATACCCAGAAAAAGTTGAACGCTCGTCACAGTCGTTGGGTGGAATATCTCCAGGAGTACACCTTTGTGCTTAAGCACAAGGCAGGGGCGGAGAACAAGGTGGCCGACGCACTGAGTCGTCGGGTGATGATGTTGACCACCATGAGTGTGGAGGTGGTAGGGCTAGAGAGGCTGAAGGACGCTTATGTTGACTGTCCGGACTTTGGTCCGATCTATGCCGTCCTTCAGGCTGGTCCCTCACGCGATTATAGCGAGTTTGTACTACAGGAGGGTCACCTATTCTGGGGTGACAAGTTGTGCATCCCACGGACTTCTGTTCGTGACTTTCTTACGTGGGAGATGCATGCAGGAGGTCTTGCTGGCCACTTTGGTCGGAACAAGACCATAGAGGCGGTTGAGCATCGATTCTATTGGCCTAGCCTAAAGAGGGATGTTGCTCGTATTGTGGCCCAGTGCCGCACTTGTGCTATGGCCAAACAAAGGAAGCAAAGTACCGGCCTCTATACTCCCCTTCCCGTCCCGGATAGTCCATGGCAGGACATTAGCATGGACTTTGTGTTAGGATTGCCCCGCACCCTCCGAAAGTATGACTCGATCGTTGTGGTTGTCGACCGATTCTCTAAGATGGCATTATTCATCCCATGCTCCAAAACCTCGGATGCCTCTAGAGTTGCCCGTCTATTTTTTTCACATTGTGTCTCCAGGTTCGGACTCCCACGCACTATAGTGTCCGATAGGGATGTGCGCTTCACTAGCTATTTCTGGAAAATCCTATGGCACATGATGGGCACCCAATTGAAATTCTACACTGCATATCACCCCCAGACGGATGGTCAGACTGAGGTTGTCAATAGGAGTTTGGGGGATCTTCTTAGGTGTCTTGTCCGAGATCGAGTCAGGGATTGGGATTTGGTCTTACCCTTGGCCGAGTTCGCCTATAACGATTCGGTCAATAGGTCTACAGGTATGAGCCCCTTCGAGATTGTCACTGGCCGTAGACCTAGGAGACCCATAGACCTAGTCCCACCTCCCATCCAGTCCCGGGTGTCTGAGTCAGCCGAGTCTTTTGCTAGCCATATTAGACAGTTGCATGAGCATATTCATTGTCACATTGAGTCCAGCAACGCACGATACAAAGAATTGGCTGACGCCCATAGGCACCACCGTGAGTTTCAGGAGGGCGATTCTGTCATGATCAGGGTCAGACCTGAATGGTTTCCCTCAGGAGCCGTGAAGAAGTTGCATGCTCGCGGTGCCGGTCCCTTTCGGGTAGTGAGGCGAGTCGGATCGAATGCATATGTTGTGGACTTGCCAGAGGATTACGGGATCAGCTCGACTTTCAATGTCTCAGATCTCGTCGCTTATAGGGACCCAGCGGTGATACCGAGTGAGCCCTTTGAGCCGTCTCCACCCATTGTGAGTGACACCACCCTAGAGTGTCCACCTCCAGCCTTGTTACCTCAGCAGCGAGAGCAGATAGAATGTATACTAGATGAGCAGATGACGACTACTCGAGGCGGAGTGTACCAGCGCTACTTGGTGCGTTGGAGGGGACGGCCCGCGTCCGATGACACCTGGATCACCCGGGCAGAACTACAGAGGATAGATCCAGATCTGCGGGATCGGTACCAGAGCGACCCGGACCCCTACTCGACGGGGTCGAGCTTCTCCCACCCGGGGAGAATTGGTGAGGACACTAGAGCACGAGTACGGCCCGACTCAGCAAGCCGTCGGTACCGGACCCGCAGCACGACTCGGTCGACATCGACATCCTTGTGGCTGGGCGACAGTATGGAGTCCCTACCAGAGTGTTGATACTTTCCTATGTTTATTATGAGTGTATTAGCATGTATTTGCTTATTGTGAGTGTATTAGTGTGTATTTTGTATTTTAGCTTCTAGTTGGGTCAAGATTGTAATATGGGCTACACTTCATGTAAGGGGTCCAATTTCTAAATTGGGCCTCAAGACCATTAGGAGCCCAAGTCCAAGGTGGGCTTCTAGAAGACTTGGACTATTAGACTAAGGAGACAAAGGTGGAGGATGCCACATCCTTGTCCCCCATGCTTGTCTCCCACCTACCCTTGACCAATGTTAGTGGATGTCCTTTAGAGTTAGTGGATGTCCTTTGGTGTTAGTGGATGTCCTTGGATCTAGATCTAGAGTTTTCATATTTATAGTCTCTTGTTGTATTTTGTGTGGAACTAATGAAAAATTCAAGAGAATTATACTTGGTGTGCACACCCCCCTCTCTCTTCTCTTGTTCTTGGTGTTCTTCACCAATTCTTCTTATAACCCCTCTAGATCTGAGTCTTAGATCTGATATCTCCCCCCCAAATCCCTTCTTTTTCTCTTCTACTATCTGCTGGGATCGTCTATCGCCGCCGCCGCCGCCGCCGCCGCTACCAGCAGGCCGCCACAGCCCCTCCTCCTAGCTGCTGCCCTGGGCTGCGACCTGCAAACTAGAAGCTTGAAGATGAAGCGAGCTCTCTTGATCCAACCGTTGGATCGAGCTGATTTTTGGAGGGTAGGTCTCCCCATGTCTCCCCTAGTTTCAGTTAAAATTTCATGAAGATCAGAGCCCGTTTTCCCCACTTCCAAGCTTGCTGTTCAGACCCCTGTCTGTCTGCCCTAGGTTTAGTCCGCGGGATAGATGCTGGCATTTGATTTTCCCCACCCATCAAATGGAGTCCAAATCAAGCAAAAGACCCATGTACGTTTTCCTAACCCTCCCCTCTACCCACCATAAAAATCTCAGGTCCTAGATCTGTCGTTTGATCCCCGGTCAAAGCTCAAGAACAGGAGGCTTTGCTTCTGTCCCTGAGATCGGTCTGTCCGAACCAGAAAATGAGCAGTTGAACAGTCATTTTTATTTTTAATCCGACCGTTGGATGGGGTTGATTTTCATACATGTTGAAGAGCTCTGAGTCCTCTTTCCATCGGCGCTAACCACGCTTCGATCCGATCTCGATCTGCTCTTGGCGGCCATTTTTGTGGAGGCGCGCCGGTCTGGCCAGAAAGGGGCTGCGAGATAGCCTTGGGGGACTAATTCCCAATAAATCCCCTGGGCCACCGTCGGCGACCACCGCTCCCGGGGACCGACCCGGGGCACCCCAGCAGTGACCCCTCCGGTCGCCACGGCCAGAAGACGCCAGGAAGCCGCTGCCCAGTAGCCGGGCCCACTTGGAGCCTTGTGGGCCCCACGTTGAGCGCCACCGCCGCGCTGTCCGGAAACCCCAAATTGCAGCCCTCCAACCCCTGAAACGGCGCTCCCGGATCGCTGTTGTGGCCTTTTACCTCCCTGCGTGGAGTGGGCCTTAGTCCTTTTACTGATGTAATTAAGTTAGTTTGTACCAGGAGTGACGGTTCACGGCCGGGACGTCTTCGCCACGCCGTGAGCGTGGAGGTACACTCGCCGCCCAGTAGTTTAGTTTGCTTATTTAGTATGCAATCTACTGCCGCTGCATGTGTGTATTTACTTCCTAGCTAGTTATATTTTTGTCACCGCTGTGAGTGTGAGAACGAGAACCCGTCCCGTGACTCATTCCGAGCACGAGAGTGAGTTGACTACCCCAGTCTCAAAGCCGGTTTCTCAACCGTGCACGATCGTCACGTTTCCCTCGATGGGGCCGACTGTGAGTAGTGCTTCTTGTTTGGGGCTAGTTCGCCTCTTCTGGAGCTCGTTCGGTGCCGCGTCTTAGTGTGTTGCTGGTCGCGTCGTCTGTCTAGCCGAGTCTCGTAGTCGTCCCGCGTCACCTTAACCTCAGGCAGAGGCGTTGGATGGAGTTTACGAAGGATTATCACTTCACCATATCTTATCAGCCGGGCAGGATGAATGTCGTCGCCGATGCTTTGAGTCAGAAGGTCGCGTTCAGTGCCATGATGTTGAGGAAGTGGAGGCTCTGGAAACAAGTGCCTGAAGTTTCATTCAGGTTCAAGATTCCCCAGGAGCCAGGGTTAGCAGTGCTCGCGAGTCTAACTGTCACGCCTGCTATCCGCCGTCAGGTGACAGAGGCCCAACATGCAAACCCTGAGTTACCCCAGATTTTGGCCTTGACTGATGTGGAGCTCGGCGAGGACGGTGCTGTAAGATTTTGTGGTAGGCTGTACGTCACAACCGATGAGTAGGTTCGTCGTGCGGTGTTGAGCGAGGCTCATGGGAGCAGGTACACCGTACACCCAGGTGCGACGAAGATGTATCGAAACTTACAGAGACAGTTCTGGTGGCCTGGCATGAAGAGAGATGTTACCGAATTTGTGGCCAGGTGCCTGACTTGTCAGCAGGTGAATGCGGAGCATCAGCGACCGGGAGGTACTCTTCAGCCCTTGGATATTCCCGCGTGGAAATGGGACCACGTGACCACGGATTTCGTGGTGGGATTGCCGAGGACTCCGAGCGGCCAGGACAGTATTTGGTTACTGGTGGATAGGCTGACGAAGGTGACTCGGTTGTTATCGGTCAAAGTCAGCTGGAGTGTGCCCAAGTTAGCTCGTCTTTATGTGGAGCGGATCGTTCCGTTGCATGGGATTCCCATCTCCATTGTGTCGGATCGGGATCCGCGCTTCACTTCTGGATTCTGGAGGAGTTTCCAGCGAGCTCTTGGCACGGAGTTGACTTTTAGCTCGGCGTATCATCTTCAGTCAGATGGTCAGTCAGAGAGGACCATTCAGACTTTGGAGGATATGTTGAGATCCTGCTGCCTGGAGTGGCAGGGGAGTTGGATTCACCACCTGCCATTGGTGGAGTTTGCCTACAACAACAGCTATCATTCGAGCATCGGCATGGCTCCTTATGAGGCGTTGTATGGGCGTCCGTGTCGGACTCCACTCGATTGGTTCGAGGTTGGTGAGCGTATTTTGACGGGACCGGAGTTGGTGCAGCAGTGTGTGAATGTTGTGCAGATGGTTCGTCAGAACATGTTGGCGACCCATAGTCGGCAGAAGAGCTTTACTGACCGTAGGCGACAGCCTCTCACGTTTTCCGTTGGCGATCGTGTGTTTTTTAGAGTTTCTCCGATGAAGGGGGTGATACGTCTTGGACGGCGTGGGAAGTTGAGTCGCCGCTATGTTGGTCCTTTCCTTATTGTGGAGCGCATCGGTGAGGTAGCCTATCGGCTGCAGTTGCCTCCTGAGTTGGCGTCGGTGCATGACCTGTTTCACGTCTCGATGTTGCGAAAGTATATGCCCGGTGACTCTCATGTGCTTGAGGATTCCGTTTGGCCAGAGGTGACTCCAGATCTTTCTCTCCCAGACTTCCCCGTCCGCGTTGTGGATGGACGAGAGCAGCGCCTGCGGAACAAGGTCATCCCTTTGGCCAAGGTGGTGTGGCAGCGGCACTCTGGTGGTGAGACTTCTTGGGAGTGTGAGGATGAGATGCGTCAACAGTTCCCTTACCTGTTTAAGTGAGTCTTACTCTTCTTTCCCCTTGAGTTGTTCTCAATTTCGAGGATGAAATTCCTTAAGGGGGGAGGGATGTAATATCTCAGACCTTTCGGATCCTTCTTCGTGGGTCCCGGATCTGGTGTCTTCGGAGTGTCTAGTTCCGTTGAGTCCGAAACTTCGTTTCGGACATCTTTCGTGTTCGGATCAGCGCAATCCGGAGTTGTTTTGGAGGCCCGGAAGCGTTCCGCGGCTTTTTCCGCGCGTGTTTTCTGATTCCCGGTGTGTGTTTCGGTAATTCCTTCGGAACCTCGCTGCGGGTGAACCGGGTCGTTTGCCTGGGCACGAGTGGTACCGTTGCGATCGGTGCGTCCCGAGGATTGCGAGAATGTAATATTCTATTTTTTGATATTTTTCAGAAATTCCCGATGTCCTATAAATTCTTAATTATTTTCTTTTCTTTTTCCTTCTTCTTCTTCCTTTCTTCTTCTTCCTCCCTCATGACCGTGGCCGCCCCTCTCTCTCTCTCTCTCTTTCTCCCGTTCGAGCGCGGCGACCTCCGTTCCGGCTGCAGACGGCGGCGGCGCGACGGCGTGAAAACGTGGGTGACGACGAGGCGATCGTGCGGGCGTGCGGCGAGCGTGGGAAGCGTGGGAAGGTGAGGTTTTAACTGCGTTCTTCGTAGATTCGGGCTTGGATCAGCGCGTCTCATCGCGAACCGGAGGAAGGGTGACGTTCCTTGGCCTCTTGTCTTCCTTCCCCGCGAGTTTTAGCTCGAGACGAGGTCGAGAGGGGTCAATTTTGGACCAGGAAGGGTCGTCCATGCTTTGGGGAGTGACCGCTCGATCCATCGGTTTAAGCCACGATTCCGCGTTTCGGGAGCATAGGAGCATGCTAGGGGGCTTGGGGGTACTTCTCTCACCGTTTCCCCCTTCGTGGGGCTTGTTTGGGGTTGGAATGGGCGATTCCGGTGAGGTTCACCGTTTTCACGCCGGTGAGCGATGTGCGGTCGAACCAGTGGCCGCACAACCCTTGTGCGGCGCTGTTCTGGCCGTTCATCTGCTTGGCGCGCTGTGGCTGGTCTCGGCGTGCAGTGGGCTTGTGCGGTCTATCGTGGGACCGCATATCCTGAAGTGCGGCGCCGTAACGACCGCCCAACCCTAGATTTTCGACCGTTGATTATTACCATTGTACAGCGCACCGGGGCGTGCGGCTAGGAGCTGGCTGCTTAACCTTCGTGCGGCCAGGTGCTGGCCGTGCTTCATCTGGTGCAGTTGCTCCGTTGTACGGTCAGATCTAGACCGCACAACCCTTGAACGGTGAAACCATAGCCGCCCTTCCCAAAGCGCGGCTAAGGACTAGCCTTTAGGATTTTTACCGTTGGGAGACGAGCGGCCATGAGATGACCACTCATCACCCACGTGCGGCTAGGAGCTGGCCTCACATCAGTTGAACGGGCCCGTGTCGGCTGTTCATCTTCCCGTTTGGACCTGGGGTAGAACGGTCACATCCTGGCTGTTTAAACCTGGTGCGGCCCCGGTATGACCGCACATC
Source organism: Amorphophallus konjac (assembly GCA_022559845.1). NCBI lineage: Eukaryota > Viridiplantae > Streptophyta > Magnoliopsida > Alismatales > Araceae > Amorphophallus > Amorphophallus konjac. The sequence goes on from CM040122.1 coordinate 390,450,785, forward strand.
CCTGAGCGGCCCATGGTGGACCGATCAAGGGGACGGGTCGTGTCGACTTGTCTCTCGTCGTACCGAGCGGTACCGGGAGATGTTGTTGTCGGCTTGTGTCGCCGTGCGACGATGATTTGTACGAGGGGCGTTCCTTGTACCGTCCAGTTGTGATGTTGCTTTCCGCTGACTTGAGAGTCTACTCCTTTAGTGACACTCCACTAGTCGTAACCTGCTTACACGCGTGTGGTCCCACCAGGGAGTACTGGAGAGGCTACCCTGAGGACGATTCTGGACTGATTTCCGTCCGACCCCTCGTCGTTAGCCAGAGTCCGGCTACAGGGGGAAAACTGGTCAGAGGGCCAGACCTAGGACGCATGGTCTGTGTGTGCACACGTAGTTGGGGGCGGTTGGACCCACGCCGACGGGTGTGACCCCAGCTAGTCGCTCGTTGTGGTTCTTGTTCGGTGTCCGTGCCTCTGGTAAGAGCTACCACGTTAGGCTGTTCACCTGCAGTGCGGTGTAAGACGTCAGGGGACGCTACCGACTGTGCTTCTAGTGGGAGGTACTTCTGTCGAGTCGGGAGTGGCAGATTGTCAGTCTTGTGACTTCGACCGTCGGGTTTTGTCATGCTGGCCGTGGTGTTCCGGTCGTTTCACCGTGGCACGTGTCAGTTTTCATGCCGTGAAATCGGTGTTTTGTAGGTGGCAGGGCTTCTCTTTCCGAGGTACTCGCTTACTGCTAGCGTAGCGGTTTATCCATGTGCGAGGTAGGGTTCGAGTGATCCCTACTGAGTCTTGTTTTGAGACTCATTCCCTGCATATTGTCACCGTGTTTCAGGCGAGGCGCGGCTTCAGGGGAGCGCGTCTGAGGCTCATCGTGGTTCGGGTGCCCAACGTTAGTGCCAGAGGTCAGTGCCAGATGTCAGAGCCGGGATTTTGTAAGGTCTGTGCATATTTAAGGTCTGTGCATGTTTTATAGTAAGGTCTGTGCATGTTTAAGGTCTGTGCATGTTTTATAGTAAGGTCTGTGCATGTCTAAGGTCGGTGCATGTTTTATAGTAAGGTCTGTGCATGTTTAAGCTCTGTGCATGTTTTAGTTATAGTAAGGTCTGTACATGTTTTGTAAGGTCTGTGCATGTTCAAGGTCGGTGCATGTTTTAGTTATAGTAAGGTATGTGCATGTTTTGTAAGGTCTGTGCATGTTTTATAGTAAGTCTGTGCATGTTTTAGTTATAGTAAGGTCTGTGCATGTTTTATAAGGTCTGTGCATGTTTTAGTTATACTAAGGTCTGTGCATGTTTCATAGTAAGGTCAGTGCACTGTTGGTCCAAACATAACTAGAGCCGGTGCGCCTGTGGGTCTGTCCAGATTTCCAGAAATACAGAAAAGGAGAGTTTTGAAAGGGCATTTTATTTCATAAAAATCTAAAAAATTAGGAAATGATAGAAGGATAAGTTAGTAACCCTCTGTAAAAGTGCCATGTACCCAAAAATTTTGTACTTTCAGATATAAGTCATTTTCTATGCATGTGTAGCATAGAAGGATGAACATGTGCTTTCATATAGTAACATGAACATGGCTACGGGTGTGTTTAGCCATCTTAATCTATTAATAGCATATCTATGAGCATGAGTAACACATTAGAAGCATGACTATGAGTATGTTTAGCCCCTTAAAATCATGAAAATATGTCTGATGAGCATCATGCTAGTAATGTCAAGTAAGAATATGTATGCCATGAAGGGAAAACAACATCATAATGTGAGGTTGGACTTCGGTCCCTTCTGCGGGACGGCGATGTGTAATGCCACAGAAGTAAAAGATCCCAGGGGACGGCGATACGTAACGCCCTGGTTTAAAATCATGTTCACAACTGTCGAGATCGATCCCTCAAGGAGGGAACTTAAGAAACCTCCAGCCCCAGGCTGGGAGACTGGACTCACCGTCCAAGGCCACACGCTTGGCCCACTCGGAAGCCACCTTTCAGAGAAGCAACGACTTGCGGGGAAACCTCACCGCACTCACACCGATACAAGGTGACTCGATCTAGCAAGAACACGGAAGCCCGGAACACCTGGGTCACCCGGACCCACCAAGCCCATGGGCACGCTTATCGAGATAACACGGTACCTCCAGACATCCCAAAAATACGCTAACGAAACCCACGGGGTGTCTGGGACACTCACGAGGCCAAAGGTAGACCACTGGGTCACAACCGGGTCGACCGGAGACCAACACAACACAATCGGAACGCTAGAAGGTCACCCGGACCCTTAAACCCACGGTCACGCTAATCGAGACAAATGGAACCTCCGGACACCCAAAGACACGGTCACTGAACTCCACGGGGTGTTTGGGACACACACGGCCCAAGGGGAGCATGAGCAGCCGTAGACTGCCCGCCCTGGGCAGCCCGGCAGGCCACCCCAAGAACGCGCTATCTTTGCATCGCGCGTTCAAACATAACGCGCTATAGGTCCATAGCGCGTTCAAATAGAATGCGCTAGGACCCTAGAGCGCGACAAGATTGAACGCGGCATAGACCCATAGCGCGACAAGAGCAGAATGCGCTATGACCCTATAGCGCGACAAGAGCAGAATGCGCTAGGACCCTATAGCGCGACAGGAATCGCTTAACTGTTCATCTTCTCCGATGAACGCGCCCTATCGGGGCGGCGCGACCCTCAAGAACGCGCTACCTGATACTAGTGCGTTCTCAGTCCGCGCCCAGAAGAACGGGAAAACGGCAGGAAATCCATTCCACGCCCCATCCACCCCCAGGTGAAGGGGAACAAAAGGGGAAAATATTCCCCAACCTCTCTAGCACCGAGAAGACCCATTTAAACCCCAAAAATACGATCATAACACAAGATTCGGCTCACACCTCAAAAACATGTATTTTCCCCAAATCCCTCGAATAAGCCTACTCGGCTCATCACGGCCTATAAGACTCGCGGGAAATGAAGTACGCGGGTTGAGGGTCCATCTCCCTACCTCCACCGAAGATTCGACGCACCATGGACCCCGATCCACGAAGAAACGCCCACGAAAAACCCCGCCGGTGCCTCACGCTCGCGAACTGGCTTCATCGCTCCCCCGTCCCTCGATCCTCGACCCATCCTCCCCGTCCTCCCCGCCCGCGTTGCCCCGCCTCGCCCCCGCCTCGGTCCGTCGGCCGCCGGAGAGGAGAGAGTGAGAGGAGAGCGTGGGAGAAGAGAGAGAGTGAGAGAGTGAGAAATGAGAAGAGAGAGAGGGGTGGGAGGGTTTATATAGGAAAAACCCAAAAATTCTGAGAAATTCTAAAAATTAGGAAAAATTAACTCTGCAATCCTTGGAACACGCTGGTCGCTATGGTAACGTCCCGCCGTCGGAGAACGCAATGGTTCACCCTGTACGGGGTTCCGAAGGTCCTACAGACGAAAACACGCGTAAAACGTAAAACGCAACCAGAGACCCACAAAGGCGCTCCAAAAATTACAGAAAATTACCGGCATGCTCCTCACAACATCACGGACCCAAGAAACACACGGGCACACCACCAATGGGTCTGACAATCCGGTAAAAAAGTCCGAAGCCCAATCGGACTCGATCCGAAACACACAGAAAAATGATCCGAAACTCACGGATCCAGATCCGAAAAATCCGGGGCATTACAACACGCGTGTAAGCAGGCTGCGACTAGTGGAGGGTCACTACGGAGTAGACTCTCAAGTCAACGGAAAACAACGTCCGCATCCGACGACGTACGGGGACCGTCCCACGTACCAGCACCGTCGCACAGTGACCACGGTCGGAAAAGAAATGGGGTTGCAAACCACCCGGGGCAACCCTGAGCCTGACGGTCTACCCTAGACGCGTCACAGGCTATGACGGTCTAAGGCTGGACCGTCACAGCCATCTGACAGCCCAATACAGGGGCGTCAGGCCCTCGGTGCAACAACGACTGTGACGCACCTACCGTGGTGCGTCACAGACCCTGACGCACCCAGCCTGGTGCGTCACAAGGCACGAAGGAACAAACTGTGACGCGTGCCACTCGGTGCGTCATAGACTGTAACGGACCAAGTCTGGTGCATTACAGGGTGGGAATGTGTCCACTCTAATGCACCCACACAGGGGCGTCACAAGGCTGCGACGCGTCAAGCCTGGTGCGTCACATGCCTTGACCCTCAACGGTCAAAAACTAACTGTCAAAAGCCAACGGTCGAATGTCCCTAACGGTCCAACCCAGGTGCGTCACAGCACCTGTGGCAGTCTATCGTGGAACCGTCACAGCCCACAGACTCCAGTTGGATGAAAATAGGACTGTGACGCATCCATCCATGCGCGTCAAATGGTGTGACGGTTACTGGAAGGACCGTCACACCCGTCCGAGGGCGAAACGGCGTGAACCGCCCAAAAATTTTAACCACGCCCCCATGCCTCCATAGGAGAGGGGGAAATCAAAGGGGAAGACCCCTGGGGACCCCTACTATGCTTCTAAGCCATCAAAACGCCGAATCGCGGCCTAAAAACATAGATCGGGTGAACTCTCCCAAAATCATGCTTTTACCCAAACCCGCTCAAAGACACCCCTCTCAACTCCCATTCGGCCTACAAAACTCGGAGGATGACGGGATGAGCATAGGGATTCGTCCCCTACCTCAATGGAGCAAAAGCTCCGCCGAATCGAGCTCAAATCACGAAGAATGCTTTTGAAAACCCCGCTCCTTCACGCTTCCCACGAACACCGCACGCCCACGAGCTCGCCTCGCAGCCGCCCACGCAACCGCGCTGTCTCCCCGTCGCCGTCTATAGCCGGAGAGAGGCCCGCCGTGATCGAATGGGAGAGAGAGGGAGAGAGGGGGCGTGTAGCTGTAGACACGCCATTCTTGACGTCTCCTGAGAAAGTCTCATATTACTATACAACGCCCCGCGACGGCTTACGCATTTCGAATCACTCGAGTGCTTCCTTTTCTTGGGTCTTCTTCTACCTTTTTCGGCATTCGGAATCGTCCCGTCACGGCATTCGGACGGCATCAACACCAGTCGAATGCATCAAGAGGTTCCGGAACCAAGAAGGATGTCTGCCGGGCGGCCGCTGACTAGGACCCGGGTGGGTCTTAATGGGGGCGTCCAGGCCCCTGGACACCCCCATTCTTTTCTTTTATTTTATTCTTTTCTCAGGGCCCAAAACCAAATAAAAAATATAAAAAATATATATATTTTAATGGAGGCGTCCAGGCCCCTGGACGCCTCCATAAAAACAAAAATAAAAAAAATGTGTGTAAAATGCCAGTTGACATAAAAAACAAAAAAATAAATAAAAAATATATATATATTAATGGAGGCGTCCAGGCCCCTGGACGCCTCCATAAAAACAAATATAAAAAATTAAAATACCAGCCTTGGCATAAAAGATAAAAGAAAAATAAAAAATAACATATTTTTGGAGGCGTCCAGGCCCCTGGACGCCTCCATCAAATCTCTCACGGGCGCCGCTCACCGAACGACGGTTTGTCGTGTGTGAAAAAATCTAAAATTTGAAGACGTCCAGGCCGCTGGACGCGCCCATTTCTGAATCACGAGGCGCCGCTCACAAAACCACGCGTTGTGCCAAATCGCGTGCGGCCGTCGTCGATTTTCGGTGGACCTGTTTGAGGCGTCCGGAGCCCTGGACGCCTCCACAAAAGTATTCTAAAAAAATATATAAAAATAGAATAAAATATTAATTCGGCCCTGATGGAGGTGTCCAGGGTCCTGGACGCCTCCACCCTCCGGAGCTCTATAAATAGAGGCCCACCCCCTCAGTTCTGGGAGAGCTTCGAAGTGATCCGATAGGCTGCCGGAGCCCAGAGGCTACGGAGTCATTTTCTAACCCGTGGATTCTTTTATAGGTGGAGGTTCTGCCGGCTTCTCGGGTGCTCACGCTCGCGAGAGGAAGGTCGTCTTCATCCACCGCGCTTCCACGTCGTCCCTACGCTGCCGAAGCTCCGCCGAATTTCACCATCGGCTCATCCAATAAGCCTTTTCTTCCCCATTTTCTCCATAGTTCTTTACATTCATCATACTGCATCCTCTATCTCCCTTCATAAGGGCGCCGTATCTGGCATACTTCTTGCATCCATCATCTCATTTTCCTCCTACTCGAGTCCGAGAGGGGTTTAAAAGATAACACCAACCAGGTGTGTGTCTTGCCATCATTTCGTTATTTCTATCGCAAGGATTTGAATACTACACCTCCATCTTTCTAATCCACTTGTCATTTGTTTGTCGTTGTTTTGCAAGGGTAGCCGAGGAAAGCCCTCTCCGTCGGCCGGCCGGAGGCAGAGGAAGAAGCAACCCGCCATCTCCCGCTCTTGAGGTAGGCGCGATCACTTTCTTATTTTGGGGTCTTTCGGCCCCTGGCGATCACATCTTATTTTCGAGGCCGCGGCGAGTCACTTCCCCAATGGCCGTTTAAATTTTCGTTCTTATATTCTCTTTATATTCTGTTATATTCTGCTCATATTCTCGAAGCCGCGGCGAGTCACTTCCCCAATGGCCGTTTAAATTCACATACGTTATATTCTTATCTGTTTATGTTCTCGAGGCCGCGGCGAGTCACTTCCCCAATGACCGTTTAAATTCCCGCTCTTTGTATTCTCTTTATATTCTGTCATCATATCATCTGCTCATATCCTCGAGGTCGCGGCGAGTCACTTCCCCAATGGCCGTTTCAATTCTTGTTATTTAATTTCTGCACCATTCCCATCCCCCCGAGGCCGCGGCGAGTCACTTCCCGCTATGGCCGGTTAACCCCCATATCTTGCTATATCACACTTGTCCCGCTCGCCCCGTCGGAGCAATCTCCCGTGGTGGCCCCTTCTCTCTCTTCTCTTATTTCTGTGTTGCAGCAAACAAACACCAAAAAAAAGAGGAGCCCGCGCGCTCCGCGTCTTCTCCGCTCTTCCCCGAACCGCGTGACGTCGCTCACAGATTGGCGATCACGGTGGGACCACTTCTGCTTCCTTTCGACTACCCTTGCAAGTTCGGCACCATCCGTGCCTCTCCACCTTGGCGCCCGCGCGCGCCCACGTTGTGCTCACGGCAGCACTATCAGTTGTGATTGGTTGTTTGTTTATTATATGTCTGTTATTTCTGTTGTTTTCTTACTCTATATATCTGTCAGCATTCCATTGCATACATCCATTCCTCTTTTCTATCCTTTTTTCATTTTTTGAGGATCACCCTTTCCCGGTGAAGGAAGGACTCTCCGTTTGGGAATTCCTCTCAACGGACTAGAATCTCCTACACTGGGACCTCCGTAAGTCCCCGACATCGAAGAATCTCCTCTTCGTTCACTGGGCTGGTTGTACCATTGAAGTTCCCCGGAGTTAGTCATTTCATTCGTGGTGAGACGAGAGACCCTAGCTGACACGGCGGTGAAACAAAAACAAACTAGGGTCCCCATTTTGTGTGAACTTCGGATCTCGCTAAAAACACAAAAAAATCATCAAAATCAAAACATAAAAAAGGGCGTAAAGGCATCCACTTGTTTGACAATCTCTGCTACCTACTTGCTAGTGTATGTTTTTACGTTCTGGGAAAACTGTGAGCATGTCTCACGAGTCTTTTGAGGAGAACCACCCTAGCCGTGGTTTGTCAGCCGACCCGCGAGTCTATGCTATGGACTCGGGTCCTTCTCATGACCCCTCGCATGAGGTGCAGGTTATTGCCGGGGACACGTCCCCACCACAGGATATCACTTCCTTACTGGGCGTCCTCGCCAACACGGAGCTTACCTCTGAACAGCTCCGGGCCTTCCAGGCCATTCTAAAGGGGAAATCTGTTTCCCCCACGCCCCAGGAATCAACTCCGGCCATCGCACCTCTCCAAGAGTCCGTGCAGGCCAGTCCATCTCCCTCATTGGCGCAAGCCATCCAGTCTCCCTCGCTTCAAGGACAAGCGAGCCAACAACCACCCTCATTCCAGTTCCCGTCACAATCTCAAACTCCCGTTGTTCCCCACACACCGCTTCAGCCAGGGCCAACTGTCGGCGGTCCGACAGCTCCCTCTCATTCCGGGTTCCTCCCTCAAGTCTCCGGGAGACAGTTTCTCCCCCAGTGGCAAGTGCCACCTTCACCTCCAGAGGAGCTCGCCCAATCGCTCCTCAATAGGTTCAATCGCATGGACGAGCAGTTTCAAAATCTGAGAAGGATGGTGGACGTGAAAGCCACCCCGGAGGTTGCTTTGCCAATCCTTCCCGTCATTCATCTTCCTCCCTCCGAAATGCCCACGTACCGCAGATACAATGGTACCGGCAACCCCTTCATTCACCTCAAGGATTTCATGTATGAATCCTCCTATTGGCAAAACGATCAGAGGTCCCTGGCATACCTCTTTCGGAGATCATTGGATGGTCCTGCGCTTGAGTGGTTCTATTCTCTGGAGCCCCGCGAGGCCGAGAATTTTGAAATAGTTCAGAGAAGGTTCTTGCAGAAATATAGGGATAGGGTCGGTCCCTCACTCTCCATTACCGACCTAGTGGCCGAAAACATGAAACCCGACGAGGATTTTGTCCGATATGCTGATAGATGGAGGTCTCTGGCGGAAAGGATAAGGGATACCCTCTCCGAGCCCGAACAAGTGAAGATGATTGTGTCTAATGCAACCCCACAGTTCAGACATGTCCTGGCCATGAATAAACTTACTACAATGGAGGAACTCTATGAAAGGGCCCGATACATCCAAACCCAGCTAAAAGACTCCCCCATCATGAACATGTTTGAGTCGCCGAAGTCCAAAGTGGTCTGAAAGACAGGCGCTGGTGTCCCGGGTGGAGCCACAGAAGGGGTCGTGACAAATGAGCAAGTCAGTGCAGTCAACAATGCCAACTATGCAGTCAACCCAAGGCCTCCACAAATGCCCCGACTTCCACCCCAACCAGGTCCTTTCCCTCTTCGTCCTCCACCCCAAAATAATCCACCCCAGGATAATATGCCTCCATTACGCCAACCCCAGCAACAACAACCACAACCTCAGCAACAACAACCACCGCTTCAGTACAACCAAGTTCCACCCCCGGGGAACTATGGTCCCCAACAGCAACAAAGGAGGCCGCTCGGTCCCAAGAGAGCCTACTATCCACCATTGCCGGAAACCTTAGCAGACATTTTTAATGCCCTCATGGCATCAAACCAACTCGCCCTACCCAGAGAAAGGCCCGCGTGGCCCCCCAATGTTGATACCTCCAAATACTGCGTCTACCACAGGCAGCCGGGACACACAGTAGATTACTGCTTCCATTTCAAAGATTACATCCATGATATGAATGATGAACATCAAATAGATTGGGATGAGATGAGACGATACGTCGCGGCTCTCAAGGCTAGGAGACCTCCTCATAGGCCAGAGCAGCAGTTACAATAGCAACAGCAACCACAACAACAACAACAGGCTCAGCAGGCCCCACAACAACAGCCCGACATGGGCATAATCCAGAATCCATTGCCGGAGCACCAACAGCCCAATCATCAGGTTAACCCCATCTCCTCCTTCCCGGAAGTCGGGAGAGAGCAGGTGTGGCACCAGTAAAGTACCTCCATTCTTTCTACCTCTAACCCTATCGTCATGCAACCCCCTCACCTTGCCCGGGTAGCACTTCTCTCTCATCAACCCGCATCAGTATCACCATCACCATTTCCACTACCATTACGCCCTCTCATCCGCACCCCGACCTCCTATCAACCGACACTCTCCACTACGCCTTCACACCCTCTCATCTTCTCTCACTCCCCCACTTTACCATCCACCTCTACCACATTTACCCCTACGCCTTCTAAACCCCTTATCATCCGTCAACCATACATAACCCCGTCTTTCTCCACCGTATCGCCACTAATGCCTTCAAAACCACTCATTAATCATCACCCACCTCAAAATCATTGCCCACTTCAAGCCCTACCCACTTCTACTTCGTCTCCACCTCCACCATCCAGACCCCTTATCCTTCATAATCCGCGCGATATCCCCTCTACCTCCACCATGCCTCCACCTAACAAACTCCTCATCAGAATCCCTGCTCCCGTCATCACCCCTGCTTCATCAACCATTCCTCCACTACTACCCCTCAAACCCCTGTTAAAACCCACTGCTACCCCCACAGAGGTACAAAAGTCGCAGGCAATGGTGCTCCGGAGTGGAAGGATTTTTCACAGGGTTTTCCCCCACAACAGTCAGAATCTTGAACAATCTCAGTCAGAGAAGGATGATGCAGAACAACCAGAAAGAGCTATCCCTGGAACACATTATGATCTATTGAAACACTTGGACAAGACACCTACCCGGATCTCCATCCTAGAGCTACTTCAAAGATCCACATCCCACCAGGCGGCCTTGATGGAATATCTTCAAAAGGTCATGGTTAATGAAGACCTCCCCGTGGAGAAGATTTCGACCGTCCTGACCCCAACAGACACACAACCAGTCATCATGTTTCACAACTACGAGCTCGCTCCCAAGGAAGCTCGGAAATATGCATTGTGCATTTCAATAAAAATTAATGGGGTATCCATAAACCCGTGTCTTGTGGACACGGGTGCATCCATAAATGTGATCTCCATGAGCACTCTTCAGTTGTATGGGGTCAACGAGGAACAAATAAGACCTTCCTCGATCACGGTCACGGCTTGTGACAATAGCAAAAGGCCGCCGCAGGGGATGATTATTCTGAAGGCAGAACTAGGCCCCATGTCAATTCCCACGGAATTCCATGTCCTCGACATGGACCCCACATTCAAGGCTATACTGGGTCGCCCTTACATCGAAGCCATGGACGCTGTGCCTTCCACCAACCATCAGTGCCGGAAGTTTCCTTACAATGGGAGAATTATTAAAGTGGTCAGTACACCTGTCCTTCACACAGTGGATGCTATCAACACCTCTCTGCCTTCTGTTTGGCCGTCTCATCGGCCCATATTGTCACTGCTGGACGTACGTGATCCATCTCATGTTCCACTAGCACCAAAGGAGCCGGTCAGGGCAACCACAACATCATGTCTCCCTTTTCACTCCAAAGGTTGGGAGATTATGAGGAACATCGGCTATCAACAAGGAAGAGGTCTGGGCGCACAGTTACAGGGTATGCTCAAACCGCCAAAGGAAATTAGGCCGAACCGCAGATTTGGCCTAGGCTTCAAAGGACCGTTCAAGGTAGATTGGAAGCCCCTCACGTGGACTCTATCAAACCACTTCAACAGAGGGCCCGTTGTTCAGATGGGAGATCACCCACGAGAAGCATATGGGGGATCACATGCTGTATATTTGACTGAAAAATATTCGAGGATCACCAAAAGAGGCAAGATCAAAGATCTGGAATGCGAGTGGGACAAATGGTTCGACATACGGGACATTTCCGTTGCACTGGGAAGGATGTTCTCGTCTCCGCAGCTTGAAGGACCACCATTGATCTCAGAAATACCAGAGAATATTACCACTCTTGCCAAGGTTCCAAACTATCCTCGTCCTCGCCAGAAGGACCCTGTCATCGACGGATCTTCATCCGTCCTCAACATTGCCGTCGACGGCTCATTAGCCGTCATCTTCTCCATCCACTCGTCTCAGCCTTTGCTGATATCTTCTTCCTGGGTCAGATAATTGTCTGATGATCTTCTCAGGTCCCCTTCTTTGCTTACATACCTACGCGGGCTTTTCAACCCGCGCCAGGTCTTCAACCATGATCTGCTCTATGAGCCTCACAATCCTCTAGCCATAATCATTTTCCTCTCTCCTCCAATCTCTTTTCACTGCTTTGTCATTAAAAATGAAAACGAAAAAAAAACGTCAATTTCCAAACTCCCCAACAACACATCTTCGTTGAGGAAACCTCCTACATCTCCCATGGGTGCGTACCGCCTTGCGGACCACCCGTCCAAGGCCCGATGAGCGACCTTTTCTACCCTTCCTCTGAGGGGTCTTCTCCTGTACATTCTACGCCATCCTCTTCGTCTTCCTCTCCTTCTGTAAATATTGCCAGTCAATTTAGGAATGATAGGCCAAGGGTAGTACCTAGGAAGAAATCCAAGGGTAGGCAGATCCCTCGTCGATTCCTTTTGGATTTGGCCGCCAGGTGTCAGGCCCTTCTTGCCATCCCCCAGTTGTTAGAAAATCAAATCCAGCTACCCGAAATAGAATGCGAGGGCGACTGTACATCTGATGAAGGGTATGGAGTCTACGAGATCACGGATGAAGAATGCCCCACTGAAGATGAGGGTGAAGAATATGAGGATGCGGCGGGCGCATACGCTAGTGGAATGAGGAGATTCGCCGAGCCGTCAACCGCCGTAGAAGAATCCACCAAAGAAGTCAACTTGGGAACTGAGGAAGACCCTAGGATCATCCTCATAAGTGACAACCTACCACCCTCTGAAGAAGAGGCATTAATTGAGATTCTCAAGGAATATAAGGACACGTTTGCATGGAGCTACGAGGATATGCCGGGTCTGGATTCAACCTTGGTCGAACACCGTTTAACCCTAAAACCAGGGTCCATCTTGGTAAAACAAAGGTTAAGGCGTTTCCACCCTCAGATGGCTTTGAAAATGAAAGAAGAGGTCGATAAGCTCCACAAAGCCAGGTTCATTAGAGTCGTTCTTTATCCTCAATGGGTGGCGAACATTGTCCCGGTCATGAAGAAAGATGGGAAAGTCAGGATTTGCATCGACTTCCGGGACCTTAACCGCGCGTGTCCAAAGGATGATTTTCCCTTACCACACATTGATGTGCTGATTGATAACACGGCAGGCTACGAAACCCTCTCTTTCATGGATAGATTTTCAGGATACAATCAAATTCATTTGGCAGAAGAGGATCAGGAAAAGACGTCATTCACTACCCCTTGGGGAATATATTGTTACGTGGTCATGCCGTTCGGATTAAAGAATGCTGGAGCTACTTACCAAAGAGCGATGATGGCCATATTTCATGACATGATGCACATATATCTGGAAGTGTATGTGGATGACTTATTGGTGAAATCAAGGACCAGGATGGAACATCCAGAAGTTTTGACTAAGGTCTTGCAGAGGTCAAGGGAGTTCCAATTGAAAATGAACCCGAAGAAGTGTGTGTTTGGTGTGTCGTCAGGTAAATTGCTGGGATTCATCGTGAGTAAAAGAGGGATCGAGATAGATCCCGACAAAGCCAAGGCTATCAGGGATATGCCGCCTCCCAAGAATTTGAGGGAAGTCCGAGGTTTAATCGGGAGGTTACAGTATATTCGTCGGTTTGTGTCTCAACATTCACAAAGGTGTAGACCTCTCTACGAGTTGACCAAGCCAGGAGTAGAATTCCACTGGAACTCTAAATGTCAGAAAACTTTTGAAGGGTTGAAGGAATATCTGGCTAGTCCACCCGTTCTCATTCCACCCAAACCAGAAAAACCTCTGATCCTTTACGTCTCAGTCTTGGATGACTCCGTGGGAGCCGTCCTCGCACAAGCTGATGAAGAAGGCAAGGAACGGGCAACCTATTACTTGTACAAACTTCTCAATCCCTGTGAACAGAAGTACACCGTCATGGAGAAAACATGTGCTGCCCTCGTTTGGGTAGTGCAGAAATTGAAGCACTACTTCTTGGCTCACGAGGTCCACTTGATTGCTCGAATGAATCCTATCAAATTCCTTCTGGAGAGAGCCGTCCTTACGGATAGGCTAGCACGCTGGAAAAGTTTTCTCTCTCAGTTCGACATCACCTACATCCAGCAAAAGGCGATTAAAGGCTATACCATAGCCGAGCATCTCGCTCACCATCCTCTTCCCAAGTTCGATCCCGTCCAATCAGAGTTTCCAGATGAGGAACTAATGTCCGTCAACCAATCGGATGAGCCAATGTGGACACTATATTTTGATGGAGCTCTGAATTCTCAAGGGAGAGGAATCGGCATCGCCCTCCTGTCGCCTGAAGGCCTCACATTCCCATTGGCATACCAGCTCAAATTTCCAGTCACCAACAATATAACCGAATATGAAGCTCTTCTAGCTGACCTAGAACTCGCTCATTCTTTTCGTATCACTGAGTTGCGAGTCGTAGGTGATAGTCAACTCATCCTTCGCCAGGTGCTCACTAAATATCGCACTCGCGATCCCAAACTCAAGCCATACCAAGAACTCACTACTGCCTTTGCCAAACTGTTCGCCAAACTGATCTTTGTTCATGTCCCTCGTCATCAGAATATTCTCGCCGATGCCCTCGCCTCGTTGGCATCATCCATAAGGTTCCCTCTAGGAAGATGGTTTAAGTTCATTTCCATCGATAAACTTCACGCCCCTGCAATCGATGATGCTTCCTACGTAAATATCAAAGACAAGATAGCAAGGAAGATCCTGCAGGAAGATATCCTTGAGAAGAGGGAAATCATGTTGGCAGAGGCCGAAGAAGAACTGGCTGATGAAGAGAAACCATGGTTCTATGAAATTGTCAAATACTGCCAAGATCAGTCTTATCCTGAAGGGGCCACCATAGAGGACAAGAAAGCCATAAGAAGGGTGGCTCAGAAATATACTTTGGTTGGAGGTCTACTCTATAGGAGGAGCCTTACTGATATTCTGTTAAGATGTCTTGGTGACGATGAGGTTTGGAAATGTGTAGAAGAGACGCACTCGGGTGTGTGCGGTGGCCACGTGAATAGTCAGATGCTCGCCAAGAAGATCATTCGCCAAGGCTTTTATTGGCCCACTATGGAAGAAGATTGTGCTGTCTTTATCCGTAGGTGTGTCAAGTGTCAACTTCACGCCGATAAAATCATTCACCATCTTCCTCACTTCATCCAATATCTTCCCCGTGGCCTTTTTCCATGTGGGCATTCGACATCATTGGTCCCCTTGGTGATCCCAATTCCCTCACCAAGCAGAAATCTTTCATCCTTACTGCGACGGAATACTTCACCAAATGGGCCGAAGCTGAAGTTTACGCGGAAATCAAGACGTCAACAGTCTGCAAGTTCATCATGAAGAACATCCTCGCCAGATTCGGCATCCCAAGCACGATCGTCACCGACAATGGGCCACAGTTCATTTCTCAGGACCTACAGGACCTCTGCAAAAGATACGCAATTGCATTGCATCATTCATCGCCTTATTACCCACAAGGTAATGGCCAAGCGGAGGCCACCAATAAAACATTGCTCAAAATCATCAAAAAAATCTGCGAGTCTAGTAAGTTTTCAGACTGGCCAGAAAAGCTTATCGAAGCTCTATGGGCCTATCGCACTTCAATCCGTACCCCCACCGGGCAGACTCCATTTACCCTTACTTATGGTATGGAAGCGGTAGTCATGTACGAGACTCTGATCCCTTCTCTCAGGGTACAATTGGATGAGGAATTTCCCCTCGACGATCGTCGTAATTGACTCCTCGCCCAGTTGGAACTCTTGGATGAGAAACGGCTGGCCGCTGCCGAACACGCGCGTGTGTATCAAAATAGACTCGCTCGCTTTTACCAAAAGAAAGTCGTTGAGAGAAAATTCAAAGTCGGTGAGATGGTCGTAAAAGAATTTTTGTCAAACATGGAGGGCCGCGTTCTAAGCTCCAACCCAATTGGGAAGGACCATTTGTAATTCAAGCCGTGTACCCTGGCAACGCCTACAAGCTAGTCAACGCCGAAGGGACCGAGTTATCCCACCCTTGGAATGGGCTTTATCTTAAGAAATACTACCCTTAGCACAAACAAAAAATGATGAAAAGATAAAAACATCAAAAACAAAGAAATACCGAAAACCACTAAAAATATGGAAAATTCAAAATGCCGGTGCCTGGCAGTCACCATGTAGTTATGTCCCTGCATCTAACCTTCATGTTAGGATAGGGCCCATTAAGGCTTGGTAGGCACCGGGTCTTGGTTTGCCAGAACCGTGGAGATCTCTGTCCGGCCACGTCGGCCTATGCTCGCTCGAAGGGAGCCAACATGTGCTCACTTATGTATTTTATTCAAAAAAAGTCGGTAGCATCACCTACGGTGGAGCGTCACCCAGAAGATCTCCAGAAGCTGTAATCTTTATTCTTTTCTCTTCGACCAAATGAGACAGTCAGCGCCCTTAAAACGCTGAGTATGAGAAACCGAAACTCAAACCCCAAAGGCAAGAGTAGGATCTATTTCTCGAGCATCGATCAGAGCACGAGAAGAGGGCAGTGTCCCCGCAGACATACAAAAAGGGAGCCCACAAACTTCAAGCGACTATATCTCCCTCACGAAAAGAAATACAAAATCAAAATCAAGAGAAAAGCCTGGTCGTGACCGTGCCTGTTGCGATAAACGGAACCCCTCAAAGCAAAAGTCTGAATCCACAAAAGGGGCCGTGGAATGTAAATGCTCGAGATTTGGTCCGAAGTTGTCCGAAAGGAAAGAGTTGATGGGCCCTTATTCGCTCGCCGGGTTAACGGCTTTGCCGGTCCTCTCAGGAGGTTTATCCACTACGCTCTTCCTTCTTCCTCTAAAGATGAACGTTCGATGGAGTTTCTGAAGGGTGAAAACTACCTAGGGTCTGCGACCTTATTTTAATATACACATTTGGTTGCCTACTTTGAAAAGCAAAACCTATCGCTGCGAAGGAGTCTCTGTGTTTCTGGCTGGTCAAGACCCCTGTTTACCACCTTGATGTCTTCTTGTTTAACCTCGGGCTTAGGCCAATGCAAGCGCGTCACCTATGGGTGCGACGGCGTCTGATTCCGGGCCAGCGTCGCGCGGTTGGTCGTTAGGGTTCCAGGGTGTTCCATTATATACCATCTAGAGTTGTGAGGAAACAGACCCGGGTCGGGTAAATCATTTACCTCAAACACCTTTTGGGTGAATCCTTGTGGTCGGAAGCGACTGGGAGCCTAAGCATGGCATGACGGTATTGTCATCAGGGTAAGTCTTAGCCGGCGGGATCATCATTCGAGGGGTCTAGAGGCCCAAATCAACCTAAATGTGCACTTAGGATACCTGGGAGGTTAGTAAGAAACCCATGTTCTCACGAAGGTTAGGTGCCATTTGGGTGCTTGCCGGACGTTAGCAATAAAATTTTTTTATAATAAAAGCAAAAAAAATGGAAAAGAAAAAAATGTACATATTTGCAAACAAAAACAAAAAAATCTTTCAATTTTTACATGATTGCGTTTGCGTGCAGCATCTCACTTTAATACCGCTTGCATTCGTGTGCTTACCTGTCGCATTTATCATCACCGCATCTTTCCCTTGCCTTCGTTAAATAAAGGCTTGGCCCCTTGACCAGTTATCAAGGACAGTCACAGTGACCACTTGCTTATTGAGCAAGGGGCCAAGTCAGAACAGAAATTCTGATTTGTTTGTTTCAGTGATATGTGCAGGGATTCAGGCAACAGAAGCAAAGGTGAAAACCAAACAAACCAAACCTTGTGTTTTATTCCAAAAATCAAAAAAATTACATCAAGTTCCGCCCTCTCTCTCTGCATTACTCGTCCCACTACTCTCCGGGTAAAACACTCTCAAAGGTGCTACCCAACTACGAAAACCGGTACTCCTACCGCTCTGTACTCCTCTTCCTATTCCTGCATCCCGGCGTTGATCTACGGAAGTAGCAGAGAAGCTACCAACACGAAAGTCACGCTCTCGTGCTCTTCGGTAGCGCTCCTCACCATCTCTCAGCCACTGTTCAGCAAGACCAAGGCTGATTCGGAGTTCGAATAGTTGGGCCTCCATGGCCCTTTGTTCCTCCCTTTCAGTCAATCTGTTGGCTCTTTCTCTCTCCGCGTCTCTTTCTCTCTCTTCACGTTGTCTCTCACGGTCTTCCCTCTCCAACTGAAGAGTGATCCTCAGTTCCACGGCATCCCTAGAGGAGTCGTCATCAGGATGACGCCGCAGTTCCCTCTCCAGTTCTGCTATCCTAACCTCCTTCTGCGCGGCTTGGCCAAGCGCTTCTTCCGTCTCCTTTTCCTGCCAAGTGTACCATCTCAGATACACGACAAGGCATAAACAAGGAGAACTCAACACTGAGACTCTTACCTGTATAGAGAGCATCCCTTCTGCCTCCGCAGCACGCTGCGTGGCGTGAGCATGTTGCTCATGAAGCAAGTCAAGTTCTGAGGTGGGAATCCACAAGCTGGAAGAGGCACCACCCACTCCCATCGCTGGGAAAGCCGCGCCAATCTGGGCATGCTACGACCGCGTGAATTAGCAGCCAACATCTGGAATCTGGGGTTTTAATTAGGAACGTACTGTACACCTACCAAGGCGCTCGTAGCTCTGCGGGCATCGCCCAACTGTTGTTCCATCTCTGCCAAGCGAGTTCGTAAATTCGCTATCATGGCATCCCGGACATCCTGCAGCCTTACAAGTCAGCATTTTCACCAGAAAACCAAGAAAAGGAGAAAGAAGAGAAGAGAAAAGGGGAAACCTACCTCCACAAGTCCCCGGGGTTGGAACCGTTCTGCGTACTTTGTCCTATATAGACGCAAGTAGTCCTCGCTATCCCGCGCCTGTGATTCTACAATCGTGCCACCCTGTTGCCAGTCCTCATACTGTTCGGAGAATCGCACGCACCAGTCAATGCAGGTCGCCGGTCCCCGCATCTTTCTCCCGACACGAGGTGGCGCAGCTGAATCCACCCATTCTTGAGCCAGTCCTAAAGTCCTCATAACTAATCGTAGTCGAAGCGGCTCGATTTCATTCAGGCAGTGCATCCATAGTTCCCGTCCGAACCGGGCACGACTTGCTAGAACCCACGGCTGGTCGGCATCGACCATGTCTGAGTAGGGCCTCCAGTTTACCATCGCTACAGGGAACTCCTATAGCTCCCGCCTTATCACCATCAGTTGGTAGGTTAGGGGTGCCGCACTCATGATGGGCTCCCACCGCCTGGCTAACGGCACCACCACGGGTCGCCAATGCCAAGCTCTCCCCATAGGGAGGTAATAATAGCTCCATAGCTGCTCGGCACAGGTCATCAGTACTTTGCAAAAACACAAAAAAATACAAAACAAGCAAAACCAAAAAATACCTGGATGAATGGTGTGAAACCACTCACAGTCATCTCACGATCCGTTTCTTGGAATAGGCCTGCAAACAAGTGTGCCAGCATGGCGGCTCCCCAGGCATAATACCCTACTCTTTCAAGGTCTGACAGCAGCTCCAGGAAGCAACATTGGATACTGTCCCCTTTCGAGCTCAGTACCAATCTCCCCAAAAGGAAGAGGAGAAATCTCCTCAAATCTATGTTGCATCTTTCCCAGTCGCCGAAATCTGTGCAGTACACGGCGCGGCATCCAATTTCCATCCTTTCCATGAACTCTTCTGAGGATTCATCGTCCCGCCGACGAGTGTCGGTGAGTCCTAATGCATCCATGAGGGACGCCCTAGCTACCGACCTATTTTTCCGACCATCTAGGTCCAAACCCAGTAACTTCTGGGCACCTTCTCTGTAGTCCGCGTAAGTGACTCCGGTCACTGCCTCGCCCTCTACCTTCAGGCTTGTGATCCGGACCACATCCTCCAAGCTGGACACCATGTGCCCCCACAGCATCAGGAATGCCTGACTCACTGGGTCCCATCTCTCACACAAGGCTTGGATCAGGACCAGGTCGAGCTGGATCGGCTCGATCCGAAGGAAGGTACCAAATCCCATCACGTCTAGCCTCGCCTTCTGAAAATCTGGGAGGCCCCTGTATGCTGCTACTACCAACTCCCATAAGATTTGTGATTTCATCACAACCTACACGTACAAGGAATGGGGGTGAGGTTTGGTCAGAAGAAAGGAAGAAAGAATGGAAAAAAGGGCAAGAAAATTTGGCTTACGAGTTGTGATTGGGCCCTTTCGCTAAAATGCCCTTCAAGGTCTGAAAGCCTCCTGGAACTACTACCACTGGACCTGCTTCTCTTCGAGGAATGAGAAGATTCGCCCTCCATCCAACCCTCAGAATTTCAAACTCCTCCTCTCCCGTGAGAACTTGTGCTCCTCGAGTTAGCTCTCGATATACCTGGGAAAATAAAAGGGACAAGAATTTATAGAAACGGAAGGAGTGCGGGCCAAGATTGCCTCCATCACCTGTTGATGATAGCCCTCGCAATGAGGCACCTGCCATGCGGTCCCGTGTGTCACTTCACCGCGCGCACATGGTGATTGACTGGACGAAGAATACGACGAATAGCCCCTATGTTGTCTAGGGATACCCTATCATGATTTGGAGGACGTCTGCAAAATTTGACACAGCATTCGGGAAAAGAAACTAGGGCCGTCATTATTGACTTCGACGGCAGATTCCCGTGGAAAATGGTCACAACAAGACGCGATTCTCCGCTCGGGGCGGAGTCTCGGCAGACCCATCACATGGGAATAGTGCAAAGGAAAGGAAGTGTAGGGAAGAAGGAACACACAAGAGAACAAACAAGCAGCAAAAAATCAAATCATTCCATTCATAATTCTACATAAGCTATCACAAACACTACAATCATAGAGAGGTGGCGGGTCCACTAACTCGCCAATCCTCACCATCACTCATCTCTCTGGGCCCTCTCCTCCTCTCCCCCGAGGTGAGGGTCCCTCAGAAGCCTCCGGGATCCCCGTGCAGTAGCACCTGCCTCGCCTCTGGGCGTCTGCTCCGCAGCAGTGACTCGCTGCTCCTCCCCTGGCGTGGCGAAGAAGCCACTGGCGGCAAAGCGACCGGACTGGCGGAGTCGCTCCCCGAACTCTCGCCCTCTCTCGTAGCGCGTCTCCATCCCTCCTAGCCTGTGCACGACGGCCTGAAGGTCCAGCTGGAGCTCCCTCACTTGGGCCTCCAAGGCCCTCCTCTCGGTCAGATCCCGCTGTCGCTCGGACCTTCTCTCGGCTTTCTCTCTCTCTGCCTCTCTCCTCATCATCTGCAGAAGAACCCTTAACTCCAGGATGTCTGGAGAAGGTCTCTCCTCACCACGATGCCGCAGCTCCGCTACAGTCGCCACCCAGGCGTCACGCTCCTCTTCCGCCCGGGTCACGCGGGCCACCGCACCGGCAAGTTACTCCCGGAGGGAGGCAATCTTGAGAAAAGGGGCCGAGGAGCTGGAAGATCCGCCAGCCACTCCCGCCGCCGCTGTCTGCTGGGCACGCTGGAACAAAATAAACAACGGCCGTCAATGAAACTCCAAAATCTGAAGATAAAAGTGCGGCACGTAACTTACCAGGACCGACAGCTCATGTTGAGCGACGGCCAGCTGCCGCCTAGTCTCTGACAGTTGGGCGCGCGAGCCGCCGATGCCACGCGTGTCCCCAGCTTGGGGAAGCCCCGCGTAACTCTCTCTCTGCCGCCGCAGGAAGTCGTCACTGTCCTGCACCAGTACACCCCCTTGCTGTCCAGGGAGACGTACGGGCCAGTCCTCGAGCCTCGCCTTGCCGCGACTCTCCCTCCTGACGCGGCTCGGCTCGTCCGCACTCGCCCACTCATCGGCCAGACCCAGGGTCCTTGCCATGTCCTGCACCAAGAAAGGGGTCCCACATCAGTCAAAAAGAACGCGTCCCCTGTCTAGGACGCGTCCATCATTTGAGTGCAACACTCGCCGAACCCTTTCCCCCCTCGCGCGGCTCGCTTCAAAACCCAAAATGAATTAAAAGAGGAAGAGATCGGAGGACCTACCGGACCGTGTTCACCTCCTCCCACGCCATCGGGCCCCTCGGGTCCCTCGGGGGCCCGAAGCGGCCCTTCCTCCTCCATGGACGCCGTTCCGTGCTCGGGCGCATCCCTCCTTGGGCGAGGGGTTCATCGTCCCTCTCGACCTTCACCATGGTCGGGCCCACCGAACTCCATCGATCAAAAGAGGAGGTAGACGAGAAAGGGGGCAAGCGAGTTTCGGCGGAAGGCGAGCTCGTTTGCGGGTAAGGCACGGGAGAAGAAAGGCCATCCGACGCTTTAAATTTGAATTCAAGGATTAAGGCGCGTCCTCGCGCCAGGACACGCCCAAAAGGGGGAGAATGGAAACAGAATCTCTCCGTGCAAAGCGTAGTTCCACGCTGTTCAGGGTAAGGTCTCGTGGAGCGTGCCTCGAAGGACAACTCAGTACAAAGAAGAAAGTGTGGGAGAGAGAAAAGTACACACAACACAAGAAAGTCATTTTCATTTCATATAATAGCCGAAAGTACATCATACAGTGAGAAGGGTGATGTGTACAAGTAACTCTCTAACTCTCACCATCACCCTCCTGGTCATCTCTCTCCTCCCTCCTCCGCCGGGGATCCCTAGGGGGCCTCTGCGAACCCTGAGAAGTCGTGCTCGCCTCGCCTTGCGGTGGCACTCCAGCCTCGAAGGCGCGATGACGCTCCTCGGTCGAAGAAACCAGATAGCTGCCCATGGAAAAAGAACCAGACTGACGAAGTCACGCCCCGCGTTCCTTCGCCCTCTGGTACCGCTCCTCGCTCTCCCGTAGCCTCCCCTCCGCCGTGCCGAGACTCAATCGGAGCTCCAGCAGCTGGGCCTCTAGAGCCCTCCTCTCGGTCTGATCCCGCTGTCGCTCCTCCCTCTCTCTCTCCCTATCCCTCTCCCTCTCTCTCTCCACGCTCTCCCTATCCCTCTCCCTCACCTCTCTCTCCCTCATCGCCTCTCTCCTCGACAGCTCGAGGGCGATCCGTAGATCCACTACGTCGCGAGGAAGCTCCTCAGCCTCCCGTCGACGCTCCTCCTCCAGCTCTGCAATCCGGGTGTCACGCTCCGCCACCCGAGCGTCGCGCTCCTGCTCGGCACGAACAGCACGCACCAGGGCCTCTCGGATCTCGGCCACCTGTCAAAGCACACGTGCACCGTAAGAGAACAGTGATAGAAGGAGGGCAGCCAGAAGGAGAGTCGAGGTCAGGCAAGTAGTCACTCGAGCCTCGCGGTCACGCTCGGCCTCCTCAGCCCGAGCCACCGCATACGCCAGCTGCTCCTGGAGGGAAGAAACCTCCGGAGGAGGGCCCCGCGAAATAGAACCCGCTCCACCAGCCATCCCGGCTGCCGCTGTCTGGTGGGCCCGCTGAAACACAAAGCGAACGACAGTTAGACGCCGAGTATCAAAAATCCAGGTCACAAAAAAATGCATCGCATAAACTCACCAGGATCTCCAACTCCTGTCGGATGGCCACCAACTGCCGCCTGGCGTCCGCCAACTGGGCCCGTAGGTCGGCGATCATGTTGTCACGAGCATCCTGCATTGTACATAAGTTAGTACTACATGCATATACATATAGAAGAGTGAAGCATTCTCATTTCACTTACCCCTGCCATACCACCAAGGAAGAGGCGGTCCCCATACGTAGCTCGGTACCGTCTCATGTAGTCTGTGCTGTCCTGTACATGGGACACCACTGGGACCCCGCCCTGCTGCCAGTCCTGGTACTGTGTTGGAAAGCGCGTACGCCAGTCCACAACCTTCGCTTTCCCCTTGGTCTTCCGCCCGATGCGGGCCGGCTCTTCTACATCAACCCACTCCTGGGTTAGCCCCAACGTCCTCATAACCAGCCTCAGCCGAAGCGGCTCGATCTCGTTCAGGCAATGGACCCACACGTCCCGCCTAAAACGAGGAAGACCCGCTACAACCCAAGGCTGGCCAGCGTCGCCCATGCCCAGGTAGGGTCTCCACACCACCTACATCACCATACATACATCATGTTAGTTACCATTCAGTCACAGGCATAAGAAAACACAAAAAAAACATACGCATCATACCATGGCCTCGGGATACTCGCTCAGCTCCCGACGAAGTGACGCCAGCTGGTAGCCGTGGGGTGCTGTAACCACGACCGGCCTCCACCGCCGCGCCAGAGGCACGGCCCTCCTGTTCCCATGCCTAACCCTCCCCATCGGGAAATAGTAATAGCTCCACACCTGCATCCGTCATACATCATTAGTACAATAATTGCATATTTAACTGTGAAAATGCATAAATAAATTGTGTACCTAGAGAAAAGGTGCGAAGCCGCTGACTGTCGTCTCCTTCTCCGAAGTCTGGGAGAGATCAGCAATCAAATGGGCAAGCAGAGCCGCTCCCCACGCGTAGTGCTCCACTCTGTCAAGGTCCGCCAGAATCCCGAGGAAGCGGCAATGGATGCCGTCCCCCTTCGTCTCCAGCAGAAGGCGGCCCAAGAAGAAGAAAAGAAACCTCCGAAGGTCTAGATCCACCAGCTCCCGCTCGCTCGGGTCTGGGTGAAAGCTGCACGAGCATCCCCCTCCAGTCGAGCCAAGAACTCCGCTCCAGTCTCGCTAACCCGCTGGCGCGGGTCGACGAATCCGAGCGCCTCCATGATCTCCACTCGGCCGACTACCCTGCTGTCTCTATCAGTCACGCTCGTCTCTAACCACAGCAGGTCCAGGGCACTCTCTCGGTAGTCGGGGTAGGTGACCCCGCTCACCGCCTCTCCGTCAACCCGTAGCCCGGTGATCCGAGCCACGTCCTCCAGTGACGGCACCATGTGCCCCCAGGGCATCAGAAACGCTCGGCTCGGCGCGTGCCACCGCTCCCTCAATGCCTGGATAAGAGGAAGGTGGAGCCGGAAGGGCTCGATCCTAAGGAAAGCTCCAAAGCCCATGGCGTCCACACGCGCCCTCTGGAAGTCCGGTAGCCCACGGTATGCTGCCACCACTAGGGACCAGCTGATCCGTCCTTTCATCACACCCTGCACACCGCAAAACTAATAAAAAACACATCAGTATAATGAACAGTAATAAACAATAACACTGCTATATACTACTTATTCATCTTATTTTATTTTTATTTTTTAAAAAAAATATTTATGTTTTTTTTGGAGGCGTCCAACACATTGGACGCCTCCCTTTCTTTTTCTTTATTTTAATTTAGAAAAACCCCAAATACAAAAACAAAAATAAATAAAATATATATATATATATTATCATGGAGGCGTCCCCCTCCCTGGACGCCTCCTTTTTTTTAATTAATTCTTTTTTATTTGCAAAAAAATAAATAAAAAAAGAGAACAAAAAAGAAAAAAAATGTGGAGGCGTCCAGGCCCCTGGACGCCTCCTTCCCTCACACCCGGCGTTCTTCACACAGCCTCTCGTCCGCCCTTTAACCCAGTGAACCAATAAATGGAGGTCTAAGGGGCTTACCGGATCGTGCTCGTCCTCTGCCGCGTCGCCAGCGTCCACTGCAGCCTCCAAGGCCAAAGGAAGAGCCTCCTCACCCGCGGCAATCTCCTCCACCGCAGCAGCCTCCTCGGCATCATCCCTCAGCCTCCTCGGACGACGAGCCCGTCGTTTCCGCTTCTCTGGACCATGGCTCGATCCTCCTCGCTCCATTGGGACTAAGAATGGGTCGTCTGGGGTGACTGGGTCGTCAGAATGAACAGTACAAGTGAGCAGGGGGTGAGGCCCCCTCCCATATATATGGAAACCACCCTGATTGGGGCGTCCAGGCGTCTGGACGCCCCCACCTTTTTTATTTTTTTCGAAATTCAAAAATTTAGGGGCGTCCAGGCGCCTGGACGCCCCCAAAGTAAAAAAAATGAAAAAAATAATAAATAAAAAGTTGGGGCGTCCAGGACCCTGGACGCCCCCAAAACAAAAAATCAAATAAAAATAAAATAAAGAATAGGGGCGTCCAGGACCCTGGACGCCCCCAAAATAAAAAATTAAAAAAAATCAAAAATAAAAAATTAGGGGCGTCCAGGCCACTGGACGCCCCCAAGACAAAAAAAACTTAAAAAAAATAAAAAATTAGGGGCGTCCATGCCCCAGGACGCCCCCATAATAAAAAATTTCAAAAAAAGTATATATATATAAAGTAAAAAGGATAAGAGCATGTATATAATCCAAACAAAAGAAAAAAAACACAAAGAAAAGAAAAACCACAAAAAAGACAATAATAATTAACGGAACTGGTCCAAAACTGCCAAATACCAGATTTTATTCCGTCAGAAAAGTAGAGTGAACTACATCAGGGGCTTAGGCGCCTTAGGCCTTAACTTCCCCAGTTCGGTTACATAAGCCCTCCACGGCTCGCATTCTTCCACCACGTGCGTTAAGGCCTTTCCCGCAACACTTGTCTTCCAGGGAGCTTTAATGGCCTTCGCTTCCTTCGCGTCCGCTTCAGTGCCCAACTCCCTTTTCTTCAAAGGAACGATGCCAGTCGGTGGCGGGAACGGATGGCGTGGGATGCCAATCTGGAGGCAGCACCGATGCGCATTATAAAGGACAAACTCGATCGCGCCGATCAGTTGAAGATCAACTTCGGGGGAAGGCCTCATAAGGAGATCAAGCGAAAGCAAACATGCCGGTGCGCAAGTAAAGAAGCCTTGTGTCACGGTGCGGAAGTGAGACCACCAGTCTTCACGTTTCTTCAGCCACGGAACGCGGTTCACTACAGTACCACCGAAGCCTAACACGTCGGCTATGTGATGAAGAGGGCTTTGTTGGAAGAGCTTCGAAGCAGTTGGCATTCCCTCGCGGTGGTCGAATTTGAAATGCAAATCCAGCCAGCAGCTCAGGACAAGTGCGCAACCAAAAGGAGGCTTACCCATGCTCGAGGCAGTAAGGCCACTATACAGGTAGGCGAGGACAGCGGGTCCCACCCTCTTTCCACGCCAGATCCCGCAGATAGCACTCAGTTGGTCTTCCTCCACTATGTTGTCGGTATAAGGAAACAAGAGAGCAGCCGCCAGATAAATGGTGAACCCTTTCATGATTCCCTCCAAATAGTCATCGTCTGGTGACCCTCTCAGGGCGTCCATGACCCACTCCGCAAGCTTTTGGAGATCGATCCCCTTTTGAGTACGGACCTTTCTGGCTGCGTCGGGCGGCATGAAGCTTCCAAGGACGCGTTCGGAAGTCCCCCGTGTCAGCATCCGCATAGCCTTCACCTTCCCGTCACTCTTGAATTTCTTTAATCCGAGCAGAAGTTCCACCTCCTCGAGGAGGATGGTCACCTCGAAGGTCGGGAAGATAAAAGTGTGAGTCTGGGGATGCCAGATCTCCACTAGTGCGCCCATAGCCGCCCAGTCCATACGAATGTTCTCGTAGTGTTTGGCGTGAATAAGGAGCCCCTGCAGATGCCACTTCGAGAGTATGGCCCTCATGCCAATGGAGATATTGGAAGTTAGCTTTGAAAGCCATGGCAGTTTGGAAAACTTCCTCGGACCTGGGAAGAGTGGATATGGCTGGAAGAGGAAAGAAAGAAGAAATGAAGGAAGTAAGAAGAAGGTTCACATGGAAAATTTGAAATGAATCAGCTTACCATATGCGACATGATCGTCCCACTCAAATGACCCTCGAGGTCGGAGAGTCGCCTGATCTCACTGCTAGGCCTGCTCCTCTTCATAACGCGGGAAGACTCTCCTTCCATCCTGAAATCTCTAGATTCTCCTCTCCTTCCTCTCCTGAGCTTCCAAAACCCACCTTAGTGCATCTGAATGAACTAGCCTAAGGAGAGTTCTTATAGGAAGGGAAGATCGCTACAGGACAGAACATGTCACATCAGTGGTCATTGTCAAAATTTTATCTGGATCTCCTTTATACTGTGGTGCGATTCTGCTATGATTCTGCTACTTTCTGATGTTGCTAACATTTGCTAGTTTGTGCAGGTTTTACCAACTGACGTCTTTGTCCTGTCTCCTGTCCCACCTTTCATTGGTTGGTCCCGCCATGTCATGCATCATAATATACGATACCTACGCTACTAGAACATGTCAAGGACCTTGCGGCCCGAGCGAATCCGGGATTTGAGTTCCCCTTCAACAAAAACAGTGATGATCCCGGAAGAATTTGGGTTGTACGGATAGGCCGTTAATTTGTGGTAGCATGGGGACGACGGTTCCATTCAGTGAGTTGGTGCGCGGATAAACGGGCCCCAGCCCAGTGTCGGCTCACCGGATCGGTATCCTGACCCGTTCTTAACAAGTTGACAATATTATCCTTAGCTATTTTCTATTTTAGTTTGTTTTAAATTTTTCTTTAAACCCAGCATGCATTCATATAGGACTTTGATTTATTACGGAAGATCATTCAAGTAATTCGATTGTGAAAGCCGTTGTGCTCCAATTCCTACAAATATGAGATATTCCACTCCGAATGAAATACTGAGTTTCCTTGAGACAGCCCTACGCTGCACTTCCAAAAGAGACCCTTGTTTGGACAGACCCTCAGATATTCCTTTACTTTTGACCTTGTTTGACCCACCTTGGCCGCAGCACTTCCACATTGGCTGGTAACCGCTCCCCAAAGGTGAAACCTGCAGGTTTATGACCCATGTACTTCCACACCGAGAAGTTGGTCTCTTTTTTTTTTCGTGCCTGAGCACACATCTCACCCTCCCTTATTTGATCCCCGTCCAAACAATCGTCTATATTTGAAAGACTTTCTTCAAGGTCGCCTCATTGAAACTCCAGGAAAGATTCCAAACAGTAACGTCAAAAGCGTGTCTCATCACACCTTGGCATCAACTTATCAGTCCGCTCCCACTTTATTTCACTCCACTTCGATACCATTCCACTACGTGTCGCTCCCTTGCAAAGCAGACGCCAAGGCGGGGCAGCTGTAGACACGCCATTCTTGACGTCTCATGAGAAAGTCTCATATTACTATACAACGCCCCGCGACGGCTTACGCATTTCGAATCACTCGAGTGCTTCCTTTTCTTGGGTCTTCTTCTGCCTTTTTCGGCATTCGGAATCGTCCCGTCACGGCATTCGGACGGCATCAACACCAGTCGAACGCATCAAGAGGTTCCGGAACCAAGAAGTATGTCTGCCGGGCGGCCGCTGACTAGGACCGGGGTGGGTCTTAATGGGGGCGTCCAGGCCCCTGGACGCCCCCATTCTTTTCTTTTATTTTATTCTTTTCCCAGGGCCCAAAACCAAATAAAAAATATAAAAATATATATATTTTAATGGAGGCGTCCAGGCCCCTGGACGCCTCCATAAAAATAAAAATAAAAGAAATGTGTGTAAAATGCCAGTTGGCATAAAAAACAAAAAAATAAATAAAAAAATATATATATTAATGGAGGCGTCCAGGCCCCTGGACGCCTCTATAAAAATAAATATAAAAAATTAAAATGCCAGCCTTGGCATAAAAGATAAAAGAAAAATAAAAATAACATATTTTTGGAGGCGTCCAGGCCCCTGGACGCCTCCATCAAATCTCTCACGGGCGCCGCTCACTGAACGACGGTTTGTCATGTGTGAAAAAATCCAAAATTCGAAGACGTCCAGGCCGCTGGACGCGCCCATTTTTGAATCACGAGGCGCCGCTCAGAAAACCACGCGTTGTGCCAAACCGCGTGCGGCCGTCGTCGATTTTCGGTGGACCTGTTTGAGGCGTCCGGAGCCCTGGACGCCTCCACAAAAGTATTCCAAACAAATATATAAAAATAGAATAAAATATTATTTCGGCCCTGATGGAGGTGTCCAGGGTCCTGGACGCCTCCACCCTCCGGAGCTCTATAAATAGAGGCCCACCCCCTCAGTTCTGGGAGAGCTTCGAAGTGATCCGATAGGCTGCTGGAGTCCAGAGGCTACGGAGTCATTTTCTAACCCGTGGGTTCTTTTATAGGTGGAGGTTCTGTCGGCTTCTCGGGTGCTCACGCTCGCGAGAGGAAGGTCGTCTTCATCCACCGCGCTTCCACGTCGTCCCTACGCTGCCGAAGCTCCGCCGAATTTCACCCTCGGCTCATTCAATAAGCCTTTTCTTCCCCTTTTTCTCCATAGTTCTTTACATTCATCATACTGCATCCTCTATCTCCCTTCATAAGGGCGCCGTCTCTGGCATACTTCTTGCATCCATCATCTCATTTTCCTCCTACTCGAGTCCGAGAGGGGTTTAAAAGATAACACCAATCAGGTGTGTGTCTTGCCATCATTTCGTTATTTTTATCGCAAGGATTTGAATACTACACCTCCATCTTTCTAATCCACTTGTCATTTGTTTGTCGTTGTTTTGCAAGGGTAGCCGAGGAAAGCCCTCTCCGTCGGTCGGCCGGAGGGAGAGGAAGAAGTAACCCGCCATCTCCCGCTCTTGAGGTAGGCGCGATCACTTTCTTATTTTGGGGTCTTTCGGCCCCTGGCGATCACATCTTATTTTCGAGGCCGCGGCGAGTCACTTCCCCAATGGCCGTTTAAATTTCCGTTCTTATATTCTCTTTATATTCTGTTATATTCTGCTCATATTCTCGAGGCCGCGGCGAGTCACTTCCCCAATGGCCGTTTAAATTCACATACGTTATATTCTTATCTGTTTATGTTCTCGAGGCCGCGGCGAGTCACTTCCCCAATGGCCGTTTAAATTCCCGCTCTTTGTATTCTCTTTATATTCTGTTATCATATCATCTGCTCATATCCACGAGGCCGCGGCGAGTCACTTCCCCAATGGCCGTTTCAATTCTTGTTATTTAATTTCTGCACCATTCCCGTCCCCCCAAGGCCGCGGCGAGTCACTTCCCGCTATGGCCGTTTAACCCCCATATCTTGCTATATCACACTTGTCCCGCTCGCCCCGCCGGAGCAATCTCCCGTGGTGGCCCCTTCTCTCTCTTCTCTTATTTCTGTGTTGCAGCAAACAAACACCAAAAAAAAGAGGAACCCGCGCGCTCCGCGTCTTCTCCGCTCTTCTCCGAACCGCGTGACGTCGCTTACAGTAACGACCCGAGAATCCGATTACCGGGAAGGCCCGATAACCCGAGACTCGCACCGCCACCCACGAGTCCGAAGACTCGGAAGGGTTAGAAGGATGGTGTGGAAACTACATAGGTATCACAAGTTATTGCAGAAATTAAACAGATATAATATTAAGCAGGAAATAAATTAGCAATTTACATGGTCCACAATAGAAAATAACAACAACAGTAGTCCACAACTAGTACAGAGACAAGAAAGAAAAGTACAACTACACGGGGCATACCCCGGCTCTGACCTCTGTCACTACCTCTGGGCACCTGCACCACGCTGCATCCCAGACGCGCTTCCCTGGGGCGGCGCCTCACCTGAAATACGGTGAAAACACGCAGGGAATGAGTCTCGGAACAAGACTCAGTCGGGATAACTCGAACCCTACCTCGTAAAACGAGAAATCACTACGCTAGCGGTAGGAGTGTACCTCGAAAAGGAAAGCCCTGCACTCTACACAACAAAGACCCTACGGCACGCAAATCGGCACACGTGTCACGGTGAGACAACCGGAACTCAACGGTGGACCCGGTAAATCCCAAAGGTCAAAGCCACGAAACTGACAGTCTGACACTCCGTACTCGACAGGAGTACCTCCCACTAGAAGCACAGTTGGTAGCGTCCCCTGACGACTTACACCGCACCGCAGGTGAACTGCCTGACGTGGTAGCTCCTACCAAAGGCACGAACACCGAATAAGTAACCACAAACAAGTGACTAGCTGGGGTCACGCCCGTCGACGTGGGTCCAACCTCCTCCAACCACGTGTGCACACACAGACCGCGCGTCCCTGGTCTGGTCCTCTGACCGGTTTTCCCCTCAGCCGGACTCTGGCTGCAAGACGTGGGGCCCGACGGCAACCGGTCCACAAACCGCCTCAAAGGGTAAGCCTGTACACCACTCCCTGGTGCGATCGGTACCGCATACTGGTAGGCTACGACTAGTGGAGGGTCACCGAAGGAGTAGACTCTCAAGTCACGGAAAACGACGCTCGCATTCGACGACGCACGGGGACCACCCCACGCACCGGCCCCGTCGCACGGTGGCAACAGTCGGACTAAAAACGGGGTTGCAGCCCTCTCGGGGTAACCAGGCGCCTGACGGTCCACCCCGGGACCGTCACAAGGCTGTAACGGTCTAGGCGAGACCGTTACACACACACTTGGCGGTTTAACGCAGGCCGTTACACGGCCTGAGGAACGCAGAGGGTAACGCGCCTGGTCCAGCGCGTTACACGAATGTAACTCACCTGGCCCAGCGTGTTAGGCGAATATAACGCGCCCGCCCTGGCGCGTCACACGCGCCTCACGCTCCCCTCGAGAAAGCGAGATGTAACGCGCCTGCCCCAGCGCGTTACACGAATGTAACACGCCTGGTCCAGCGCGTTACGCGCCCCTCACACCTGGGGGTAACTCAGGGAGTAACGCGCTCGCCCCAATGCGTCACTCGGATGTAACGCGCTCACCCTGGCGCGTTACACACGCAGACCCCCAACGGTCAAAAACCAACGGTCGGAAAGCCCATGACGACCCAGCCCAGGCGCGTCACATACAAGTGGCGGTCAATCGTGGGACCGTCACAGTCCCTGACCCCCGAAGGCTAACCAAAGGGCATGTGACGGCCCCCTCGAGCCGCGTCACATCATGTGACGGTCCCTGGAAGGACCGTCACACGCGCCCAACGGCGAGAACGGCGGGAAAGCCTAAAAACTTCAACCACACCCCCATGCCTCCACCGGAGAGAGGAAAATCAAAAGGGAAGACCCCTGGGGACCCCTAGCATGATTCTAGGCCATCAAAACGCGAAATCATGCATCAAATCCATAGATCGGGCGAGCTCTCCCCAAATCATGGAAAAACCCCAACATGCTCAATCACACCCCTCTCGGCCTCCCCTCGGCCTATAAACCACGGAAATGAACGGCGGGGAGTTAGGGAACGTCACCCTACCTCAATGCAGCGAATGCTCCGCCGGATCGTCCGTGAATCGCGAAGAACGCTTTTAGAACCCTGCCTCCCCATGCTTCCCACGCTTGCCGCACGCCCGCATAATCGTCTCGACGTCACCCACGTCCTTGCCACGTCGCACCGCCGCCGTCTGCAGCCGAAACGGTGGTCGCCGTGCTCGAACGGGAGAGAGGGAGAGGGCGGCCACGGTTGGGGAAGGAAGGAGGAGGAAGAAGAAGAAAGAGAAAGGGAAAAAGAAAAAGAAAAGAAATGGTAATATATAGAAAATTTGATTTTTCGGAAAAATACCAAAAATTAGAAAAATACATTTCCGGAATCCTTGGAACGCACCGATCGCAACGGTACCACTCGTGCCTCGGTGAACCACCCGGTCTACCCGCAGCGAGCTTCCGAAGAAATTGCCGAAACACACACCAGAAATCGAAAAACACGCGCGGAAAAGCCGCGGAACGCCTCCGGGCCTCCGAAACGACTCCGGATCGCGCCGATCCGAACACGAAGAATGAGCGAAACGAAATTTCGAACACAACAGAGCCGGACGCTCCGAGAAACCAGATCCGGGACCCACGAAGAAGGATCTGAAAGGTCTGAGATATTACAGCCCTCCCCCCTTAAAGGAATTTCATCCTCGAAATTGAGAACAACCCAAGGAGAAAGAAGAGGAAGACTCACTCAAACAGGTGAGGGAACTGCTGATGCATCTCCTCCTCACGTTCCCAAGAAGCCTCACCACCGGAGTGCTGCTGCCACACCACCTTTACCAAGGGGATGACCTTGTTCCGCAGTCGCTGCTCTCGCCTATCCTCCACGTGGATCGGAAACTCTGGGAGAGAGATCTGGAGTCACCTCAGGCCAAACAGAAATCTCGAGCACATGAGAGTCATCGGGCATATACTTCCGCAACATCGAGACGTGGAACACGTCATCCACCGACGCCAACTCAAGGGGTAACTGCAACTGCTAAGCAACCTCACCGATGCGCTCCAAGATCACAAAAGGACCAATGTAGCGGGGACTCAGCTTCCCACGCCGTCCAAAACGCACCACCCCCTTCATCGGAGAAACTCTCAAGAACACACGATCGCCCACGGCGAACTCGAGAGGCTGCCTCCTACGGTCAGCATAGCTCTTCTGCCGACTCTGGGCCGCCAACATGTTCTGACGAACCAGGTGCACAACATCCACACATTGCTGCACCAATTCCGGTCCCGTCAAAACACGCTCACCCACCTCAAACCAATCAAGTGGAGTCCTACACGGACGCCCGTACAAGGCCTCATAAGGAGCCGTGCCGATGCTCGAATGATAGCTGTTGTTATAGGCAAACTCCACAAATGGTAGGTGATGAATCCAACTCCCCTGCCACTCCAGGCAGCAGGATCTCAGTATGTCCTCCAAAGTCTGGATGGTCCTCTCAGACTGACCATCAGACTGAGGATGATACGCCGAGTTAAGTGCCAACTCCGTGCCAAGAGCTCGCTGGAAACTCCTCCAGAATCCAGAAGTGAAGCACGAAACCCGATCTGACACGATCGAAACGGGAATCCCATGCAACGGCACGATCCGCTCCACATACAAACGAGCCAACTTGGACACGCTCCAGCTGACTTTGACCGGTAACAACCGAGTCACCTTCATCAGCCTATCCACCAGCAACCAAATGTTGTCCTGCCCACTCGGGGTCCTCGGTAACCCCACCACAAAATCCGTGGTCAAGTGGTCCCACTTCCACGCAGGAACATCCAAGGGCTGGAGAGTACCTCCTGGTCGTTGATGCTCCGCCTTCACCTGCTGACAGATCAGGCACTTGGCCACAAATTCTGCGACATCTCTCTTCATGCTAGGCCACCAGAACTGTCTCTGCAAGTTCCGATACATCTTTGTCGCACCCGGGTGTACGGTGTACCTGCTCCCATGAGCCTCGCGTAACACCGCAGGACGAATCTGCTCCTCCGCTGGGACATACAGCCTGCCGCGAAACCTCGCAGCACCGCCCTCGCCGAGTTCCACATCAGCCATCGCCAAAATCCGGGGCAACTCAGGGTCCGCATGCTGAGCCTCTGTCACCTGACGACGGATAGCAGGAGTGACAGTCAGACTCGCAAGCACTGCCAACCCTGGCTCCTGGGGAATCTTGACCCTGAAAGATACTTCGGGCACTTGTTCCCAGAGCCTCCACTTCCTCAACATCAAGGCACTGACCGTGACCTTCCGACTCAGGGCATCGGCGACGACATTCATCCTGCCTGGCTGATAAGACAGGGTGAAGTCATAATCCTTCATGAATTCCTTCCAACGCCTTTGCCTGAGGTTCAGGTCCCGTTGGGTAAACACATACCTCAAACTCTGATGGTCAGTGAACACCTCGAATTTCTCGCCGTACAAATAATGCCTCCAGATCTTCAGCGCGAAGATCACCGTCGCCAACTCAAGGTCATGGGTAGGGTACTTCTCCTCGTGGGACTTTAGCTGCCGAGATGCATAAGCCACCACTCTACCATGTTGCATCAACACCGCACCCAACCCAACGCCGGAAGCATCTGTACACACCACGAAACCTCCCGATTCAGAAGGTAAAACTAACACCGGAGCCGAGGTGAGCAATCTCTTCAGTTCTCTGAAGCTCTGCTCACACTCCTCAGACCAGACGAAAGGCACATCCTTCCGGGTGAGTCTAGTCATCGGGGCCGTAATGCGAGAAAAATCTTGGATAAATCGGCGTTAATAGCCTGCAAGCCCCAAGAAACTCCGAATCTCCGTCACCGACCTCGGCCTTGGCCACTGCATTATTGCCTCGACCTTGGCGGGGTCTACGGAAATATCATCACCAGAAATCACGTGCCCCAGAAAGTGCACCTCGCCGAGCCAGAACTCGCACTTGCTAAGCTTCGCATATAACTGGTGATCTCGCAACGTCTGCAGCGCCACACCCAAATGGTACGCGTGCTCCTTGGTAGACTACGAATAAACAAGGATGTCATCCACGAAAATGACCACGAACTGGTCCAAATACAGACGAAACACCATCTGCATCAAGTCCATGAAGGCTGCTGGGGCATTGGTGAGCCCGAACGGCATCACCAAAAATTCATAATACCCGTACCTCGTACTGAAAGCAGTCTTCTCTACATCGGACTCACGAATTCTCAGCTGATAGTAACCGGACCGCAAATCAATCCGCGAGAACACTCGCGCAGACTGGAGCTGGTCGAACAAATCATCAATCCGTGACAATGGATACTTGTTCTTAATGGTCACTTCATTCAGCTGCCGATAGTCAATGCATAGCCGCAGACTACCGTCCTTCTTCTTCACAAACAACACGGGCGCACCCCAAGGGGAAAAGCTAGGACGAACATACCCCTTGGCCAACAGCTCCTGCAACTGCGCCCTAAACTCCCTTAACTCAGCGGGGGCCATACGGTAGGGAGCCTTCGCCAAAGGTCCCGTACCAGGCACAACCTCGATCACAAAATCGATCTCCCACTGGGGAGGTAATCCAGGGAATTCCTCGAGAAAAATGTCAAGAAATTCGCACACCACCGAAATGTCCTCGACATTCGGCTCCATCCGGTCAGACACAACCACAGACGCGAGAAAACCCTGACAACCAGAATCAAGCAATCGACGGGCTCGAATAGTAGAGATAAGGAATCGAGAAGAGGTGGAACGGATACCTTGAAAATAGAAGGTCCGCTTGCTCGGATGCTGGAAGTAGACCCTCTTCATTTCACAATCCACCCCTGCTCCATGAGTCTCGAGCCAATCCATGCCTAGAATCACATCGTAATCCCGAAGCTGCAATGCATACAACCTGCCTGGCATACTCCGCCCCTCGATCCAAATCGAAACCTGATCGAAGCAATACGGAGTGATCATGAAATCACCCGAAGGCAACTCCACTGCCAAATCACATGACAACTGGGTCACTGGCTCCTCAATTCTCAGCGCGAAATTCTCCGAAATAAACGAATGAGACGCGTCAGAATCAAACAAAACCTGAGCCGCACATCCCAAAATCTGAACGGTACCTTCCACGAGCTGCGACGCCACTGCCTCTGCCCTGGTCATGTGCGTGATCTGACCTCGAGCTCTCTGCATACCTCCCACGCTAACTGACCTGGGTAGCGGTGGATACTGTCCCTGCTGCTGCTGCCTCTGCTGCTGCGACGGCCTCTGAGGATAGTCACGCGCCATGTGCCCTGGCTGGTCACCCCGAAAATTGATAATCAGCGCCGTGCACTGCCTGCCTGGGTGGAACCCACTACACCGTGGACACGGTCCTCGCGACCCACCCACTGATCCCTGACACTGCAAGGGGATCGGCTGCTGTACACTACCCGATGAAGCTTGCCCCTGATCTTTGGATTTCTTCTTGCCCAACCCTTTCTTGAAAAACTTCTTGACCTTCATGCCAAAGGACGCAGATCCTGTCACCGACGGTGCCTGTGCCGGCACTCCTGAACCACTCATCGCATGCTGGAAAGAACCCTGCTGCTGGGCAGCCGACTGCTAGCTGCGACCTGACAAAGACTACCCCTGACTGACCAGTCCTCGGGTCCTCTGCATATCCATCTCCAAAGAAGCCGCAACACGAGATGCTGTCTCTAGATCAGTGGCCCCGTTCGCGATCAGATGGTGCCTCAGCTTCTGCCTCAAACCTGAATAAACTGCGCGGTCTTCACCCTCTCATGCTCCATGATGTGAGGTGCATACCGACCCAGCTCGACAAATCGGGCCCTGTACTGCAACACGAATATGTCGCCCTGCACCAGCTCCAGAAACTCCCGCATCCGCTGCGTAGCGACAAAATCTGGACAGTACGTACGCTCGAAAGCACTGACGAAGTCGTCCCACTCGACCTGCTCAAGTGGACGAAGCTGAAAAGACGTCTTCCACTCGGAAGACCACCACTTTCGAGCCGTACCTTGCAACTGGTTGTAAGCCAACACCACTCTGTCCTCGGCAGCACTCTTCGCAGAACTGAACACCCGCTCCATCTCATCAAGCCAATCACGAGCCGTATCAGGGTCTACCTGGCCGCTGAAGTAAGGCGGTTGGAACTGGAGAAAGTCCCTCACTGCTCGGCCTAGCCCACCCCTAGCTGACGAGCCCTCACCAGCCTCTCCATTGAACTACTGAGACATAAGCTGGTACATGCCACGGAAGAAATCCTCGGCCCCCGGAACCCTCGCAGTAGCCGCGGCCTCGGTAGCTCCTAGTGGCGCTCTGCTATGCTCCTCCTGGTCCCCCTGGACCCCCTGCTGGATCTCCTGACCTCCAGCCGACTGCCCCTACTGAGAGCGAGAGCTCCTCCTCACCGCCATGCTCGCTCCTGCAGCAAAAGACAGAAAACACGAAAACAGCATGGTTAAGAAAAACACACGATGCCCGATGCCAGTGTCAACTGTACATCATTGCCGTCGACAAGTGGACCACTACAATTACCAATGATTCTCATGTAATTCCACAACCGCGCTCTGATACCCGCTGTAACGACCCGAGAATCCGATTATCGGGAAGGCCCGATAACCCGAGACTCGCACGCCACCCACGAGTCCGAAGACTCGGAAGGGTTAGAAGGATGGTGTGGAAACTACACAAGTATCACAAGTTATTGCAGAAATTAAACAGATATAATATTAAGCAGGAAATAAATTAGCAATTTACATGGTCCACAATAGAAAATAACAACAACAGTAGTCCACAACTAGTACAGAGACAAGAAAGAAAAGTACAGCTACACGGGACATACCCCGGCTCTGACCTCTTGCACTACCTCTGGGCACCCGCACCACGCTGCACCCCAGATGCGCTCCCCTGGGGTGGCGCCTCACCTGAAACACGGTGAAAACATGCAGGGAATGAGTCTCGGAACAAGACTCAGTAGGGATCACTCGAACCCTACCTCATAAAACGGGAAACCACTACGCTAGCGGTAGGAGAGTACCTCGGAAAGGAAAGCCCTGCACTCTACACAACAAAGACCCTACGGCACGTAAATCGGCACACGTGCCATGGTGAGACAATTGGAACTCAACGATCGACCCGGTAAATCCCGAAGGTCAAAGCCACGAAACTGACAGTCTAGCACTCCGTACTCGATAGGAGTACCTCCCACTAGAAGCACAGTCGGTAGCGTCCCCTGACGACTTGCACCGCACCGCAGGTGAACTGCCTGACGTGGTAGCTCCTACCAAAGGCACGAACACCGAATAAGTAACCACAAACAAGTGACTAGCTGGGATCACAGCCTTCGACGTGGGTCCAACCGCCCCCAACCACGTGTGCACACACAGACCGCGCGTCCCTGGTCTGGTCCTCTGACCGGTTTCCCCTCAGCCGGACTCTGGCTGCAAGACGTGGGGCCCGATGGCAACTGGTCCACAACCCTCCTCAAAAGGTAAGCCCGTACACCACTCCCTGGTGCGACCGGTACCGCGTACTGGTAGGCTACGACTTGTGGAGGGTCACTAAAGGAGTAGACTCTCAAGTCATGGAAAACGACGCTCGCATTCGACGACGCACGGGGACCACCCCACGCACCGGCCCCGTCGCACGGTGGCCACAGTCGGACTAAAAACGGGGTTGCAGCCCTCTCGGGGCAACCAGGAGCCTGACGGTCCACCCCGGGACCGTCACAAGGCTGTAATGGTCTAGGCGAGACCGTTACACACACACTTGGTGGTCTAACGCAAGCCGTTACACGGCCTGAGGAACGCATAGGGTAACGCGCCTGGTCCAGCGCGTTACACGAATGTAACGCGCCTGGCCCAGCTCGTTACGAGAATGTAACGCGCCCGCCCTGGCGCGTCAGACGCGCCTCACGCTCCCCTCGAGAAAGCAAGATGTAACGCGCCTGCCGCAGCGCGTTACACGAATGTAACGCGCCTGGTCCAGCGCGTTACGTGCCCCTTACACCTGGGGGTAACCCACGGAGTAACGCGCTCGCCCCACCGCGTCACTCGGATGTAACGCGCTCACCCTGGCGCGTTACACACGCAGACCCCCAACGGTTAAAAACCAACGGTCGGAAAGCCCCTGACGGCCCAGCCCAGGCGCATCACATGAAAGTGGCGGTCAATCGTGGGACCGTCACAGTCCCTGACCCCCGAAGGCTAACCAAAGGGCATGTGACGGTCACCCCGAGGCGCGTTACATCATGTGACGGACCCTGGAAGGACCGTCACACGCGCCCGACGGCGAGAACGGCGGGAAAGCTGAAAAAATTCAACCACGCCCCCATGCCTCCACCGGAGAGGGGGAAATCAAAGGGGAAGACCCCTGGGGACCCCTAGTATGATTCTAGGTCATCAAAACGTGAAATCATGCATCAAATCCATAGATCGGGCGAGCTCTCCCCAAATGATGGAAAAACTCCAACATGCTCAATCACACCCCTCTCGGCCTCCCCTCGGCCTATAAACCATGGAAATGAACGGCGGGGAGCTAGGGAACGTCACCCTACCTCAATGGAGCGAATGCTCCGCCGGATCGTCCGTGAATCGCGAAGAACGCTTTTAGAACCCCGCCTCCCCACGCTTCCCACGCTTGCCGCACGCCCGCACGATCGTCTCGATGTCACCCACGTCCTTGCCACGTCGCACCGCCGCCGTCTGCAGCCGAAACGGTGGTCGCCGTGCTCGAACGGGAGAGAGGGAGAGGGCGGCCACGGTTGGGGAAGGAAGGAGGAAGAATAAGAAGAAAGAGAAAGGGGAAAAGAAAAAGAAAAGAAATGGGAATATATAGAAAATTTGATTTTTCAAAAAAATACCAAAAATTAGAAAAATATATTTTCAGAATCCTGGGAACTCACCGATCGTAATGGTACCACTCATGCCTAGGTGAACCACCCGGTCTACCCGCAACGAGCTTCCGAAGAAATTGCCGAAACACACACCGGAAATCGGAAAACACGTGCGGAAAAGTCGCGGAACGCCTCCGGGCCTCCGAAACGACTCCGGATCGCGCTGATCCGAACACGAAGAATGACCGAAATGAAATTTCGAACACACCGGAGCCGGACGCTCCGAGAAACCAGATCCGGGATCCACGAAGAAGGATCCGAAAGGTCCGGGATATTATAGGGCGGTTCTCACGGTGGGAGGAAGAAGAAGAGGAAGAAGGGTGGGGGAGAGAGAAAAAGAGAGGGTATTTATAGAAAATTCAAAAATTTTGAAAAATATCAAAAAATTAAAAATTACATTTCCGCGATTCTCGAAATGCACCGATCGCAACGGTACTACTCTCGCCTAGGTGAACGACCCGATTCACCCGCAACGAGGTTCCGAAGGAATTACCGAAACACACACCGGTAATCGAAAAATACGCGCGGAAAAGCCGCGGAACGCTTCCGGACCTTCGAAACAACTCCGGATCGTGCCGATCCAAACACGAAAGATGTCCGAAACAGAATTTCGACACAACGGAGTAGGACACTTCGAGAAATCAGATCCGAGACCCACCAAGAAGGATCCGAAAGGTCTGAGATATTATAACTCTGCTGTTGTAGTTGTTTATTTATTTCTGTTAATTGTTGAATTGTTCGACTTTATTTCCTATTTCTTTATACCTCAACACTCCTTTTAGCCTTCCGAGCCCTCCCTGCTCGTGGACGGCGGGCCAGGATTCGATTGGTATCGGACTCCTCCCGGTATCCGGATCTTGGGTCGTTACAGTCGCCAATTAGAATGAAACTATGTTGATTTTGGATAATTACAAGAATTAGCACATGTCCCAACAGTCGCTAATTCTTAGTAATCTAAATTAGATTTCTGTAAAATATAAGATTGAGCGACCCTCCAGAGTGTCACTATTTTTTGATATAGCGACCTCTGATGAGGCGCCAATTCTTCTCTCTCACTTTTATCGCGTTTTCCTGGCCCATATCGCTGGTCTATTGACACTCTCATCTCACATCCGTAGATGGGGTTTCTATTTTTGATTCTATCGATTACACATTAACTCAAGGTGATGTTTGAACCCTCCGCGAGATAATCCTTCCTTTGGACTGGTGATTTCATCATGGAGACCTCCGTAAGTTTACGCTAGCTTAGATTCCCTCAAGGCAGCCGAACAGGTTGTACCCTAAAAATCATGGAACCCTTACTTGTCACGTCACTCTGAAGAAACATGATGCTTAGCCCTCATGGAGCGCTATTTCTGGCCTCTAGTGAGAAGTGTGTTTTGTCAGCAATTAGCGACACTGACTTGGGCGCTAGTAGGAATTGGCGACCAGTCCGGTGGCGTTATTTCAATGATTTAGCGACCTGAGCCTAGGCGCTAATTCATCCAGCCTGTACTGTTCACAGGAATTAGCGACCAGATAGTGGGCGCTATTTCTGTGATTGGTGGTGACTGAGTGGACGCCAATTACCTAGTTTCATCACATGTCACGATTTTTCATACGATTTATCGGTATGTCCTACTTGTCTAAGTTTTGTCCTTGAACTCCTTCGTTCGTGAAATCTGCCTTATCATCCTACAATGGCTTATTCTTAGAATTTTATATTGCTTATAATTATAGTGGATGTCTAAAAATATACATGACTCAATGCTTACGCATATAGGGCCCGATCTGGTCATGGGAGGAGCACCCGAAAGTACTTGTGCCTATGAGAGCTATATTGATCACGGTGTGGCATTGCACCGAAGTGCTCGACTTGCTTGATTGTTGACATTCCACGACTCGTACTTGACTTGACATGACATGAATTGTGTGACCTGGAATGGGTATTTACTTGCTTGATGTTATAATAGCCAATTCACGTGACATGATTTGAAATATTTACATGCTTGACCACCTTGATACATTTTACATGATTATCTTGAAATCTTGCTAATTCATTAACTCTTGATACACTCTCTCTCGTCGTTATCTTGCGTACATATATAGTTAGACTTGCATTCATGAACATATAATTTACTTTAAGCAAGTTTCTACTTAAGATATAATTCTTACTGACCGTTCGATCACCTTGTGTTTTCCCCTATTTTTCAGGTAACTTCGATGACGAGAATCAATCGGATGGGAATGGGAACGAGTAAAGAGCGTAGAGCCATTCCAACTATCGATGCCGTTATCCAGTCGTGTCTTTTCCCTATTTCTTGAGTCAATCATTGTAATTTTCTTTAATTGAGTCTAGAATGTCCTTTAGTACTCTTTTCAAGAAGGAGATTATGTAATAGATTTACCTTAATGGTTATTTTGAATAAATTAGATTTGGTTATCTTGTAATTTGCGCATCTCTGTTTATAAGGTCGAATTCTTATGCTCTGATTGACATGAATGATATAACTCGTCACGCATACCGGGTTCCTTCCGCGCTCGGGACGTGACAGTTTTTGTGGTATCAGAGCCTAGGATATTCACTTCCTAGGAAGCCAAGTTCAAGGATAGGTTTATACCTTTATCCTGTGAGATTGGGTAGAACCATGGGTTAAGTTAACTTAGGACCTTAGACTCAGGGTGTGCCCAAATCTCGGGCTCCCTACCCTGATAGGGGATATCCCTTATCGGATTAGCCCATCCTCTAGACTTCTGAATGAGTCAAGGCGAACTTCTCGTGGGCAGGCACTTATCCCTCATTATCTCAGCGGTTGTTGCGCTATCTTCAGAGAGGGTAAGCTTAAGGGGAAAGGGATAGGGCAAGAGTCTCTGAACGGTAAGAGTTCTTAGTAAGGACGTACTGCCCCGAACTCTCCTGCTTCCCCTACTCAAGAAAGGGAGCAGCTAGCTAGATAAATCTAAGGAACTCCTTCGGAAAGGTAAGTCAATTTCTAGCCACTTCAACTGGTGAAGAGCAGTTCCGTGTCCTAAACCTCCTTTGCCTCCTTTCTGCACTTCGCTCGTACCGTTTGCTGACTTAAGTATCATAGGATTTTTCTCGGGATCATAACCTTGAGCCCCTTGATCGTTTTCTTTCCCTTTGCAGAGCTTCATTCTGAGGTGGCTATATCCTGCGATTGCCCTAGATCCGACGGTCCGCAGCTTTGCACGAGATCTCGCCTCTTCAAGAGTATTATTTATAACAATGACTATCTAACTATGGTTTGCCAAATTAATGTTACGTACCGCACGTATTGGATAGTGTCAACGTGGAACTGGCATGCCAATTCATCGGCACACACAGCCCGCAATTGTCGCCATCGTCATCGCCAACCGTTACGATAAGAGAACATATCGACTGTGTCAAATCGTTCCTGATCAGAATCGGCACGCATGACAAGCATTACAAATCCTGTATCCAACACTAACAATTGTATAATTATTCAAATAATAAAGTTATTTTATCAAATTATCTTATATTTTTTCACAATGAATATTAAGGTCAGATGTGGGGGGAGGGGGTTGTGTGAACTGTGAACCAGATCCGATAACTACCGATGGCGACAGGCCGGTTCCACGAATCATCCGGATGAGAGAGACGGCAGCGCGCATCCCTGTCGCTACTGCTTGTGCTCGACCCGCGGCGGGTAACCAGCACGTGGGGGGGGGGGGGGGCAGCGGGAGAAATGGTGAAAAAGAAGATGGGGCAGAGGGAATCAGGAAAATAAATTTTGCTCCCCACCCCTACGGGCCCCACTTCCGCAGGGCGGTTCTCACGGTGCGTTTTCTCTTTTGACTTAGACGGCGCGCGGGCGCAGCGAACCAGACGCGAGCAGTGCGGTGCGGCGTCAGTGAGGCCCACACTGACGTCAGCCGTTACGCCACGTTGGCACCCGCGACGAAAGCCCCCGCG
This sequence comes from Amorphophallus konjac, assembly GCA_022559845.1. Classification (NCBI taxonomy): domain Eukaryota; kingdom Viridiplantae; phylum Streptophyta; class Magnoliopsida; order Alismatales; family Araceae; genus Amorphophallus; species Amorphophallus konjac. Next base: position 390,495,054 of record CM040122.1, read on the forward strand.
AGGAAATAATAGCCGATCGTCCTCTCGCCTCGCGGGCCCCACTCTCTTCACTGGTGTTTAGGTGTGACCTGGTTCGGATGCTTCGAGCGGGCTAGCCATTGGATGAGAGGGGATGGACGGCCCACTGGCGAGGCCAGGCTCGGCACTGATGACAAAGCTCCCTCATTTAGGCTCGTTGGAAGGAGCCCCGTCTCGGGAGGCCGCAAAGCACACGTTCGCTGTCGCCACGTCAGATAGGGATCTGACGGCATGGAGCCCGTCACGGGAGGGGAAGCAGATCGGGACGGTCCGTTGTTCCAGTTGCTTCTGCAGTGGACCCAGGGTCCAACTGTCGAGAGAATAAAAGACACCTCAGAAAATTGTCGGAATAAAAAATTGGAGAATTGAATAATAAAATATCGCCCAAGATGACCGGCTCGATCCGGTGAAGATTTTTCGGTTGTCAGCGCAAAGTAACAAATCTACCGTCACGTGTCGGTTTTACTGGAAGAGGGCCACTGACTCAAATTTACTGAAACTTGAAGATGAGGAAAGCGATATTTTAATTTCACACGTGGCGTCGCGTGGGGAGACGAAGAGACCTTGGGACTGACAAGTCCATCTGACGGCGATCATGGACGCCACGCTGGCGAAGCCCGACGACGACCGTAGGATGTAGAGAGGGCTCGACGGCCAGGATCGAACGAGGGACGTCTGGCGAGCGATCTTGTCCGCAAGTTGACGCCCGAGATGGGGTTTGGCGGGGCGTGAAAAGCCAAAAGAAGATGAGGACGGCAGAACAAAAGAGAGGTGGGTGGGGAGAACAGAAGAAAGTAGGGATAGAGAAGCCAGAGGCAGATAGGGGGTGGGGGAGGAAGAAGAGGGCAGAAGAGCAGTAGCTGCGAGAGAGAGAGAGAGAAGGAGAGAGGAGCGGAGCTTCCCAGAAGAACAAGAAGAGGAAGAACCTCCTCTCATCCTTCTCCTACCTGCGACCCCGCCGATTCTTCTGAATCGGAGCTCGCCGGATTCGTTCCGGCGCCTGGATTCTTCTCTGGTGGATTCGGTTTACCTGTGTATCGCAGATACCGATTTGGCGGTAGAAACTTGTGTGCTGCGACAGATCGGCAAGGGTGGTCTGGTTTCATGAGAGAGACGAGCAGCAGATGGACAGGAATAGGGACGGGAGAAGAGGAAACATGGCGGCGGTGAACGGATTGTCGCGGCGAAGACCTAGGAGCGGCAGCTTGAGGGACTCCCCTGGTCCGAATGCGGTTTTACAGATCTCCTTAGGTTTTGTTCTTGTTGTATCATTTTTCCGATTTCTGAATCGGTGATTCTTTGTTGCAGAAGAAGATGGCGGAGTTGTGGAGATGCAGGAAAGTACGCGGCTTCGGGATCGCGGGGGCAAGAAGGATCGAGATCGAGACAGATCCAGCCGGAGCAAGCGGAGGAGAGGGGACCACATGATGCACGGGAGCAATAGGGAAGAAGGGGAGGACAGCAGCGACGAGAGCATGGACGAGGAGGAGGAGGACGACGATGACGACTCCGCCGCCGCCGTCCGCCTTCATCCGCCGCCGCCGCCGCCGCCGAACCCTTCACCACACTCCTCGACGCTGCCCGCAGCAAATCACAACCATCGGAAGAGCCTCCCTACGAAGGTTATTCGGTCTCCCCCGGTGTGGAAGGTCGCCGATGAGATGATTGGTGTGTCAGTTCCAAGGAAGGCCCGGTCAGGTACAGCGGAACACCCAAAGCGGGAGAGTTGTGATTTTGAGAAGAAATGGGCTTTCTTTCTTTCTTTGTGTCTTTTGTTCACGGATTGGAAGTTTTTGAACAGTTTTGGGTTTTCCTGGTTTTGGTCTTGCAGCATCTGCGAAAAGGTCACATGAATGTTGGCTTTCAGGTAGCGGCGGCGGGGGAGTTGGTGGTGGTGACCAGATTCATCGGCAAACCTCGACTTCTCCATCAAGGCCAAGCCAGGCAGCCGCTGCTCTTGCTCCGATCTCGCCATCTTCCTCAAACGCAACCGTGCGGAAGAAGACGGTCCGTTTCCCATCTCCTTTCACCTCTATTTGATTATTCGCCCTCTTACATGTACTGAGCCTCGATCCCTTTTTATCTATTTCTTTTCCAGAAGCAGATCTGCGGGTCCAAGCAACGGCCGCCAAAGATCTCCAAATCGGCTTCGTCGTCGATCCAAGAAATTGAATTCGAGGTCGCCGAGGTGCTCTATGGCCTGACGAGGCAAATCCAGGCACCTCCGAAGCATGAAGCCCAGATGGCTGATCCGAAGGGTGCGACCGGATCTTGCACCGAGACCAAATCCAGGGCCTCATCGCCCAACTCTATCTCGCCTCCTCCAGCAATATCTCAATCTCCGGCCTTGCCACCACAAAATTTTAGCCCCTCAACTGCCGTGGGTTAGTGTGGTTTGCCACCCTTTCCGAGTCCTGCCTCTAATTTTTCTCGTCTTTTTTGGCACCTGTGATAGTGATATTCCTTCGTTGTCATCAGCAGCACCCAAGAGGAAACGGCCCCGACCAGTTAAATTCGAAGACGAGAACCCCACGAGTCCTTCTAATCACTCAGTAAGTGTACCTGCTGCTTCGACAAGCAAGGCAGCTGATGTCGAACAGCCTAAATCGGATGCTCCGTCGCCAAAGTCTGAGAAAACAGCTTCTACTTCGGCTGAAAATGGTGGGGGTGATTTGAGCTCGCATCAAGTAGAAGAGACGCCTGCTGATACCCATGAAGAGTTGAAGAAAGCCGAGACCATCCTCGTCTCGGACGTCAAGCCTCCAGTGTCTGAATTGGACTCCCTTGGCCGGGCCGAAACGGAGGAACCTTGCGCGCCTGCCAAAGAACCTTCTTCTGTTGAATTGGACACCAATTGCGCAGTAGCTACTGCAGTGAGAACGTAGGTCTCGCGAGCTTGATCTCTTTTTGTTTTATCCATCAATCTGTCCTCAAGGATGAGTGCTGATGTTTCCCCTCCTTGTCTCGTCTTCTTTCTGTTGACAGAGATTCAGCAGCTGAGTGCCCGAGGGAAAAATTCCAGATTGACCTAATGGTGGGTGTTTCCGGCAGATTCTTGAGCACTTGGTGTGTTTTTAATTTTTGGATTTAGGTTCTTCGCTAGGAAGTACAAATCTAAAGAGGCCCTTCCTCATGCAGGCGCCGCCTCCAGGGAAGTCGTCACCCGAGAGGGATTCTGATATTGTGATGGATGACAAATCCTCTGTTCCCGATGTTGAAATGGTGGGTCGATCCATTGCCAAATTTTACAAGATTTTCTCTGACGTTCCCTATCTGAAGTGTCCCCATCCTTCTCATTGTTTTTTTAATTGATTTGTCTCCTCAGGGACCAAAGATTGAGCCTTTGAATGGCGAAGATAGAACTGTCAAACCGGAGACTAGGGAAAGCTGGCGAGAAGAAAAAGGCGACAAGGGTTCACAAGAGGGACTTGACACGGAAAAATCGATAAAGAAGGAGACATCCATTGATCTGCAGTTAGAGATCGAGAAACATGATAAAGATGGAATCAGTGTTAGCAAGCTGCCAGGATTGAGGCAGCAATCAAAAGTCACAAGAGCTGAATCGAAACCAGATAAAGCAGGTAGATATCTCGTATCCTGTTGAATAATGCTGGATTTGCATTAGTATGTGCTGATACAGTTCTTCTCCCCCACTTTTTTGACAGCGCAAGCTGGATCCTTACCACTGCCCGTGCCTATGGCTGGCTGGCCTGGTGGACTTCCTTTTGGGTACAAATTATTGATATCCTATCTGTTTCAATGGTTAATTACCAATGCATGGATCGGCTTTATGCCAATCTTCTCTCTGCAGGTACATGGGTCAAGTTCCGCCTTTGCAACCAGTGGTTCAAATGGACAGTAGCTCCGTGGCTCCCAAGGCTCTGCAGGTACTTTCAATCCTCGCTTTCCTCCTTTTCCATCGTCCTCCTCTCTCTTATCTTGTATATTCCAAGTAGCTAAACAACGCTGTATATGCAGGCACAACATTTCCTTCCGCAACAACTTCGACCAAAACGTTGCGCCACCCATGGCTACATTGCGCAGAACATACATTATCACCAGCAACTCGCTCGGATTAACCCGTTCTGGCCTGCAGCTGCTGGTTCCACCCCATTATATGGAGCCAAGCCCTACAATCTGAATGTCATGCCAACTACAGATTCTGCTGTCCTCAGCAATCCGTTGCAAGCAGGTTTTCCCGGGAGGGGATTGGGCACGTTGCAGGATAAAGTTGCTCCTGTTGTTGGATCCTTCTCTAATCATTTGTCAAAAGAAAAGGTCTCTCCGGCAAACTTCATTGATGCTCAGAGGAAGCAGCTTGTTCTTCAGCAGCCCCTACAGGCGGGATCCACAAGCAACATGCTGGTGTGTGTTATTTATCATCTTTAATTGTTTGAAGTAAACTTGTTTTGGTACCACAGCCTAACTCTCTCTCTCTCTCCAGCCTGCACCTGCTTTTATTTTACCTCTCAATCAGCCACAGGCGGCAGTGGCTCCTAGTGCCACCTCGCGAGCAGCACACGTGAAATCCTCCAATATGAATGTGGCCGCCTCTTCTAGTGGTTCTGGCGCTGCTGTTGTGAGCTCCGGATCGGCAACTGCATCGGCACCTGCTGTTAGCTTCAACTATGCCAATTTGACCCAAGGCGAAGCCCCGTACCTTCTACTGCAAAACCATGGATATCCTTTTCCTATTCCAGCGCATGTTGGTGCTCCTCCATTCAGGGGAGCGAACCATACCCAGGCAATGCCCTTTTTCAGCGGTTCCTTGTATGCCTCCCAGATACTCCATCCTTCGCAACTGCAGCAGCCACTGCACCCTCCCCCGGCCCAACAAGCCCCTCAGAATGCAAGCACGTCAACTGGCTCATCTTCATCCCAGAAACATCCTCAACATTCTCAGAAGGCTCCTGGGGCCAATGTCAGTGGGACAGACGGGCTGGCTCATGGTCCTTCTACTTCAAAGCAACGGCAACACTTACCCCCTCACCAACAAGCACGTCAGTTGGATTGTGAGACTGGTGGTGAAGACAGTCCATCTACTGCAGACAGCAGTAGAATATCGCAGTCACAAAAGGGAATCTATAACCACAACTTTGTAATGCCTCTTAACCCCCCACCTCCTCAAACGTTTGCCATGTCCTTCGCCTCCTTTAATGGACATGCTGCTTCGGGACACCATGGGCTTGATTTTTCTGCCTCTGCACAGAATCATGCCATTTTCCAGAGCCTTCCTGAAATGGGTAGACATGGATACCAACTTTCTGCACCAGCAGCTCCACAAGCAGCTCAGCACAAGAAGCACCAGCACCAGCACCAGCACCAGCACCAGCACCAGCACCAGCACCCTGAGGGTGGAAAATTCCTTGGGGAATCGATTAACGTCAGCCTCTCTGGTGAAGAAGAAAGGAAGGCAATGTTGACCGGAAAGGCTTCAAGTGGCATTTCGCACCACTCACTCTCTTTTTCCAGACCCGACAGTGATCCTTCGGGCTCTGCAATGGTAGGAAACAATGTGATTGACAGCGCTGGCCGGACGCTTAACCTTATCCCAGCTTCCATCAACGGTGGTCAGGTTCACAATCGGCCTACTAGTGCCACACCAGCTGCAGCTACTGCATCTTCAGCATCTGGTGGTGCACTAAACGCCCAACAGCAGCAGCAGCAACAGCATTTAATTCAACTCCAGAAGCAGCATCAGCAACAACAGCACCAGCTCCAAATGCAACAGCAGCTTACATCCCGGGCAAAGCCGGCAGGGACTAGCACTAATGCTGCTGTTTATTCTGATCGGTTGCCTGCAGGGACTGCAATACAGAAGTTTCCAAATCCTCTTACAGGCTTTCCTCAGTCTCTCATCCAAGCCAGCAACCCAGCCCAGTCTCCGCAGTGGAAGAACTCTGTTAGAAACTCAACCTCAATGCCTTCTCCTGCTCCAAATCCCACGCCACCTGTCAAAAGCCACCACCTTCCTCAGCAGCAAGGTAGGACTCCCCAACCGACCCATTCAAATGTAGGGATTCACTCACAGATATCTTTTGGGGTGCATTCCATGAAACCTTCTCCCGGTGGACAGCAGCAACAACTTGCTGGTGCCAATAGCATCCAAACATCAATGTCGGTTTCAGCTGCTGCAAGTTCTGTTGGATCTCCTCCCACATCAGTGTCCAAGGGTGCTGGTGGCAGCCCGAGGGCTTCCGGTGGGAGCAAAACTGGGCCGCCAAACACTACATTGCCACTTCAGCAGCCAACCCTGTCCAAAAATTCCGTTGCAGGGCCGAGCCGCAAGTCGTCACCTGTGAGTAACCGAAATGTGTCCTCAATTCTTGGTCAACCCCACATCACCTCCTCCCCAAGCTCAATCACCAAATCTCAGCAACAGCATCAACAGCTGCAGCAGCAAAATCTACAGCAGCAACACCCCGTACAGAAGCAGCAACAGTTTCCACCCGCTCAGATCTTCTTCACAAATTCATACTTACCTGCCCAATCTCCTCATTCCAATGCTGCAGCCGCGGTTACTCCGGGGTACCACCAAAGACGCTCATCTGAACAGCAGCAGCAGCAGCCGCAGCCAAATTCTCCCTCGATCTCTAGTGGTATGCTTTCTCTCTGCGCTCCTGCACTGACGGTGGCCGGCACTCAAGCAGCAACTTCGGATCCCGCCAAGGCAGTCGCAGCTGCTGCAGCGGCGGCGGCTAACAGCGTGAAAGGGTTACCCTCTGCGAGCCTTTTGCACGCTGCGCAGTTCGCGGCGGCAGGTCATCCAGCGTCCGGCAGCGCGCACACTCTCATGTCTGCCGCGGGCTTTCCATACTTCCATGCTATGTCTTCTGTATCTGTGAAGCCTACGGAGCAGAAGCCTGCTGCTGGTACACTTTTTGATCCCTTGCTCCCCCCACCCCGCACACAACCAAAACAACATTACTTGAAACCTAGATTGATGGATAGAGATTAGAATTGAAGTTGCTCATAATTAAGGACCTTGCTTGCCCAGGAAATGACACTTTGCATGCCTGCTGGCAGCCTGAGAAGAGATGACGACGGGAGGACTGTCATCATGCTTATGACCTTTCAGGGGCGGACGACCACCTTCGGATGCTGCACCGGCAGGAAGCAACAAGAGTGGAGGCCCGGTTCCGAAGCTACTTGGCTTGTAACATTTGGCTGGGCCGACACTTTACATGGACGCATGGGTTTCGCTCGCCCCCCTTCCCTTCCCCCGCCATTTTGGAATATGCCCACAAGAGTGAGACACATGGCCGGCCCCATCAAGCGCAGGGACTCCACAGATTGTGTACAGTGGGTGAAGGGGAGGGAAGAGTGGATCGTGGAGGAAAATGGGATATATATAAAGGAGCGCGGGCAAGGCAAGCCCAAGTGGATGCTCGCCACCGTGCGGATGGCTACCGAAAGGCTGGGGGTCAGTTTCAGTTGTTAACGATTTAAATTACTGTATCTCAGAACTAATTTTTGATTACTTTATAGAACAGTGTTGATATCAGCATCAGGCAAAAATGCTAGAAGGGGTGCAACGTGAATGTGTCTCATTTTGGGTTTGGGCGAGTGCTGCCGGGCTCGGCGAATTGGTTCAAGTGGGTCGCCCCACTGCCGACGCCTGCGCGGCTGTCCCGCCGTCACCAACTTAACATTTCGGATGTATACAGAATTCTCTTTATCCGTCTTTGAATTTCCATAATATTTGAAGGTGATGAACCCGTTCCGAGGTTATTTGGCTGCCTTTCATCTCCTGCTCCGTGTGGTCATCTTCATGGTATTATTTTATCCTCGGAAGATGGTCCTTGATTTTTTTCCCTTTTTTTCCCTCCGTCTTCTTCTTAGCTATCCCCTCTTTAAATATTCGGGGCCTTTGTTTTTCTTGATGCGCCATGGATGTCTCATCTCCGAAGTCCGGTTTGGTTGGTGTTAAAAAGGGTAGCGTGCGCGGGGAACTACCCCACCCCCCCACCCGGCGTCGCGTTGACCTCGATGAGGTGAGGGTCCTGTTTTCGTGTGTGCGGTCGTGGCGGCCGGGGGGGGGGGGGCGCGGGGGTTACGTTGCGGATTTGTCCATAACTTATATGGTCCCCCCCCCGGATGGGCGGTTCATCTTCCACCGCCCCATCGGCTCTGCGGTTGGATGCTTCGTGTTGCTCCTGCAGTGCAGTCTCTTGCCTTGTGACTGTGACGGCATCCTAAACTCTCAACCACCCCATGCTCCCCCGGGCCCCAGACTACTACTATCTTGTTGTGCGGCAGACCGTGACTGTGCACTTTGAAGAATCTTTCCATGCGGCGGCTCATTGAGCCTGATGTTTTCATAATAAAATTGAGAAATAAATATTTGTTTTTGTTTTTGTTTCGTGGGGGTGGGTTGTTGGGGGGTGGACGCGCTGGGTGCAGTTGAACTTGGGGTGGAGGGTGTCGTGGCCCCTACTCGTGCATTTTTACTGGCGCCTGTTGGAGGAAAAAGGGTAGGCCAGACTTTTTGCAAAGGTGGTAACGGCTAATGGTTTTGGGGGCACGATGAGGATGAAAATTTTGCGCTGCAGAGGGGCATCTAAACAGCCACTACGGGGGGACAGAGAGCGTACGGGACGATCCCCACTTGTGACCACCCACGGCCTCCCCCACCCATCCTGCCCTCCAAACCCCACATGAATGAATGATGCAAATAAATAAAGTTGGCAGGTCATGGTCGCGGCACACGAGAAGAAATGTGTAGCAGATCATGTCATGCCATGTTCGGATTTATTTGATACGTGATTGACGCTTATCCGATATTTTGTATTGCCCCTCGCCTTAAAAAGGAATCATCACGGGTCGGGAGGCATGGGCAAAAATGTCAGGTAGGGTTTTACGGCATTTCTCGCATATAAATGGGACACGGACGGAGGAGGATCGGCGGGTCCGCAGCTTGGGATGGGGCGTTGGAATTTAGTCCGTCTTTTGACTACAACCATCTCTGATCCGCAGGGGTAGTGGGCGACCCCCATGCCCCCTACTAGCCCCTCGCCCTCACATCTCGTACGATCACAGCGGACAGAGTAAAAAGATGTCTGGCTGCATTTTTTTCCTACTAAAACTTCGTTTAAACTAGAAATTAGTGTTTCAAGCACTGTTTTCAAATTTGATTTGGCTCGATCGATTCGATTCAATCTTAAAATTAGGTTAAAATCTTATTTAGATCAGTCAAGATTTAAAATCTGGTCAAATTTGATTAACTCGACTCAATCTGATTAACCTGACTCAACTTAGTAAAATTAATGTGACGTGATCAGATTCGAGACCCATTTCATATTTTCTAAGTTTATATCATTATGTTAAATTTTAATTTAACATATAAATAAATATGAAAGTTGAGGAGTCATATTTGAAATTATATCATTTATGGTCTTAACATTTAATAGTTTTAACATAAGTTTTGGAGGTTGAAAAGATCTGGATTCTAAATCTCTCTTTTTCTACGTGTAGAAATAAACAAAGAAAATCTAAAAGTATAATATTAAACTAAGTGAACTCTCGTCAAGACGTCATCTCACGAGGCAACTTACAAGTCATATAAGAGAAAAGAAAATCATAATGTAGAAAATAATTTCATATTTCTAAGTTATTACTTAAATTAGATTAAAATTCCATAGATATATAATGTAGAGATGGAAAAATGATCTCCTGAATCTCGTACCATACTTTTAAGATTTATTTGATTGGGGAAGAACGTCTAGTCATCCGTGGAAGCCTGCAAACACTATGAAGGGCGTCAGAAGGAGCCCTGGGTGTTACCCCATGGGACAACTGTCCGATGCTTAAGTAAGGACCGTGTCAGACGAGAATCAACGGAAGATGAAGAGAGGGGGAGAGAGCGAGGGTAGAATGATCAAGACTGGAGCCGGAGTGAAGTTTTTGGAGGTGCTCGCCATGTCCAGCGAGTGCTCAGAAAGTGCTCGTCAGGCTTGAGACGTTCTCGGAAGCTAACTCCTTCTGATATCTCTCCATCTTCTGTGGGTCTGAGCGTTTCTCTACGTGTGCACGAGTAGGGGTCTTTGTATATTTTTCTCTATGTCTTGCTCATGTCATTCGATCGGAGGTCTATTTATACCAGTTGTCCTGGCGGTGGAGACCCATCTCTTAACATGAAAGGCGTGAATCATGGGATAACGTCTCCCCACGATCGTGGGGAGTTTCCCGTTATGCGTCCGTTTATCCGTGCCGCGTGACCTTCATTCTAGTCTTATGGCACTCTAGGCGCGTGATCGTCTTTACTAGAGTAGAGGCCGACAATGACGGGAGTAATATTCAAGAGTAACGTTCGGTCGCCAGAGAGTCATCTGGCACCCGAGATGTCCGTGTTGATGTCCCTAGTGGGTTGGCGGATCTGCGTCTATCTTCATTGGGCCGCTTGGTATAGGCTGCTAACTATCGGATGGCCTGCTTTACACCTGGCGGGTCTTGGGCCGATGTGGGCCTGGCACTAGTGGGCCGCATTTGGGCCGATTCAATTTTATCCTCCTCACATAATATTGATGTCAACAATTATAGTCTTACGAGTCATGGGTCAACTCAAACGATTAAACCATTGACTCATGATCCACTAACCTATCCGGGTCAAGATTTTGGTTAGATTTTAAAACATTGGTTTCATGTCTACTTGATGTGCGTGCATATTTTTAAAAGAGAAGAGGCTATCTTCAAATAATTTATTTTTAGGGCCTCTTTGATATCCGATTAGGATAGCTTAATCAATGTAATAGAGCATGTGGATCCATGCCTATCTCTCACACATAAAAACACTAATTGGGGTGGGTGGCTTATTCGAGCCAAATGAGTAGAATAAGTTAATCACACCCCAATATCAAAGAGTCTCTTAGGGCCTCCTTGATTTGGGAATAGAATAGAGCTTGATTTAAGAATATGATAAGAGTTAGATAGCTAACAGTGGAGAGAGAAAGGTTGGGTCCACATCCCTCTCCTCACACAGATAACTCCTTAATCGGGGTGGGGTGACTTATTCGCGTCAGCCCACCGCATTATCAAAGGGGCCTTTGGAGGGCAGTATTAAAGTCTCTCTATTATGAATATGTTTTAGGTTTTAATTTTAATTTTATGATTGTGAGGGGAGAGATTTGATCCATATATTTTTGTGGGTGTACCTGTGAGTTCGTTACTATATTCACTCGAATGACATAGAATAGTCACAACAGTGTGGGAAAAAAATTCATACCGAAAACCAATTCAAAATTACTCAGAAGTACGCTCTTTCTATTAGAAGGATGAAATATCTTCTGACAAAAGGGTGGGGGTATTTCATAAATAAGACAATTTAGATTTTCTCAACCCCCAGTGTGTCTATATATATATATATATATATATATCTCACATGCTATCGTCTTCATACTGTCCGTGCGCTGCAATTGCTGCAGGGCACTCATCAGCGTCTAAATTTCCCTGTTTGAGATCGTAATCCCCTGTTTGAGATCGTAATCCCCTGTTTGGATTACTTAAATTTCCATAAATTAAAAATTGCAATTCATCCATATTCTTATCATACAAATCATTTAAAGTACTTGATTTTTTAGTATATAGTTTCAAATTTTAATTTATATATATTAAAAACTGTAAAAACATTATTTTCAGGATTTTGTCAAGTAAGCTTTGAATTTTGTGTAGATTGACGATATTATGTTAAGAGCAAATTCTTGTTGAACTTGGAAAATTTTCCATATACTAACGAAAGCAAAATGCGAGAGAGCATTTTCATATGCAGAGAGAGAGAGAGATGATGATGACGATGATGATGATGATGAAACTCCGGTCATAGGAAGAGAAGATGTGAGGCAGGGAAGTGGCGCGCTTGTTGTTCTCCGACGGCTACGAGAAAGGGGGCAAGGGCGGAGTTGCCGATGAGAGAGAGAGAGAGAGAGGACTCGTTGCAGTACCGCCAGCGAACCGGATACCAGATGGCTAGATTGGCAGCCCCCGGCCTGTCCACCTTTCTATGTGTTTCAACAATTGATCCTGCTTGGACGCATGCATGAGGAGGATGGAGATGTTCCCAATGCTGTGATCTTCTACATGCTCGGGAAAGGGAGTTGCTGCAAGCCTTCAAGAGCTGGATTCAGGTGGAGGGGGAGGGGCGGTGTGAACTGTCCTATTTAAGCTGTCCTGCAAAACTTGGGTATAGTTGACAGTAGCCAAGGTTCATGGGTTTTTTTATCAGAGTCCATCACATTCCCTGGTTCTCGTTGGCGACGGTTTTGCTGCACCGCCAGTCTGTCACTGCACGGCCCCGTTCCCCCCCCCCTCCCCCTCACTCTCGTCGCACGCGATTCCTGCCTGCTCTCCTTTTCACATGACTTCCGGAAAGGGTTTCTCCCAGGAGGTCGGACTTATGGCCGTCGTGGGACCCGGCGGCAACCCACCACGGCGCCACAAAAGCCAATGAAAAGGGAGGTCGACGGTGGATCTTCCTTCCCGTAACGCATCAAATAATAATTAACATCGACTACACAGTGTGGAAGAAACCCCATGGCAGTGGTGGCTTTCACGAATGCACGCGCTTCGTCGGTGTAAAGCGTCTGTCTTTACGATCTTCATGTTCGCCTTTAATTCCCCGCAACCCCGCTGTTGTTTTGATATAAGCCCCGCTCTCTCTCTCTCTCTCGAGTGCCTTTGTGTGTGTGCGCGTGTGTGTGTGTGTGTGCGTTCGGGAAGGACCAACCTTCTTCGTTTCTCGAACATGGTTGTTCTGCCAGATTCGGGGAGTCCCGGGAATGGGAGGCGGGAGCCTTCTCCTCCCCCCCCAAAAAAAAAGAAAGAAAAAGAAAAAAAAAGATGGTAGAGATGGCGACTCCACAGGCTCCCCACGCAATGGCGTGGACCGACGGACGCCCTATGGGGGACAACCACACCGGGAGGTAGGTGGTGGGTGCGTGGGTGGTGATGGTGGCAACGCAGAAGGTGTATCTTCGCACAACTGCGCTGCACACCTGGCGATGCTGCGCTTGTCTGGGACTGGATGGGGAACGGCACCGTCTCCGTGTCCATCCATATAGTGCACCATCTGCTCTTTTATGGCAGAGCACGGTTTCCCGACGGCCCCGGTTGAAAAGGAGACCGCGGACAGCCGATACTCGGGGGCACCATCGATGGCGACAACCATTGCCGGGGCCATGGCGGAGGTAGGACGATGGATACCAGGAGGGCCAGCGAGGACCCCAGCAGGTGTAGTAGCATCCAGAGACCCTATCATGGTGACCAAAATAAAGAAAAGAAAAAGAAAAAGACCTCTTCTCAGTGCCAAAGTGTATAAAAGCCTTCACGAATGCACCGACTGCGTCCAGCCATTGCAACTGTAGAACAGCTAATATTGCAGCGCCCACGAACGCCTCCGTGTGTGGGTGTGGTAAGTTTCTAACTTTCTCTTTCTTTCTCTTCCTGTCAGAGTTATACGTCGACGATGACCGGAGCAACAATGGGCCAATCGCAGCAATTGCGCAGGCAGCGACGAACAGCGACGCTGTCACCGCTGCTGCAGCAGCAACCTTTCAGGTCGACGGGGGAAGGGGGAGGTGTGGCGGATCCATCCGCCTGTCTCGCAGCTCTCCTGACGGATTCGCAGGAGGGCGATAAGTGGCTACTCGGCGGAGGATCCATGGGGAGCGTGGGGGACGACGCCGGAGACGGTGAAGACAAACAGAGATGGGGAGTAGGGTGAGGGAACATGATCAGCCGAACATGACTACTGAGAGATCTGGACACAGATTTTTCGCGTTCAGAAGTAGCTGATTCTCTTGCGTGGGTGAACATCACAATCATATATTTTTGGGGCCCACCTAACTGTTTAATATATATAGGCTCCTTTCTTTTATTTTGCCTTTCTCCTTATTTATTAGTCCCCTTTTCAGCTCAATAATTTAATAATTTATTACCCCCACTGATACGGCAGTGTAACATCATGACTTCTCTTTCGGGTGGAGGGCAACATAATCTATCATGTCTGCACATATATCTCGACTATCATCACCTGTCAAAATTATAATAAAAAATTCAAAGGGTTTTTTTTTTGACAAAACAGACCCTACAATCCTATGTATTTAGTAAAAACCCCATGTAAATTATTTATTAATTAAAAAACTTTCAAAATTTACTCTACCTAACGAGGGAGAGAGAGAGATTGTATGGGAGGGAAATAAATAGATGACAAATTTCAGTTGTGGGACAAATAACAATGACTCAAGCTTTCGGTAGATTTAAAATATAAAAGCTAACAGTGGTCTCCGTGGACGAACGACGACAGGTGGAGGTCGTAGGCACCGTGGCCCAAGATTAGGTCCACTCAGCCTGCCTTGGGCAGCGGTGCAAGTATTTACTACTGGAGGGGGAAAAAGAAGCCAAGCAGGTTGTAGACGTGGATTGTGACAGGGACCGCTCGGCGACAGACTTGAGGTGGGTGAAAGCTGTCCTTCTTGTGCACGACCATGAACACCCCGTCGGTGCTCGCCCAATACGGTGTGACGAGGAGAAAGGTGTTAACGAGCGCAGGAGGGCCCCCAGTCTGGCGTTCGCCATAGCCGCGAGCTTCGGGTTTCACTCGGACCGGTGTTTCTGAGCTGCTCGATGAGGCCAACGCTACAGAGGAAAAGGAGAGCAGGGGAACGGCGAATTGCTGGTTGGCGGTGGTTAGGGCTGTCAATCGGTCGGGTCTCAGTTAGGTTTAGGTCAGTTTGACGTGGGTCTGATTTTTTTAAATTAAAATTAGAGTTCAGTCTCTGCCCAGAGTTACGTCGGGTATAATTTGACACTATTAAAAAATTATAAAGTATAACTGAAGTTTGATATGACTTAAAAATTTAAATAAAAATAAATTTAATAATATAAAATTTATAATCTCACTAAATTAATTAAAATTTTGATGTTAATTAATTAATTTGTAAAAAAAGAGTTTTTAAATTTTAAGTACATAAGATAACATAATTTTAAATAAGTATTTTTTAATATTTGAAGGGAGAAAAAAATAGAACAGACCGGGTCGACCCGCGGGTCGAACTCAAAGCCCGAGCCCTATCCGTGGATCTATTCAGACCTGATTTTTAGGACTGACTAAAGACCCGCAGGTCGAAAATGACCTTACGACCTGATTTCGAGTCAAGTCGGCCGACCTATCGTGCTGGCCCGACTCGTTGACAGCCCTAGTGGTGACATGCCAGTGCCGTACCGTAATGCCGATGAACCGGTGGTTTGGCGAATCTTGCTCCCCAGACTATTCTTTTTTTTGCAACAGAAGTTAACTGTGTGAGTGGGTTGTTTGAGAAAATCTGACATTTGTAATCACTCGCGACAAAAATTACCATCTCCGGTTCATATTATTCATGTTACAACTAGAAATTTAAAATATCTTGTAACTAAACGTTTTACAAAACATACCTCGAATGTGCAAGCAGAAGGGCAGTAGTGTGAGATGTGAGGGACGTTCCCGGACTCCGGTAGAAGGAGAAGAAAGAAAATAAATGCTCCATTTCAGAAGAGTTACATACTATGGTGGTCCTTAATAGTCTCTTTTAGGGATGTCAATGGATCGGGTTCGGCTCAGGTAGATCAATACCATATCCTATCCGTGAAATTTCACTAATACCATACCCGAATAGTACCCTATTATTTTCGCGGGTATGGATACGGGTATATCCGTCACAGGTATGGATATATCTGTGGATATCCGTATCCGTCTATAAAGCACGAGTCCACATTCACATCCAAAGAAATGTGAGATTTATGAGAATTAGAAAAAAAGAAATCCGATCAATTCTTTCCTTTCTAAAGTAATTTTTATGTTTTATAAAAACGACCTTATAATTTTAGCAAGAAGTCTAAACTCACAAACTCAACAAGACGGGCAACGGATTAGATTCATGTCAAAATCATAGGCCTAACTTGCACAATAAATTATTAAGAGCGGGTTCGGATCGGGTATGGATTTGGGTGCACTAAATCCATACCCTATCCGAATATAAAACGGATATTTTATATGTATCCGAACCCGAATCCATATCCGTTTATTCGGGTATTACCCGACCCATCACGGGTTGGGTAATACGGGTAATCGGGTTTGCGAGTATTTTTGACATCCCTAGTCTCTTTCGCACAAAAGATTACGTAATTGAACTGGTGGGTTGGTGCTTTCCCGGTGGTTTAGAAGGGCGTGTTTGAGAGACGGTTAAGTTAACACGATAGATGAGAGAGAGAGCGGTGGGTCCTGCTCTCTCCTCACGCATAATCGCCTTAACGGGGCCCGATTAATGCAAGCGACCCCCGGGGTCGCTTGTGTTAATCGGGCTTGATTAGCAAAATCCCCCAAGGGAATAATGTGAATGTTATACACGAATTTGATGAACAGCCGAAGATGTCAGAGAATTACGTGAGAATATCCAACAATCCCCAGCATCCAATTAATTATCCAAACTGTACACATGTTATAGACATTATTTTTACATGTAATAAAAAATAAATGAGTTAACTGTAAGTGAATAGAAACAGAAATCAATATTTACATGCCAAAAATTTATAAATTAAGCTGCTCCAGACTAAAAATTTAACTTTCTCTGAGCTGACAGTTAAGGCTAACAGTACCTTATTTTTATATATAGGAACTGAAAATCGATGGATAATGAAAGTATGGATAAACAAACTTGGACCGTTGCTCTCGACTCTACGTCGGTCAAGATTGTGACTTTCACGCTGTTGTTCTACCTAAAAGGGAGGGGGGGGGGGGGGGAGAGACATTGCTTGATCAGTTGCATCTCCCCGCAACTTACAGTGGGTGTCTCTGTTCATTCAGACATAAGTTCATCATGTGCTTGCATTTTTATGAGTGTGTCCTGAAAGGATCGGTGGGACGATCGAGTAGGAGTTGGGCTTTAGGAAAAGATGGGTCACAAGTTCTCCGTTGTCTGCAGCATTTTTTTCACATGAACGCCTTTAGATTTTGATGTCGGACACTATTTAACCAGAAATTCGATGGTTTGATGATTAGTGGACTTAAAATTTTTTGACACCAGACAAACTTAATTATAACCCTCCTCTCATCGAAGCATCCAATGGTAGAGGCCAAGATATCTTGTGGAGGATTGTAAGTCGGCTAGAGGGGACTTGGATCAGACAGGGAGACATGAAAACTCAAGGCGGAATCCCGGACACGAGAGAGAGAGAGAGAGAAGGCCAGCCGACATGTTGCCGATCGAGGTGCCCGCATGCCAGATGTCAACTCACCAAACACCATATGAGAAGCCTACCAGCTCCGGGCGTGTCCACCGCTCAATGCTCGTTAACATTTGCTCGGAGGCAGACACTTTGGATGAAGGTGGTTGGATCTTTCCAACGTGGAACTTTCCCACACGTCCGGATGAGGGAACTGTTGGCAAGCCTTCAAGTGCAGAGGAAGATATTAGGGTAGAGGCAAGTGGGCCGGGAAAGAGTCGGGAGCGAGAAGGACACGATGGAGGTACTCCTGGTCGCCGCCAGCATGATCCGATCAACTTCACCGCCGCTGTTCCTTTTTCAAATAGGTTGAGCCGCTCACGGCCGGAAACCGCAACCCCTTTAAAGTTATCTCAGTCCACTGCCTTTCCCGTTGATGCTCGGTCGGAACCAAATCTTCCATCAACCCGCCACCAGCTACATCTGATCAGATGAAAGAGAGACAAGGGGGGACTATGAAGAGCTATGGAGCTGTGGCCATCTCTCCCATTACCCTCGCTTCCCACGCCCACCCTCGCATCCATGATCGTTGCCTACATGAGCATAAGGAAAACAGGGGAGAAAAGAGAAAAAAAAGAGTTCAGCCGTGGCCATCCTCTGCAAGCATTGCTGCCGCTGCCGGTACTCAGGCGGGCGTGTAAAGGCGAGTGTTGCTTCTATTGTTATATGTGTGAAATCTCGACAAAGTACCTGAGGGGAATTTTTTTTGTGGACAGAAAGATTTCACGTCCCAACAAGATATATCAGAATAGTACGTCCACGGGACCACGTCCTCCTCTTCTTCCCGATTTGATAAGGCCTCACACTTTGATCCACTTGACCTTTCACATTTTTTGATTGCCCAAAATGGTGGTCCCGGCGGTGGGGGGGGGGGGGGTTCCAGAGCCTCTCGCTTCTTGCGGCGCCACTTTCTCCCCACTGCCGCTGCCCCGCTTTCGCCCGGGTCTTGTCGCATGCGATTTCCGCTATCGCTGTCAGTTGCTTTCACAAGGGCTTTGCAACGATGTCGACTAATCAATCATGCCCCATTCTGGAAGTCGGGCGCGGGGGCAATCCCGCCTGCCACGGCGATCTATAAGCCACAAATCAGTAAAGAGGGATGGTCGACGGTGAAGAATTTTTTTTTTCGATCTGTAAATTTTAAAAAAAATGGAGGAAAAATGGAAGATCTCGATGGGGGGGGGAACCTGATCTTCTGAGTTTTCCATTGTTACTCAACCCCCGTTTGGAGTAGACACACCCTGGTTGGGGCGCCTTGTGGCAGAGATGGCGAGTGAAGTGGGCAGTCTCGGTGGCCGAGATGGCTGATTCCAAGGCTCCTCCCCCCGTGACGGTGTGGGAGGAAGACTTTAGGGGGACAGACAACTACACAGGGTGGTGATGGCCGCACACCTGGGGATGCCGGCACCACGCTGGCGGTGCGGTTGGAGCAATCCTGGAGCACTGGATTTCGTATCTAGCCCTTGTCGGGGAGGATCCAGTGCCCGTCTCCGTGTCCATGCACGTACGATCTACTCCGCGATCTTGATGGCAGATCACACCTTCCGGACGCGCTCCGGATGAAAGAGGAGATCAGGGACAACAGAACTTGGGACCCCCCCCCCCCCGCGATGCAATAACTAACCCTGGCTGGGGACCTGGGGCCATGAGGGGGGATGGGGTGGGGGTGTTGCCGGATGCCAGGAGAGTGAGAGGACCACGGTGTGGCATTCAGATCTATCGCTGTGAAAAAAAGCTGTTTCTGTTTCCAAGTTTACGATAAAAAAACCATCGTGCATGCATTCATTGCGTCGGTCTTAAAATTCTAGATGATATATACCATCGCACCCACCCGTCGTTGCTCCGACGCCGAGACCTTGGACATGAACTAAAAATCCATGGAACGTGTCACACGCTAGCTCCCCTTCCCCTACACCCTCTCCTCCTGTCACTCTATCCTCCTCTCGGTGACGACCATGGCAGTATATGGTTCAACTCTCCAGGGCAGACATAGTGCAGCGACGAGGGGCAGTGATGGTTCGACTCTGTCTCTCTCTCTCTCTCTCTCTCTCTGCGCGTTTGCCGCCACTGTAGCAACAATGAGCGGTGGCGAGCGGCGATGTTGTCACCCCTGCTAGGGCTTCCTTTCGCTCGCGATCGATTCATCTGGATGTCAGCTCTCGTGATAGATCCGTGGAGAGCGAAGAGAGAGACGATCGGAGGAGGATCAAGCGGGCCGGCGCGCGAGGACGAGGCCGGAGATGATGAAGCCGCCGCTGGCAAGCCTACGAGCGGCGATGTTGTCTTACTATCTATATATTAAGTTCTTGACGCAGATTAATTATTCGCACTTAGTTGTATAAACTATATATAGATCGTCTTTAGTGGGGTGAACACCATCATCATACTATCCTTTCTCAGTTAACTATTTAATAGGGTCCCTTTGAGATCATTAAGTTAGTGACACACTGACACGGCCGCAAAACATGGTCACTTCTAGTCTCCGGTGACGTCGCACTTTTCTTTATTACGGTGCCCCACTTCATCCATTAATGAAGGTATTAATCACTAGTGAAGGCGTGTTGCTCCGCTGTAGGGTGGCGTCTCATCTTTGTGGACGCAATTAAGTGGCGTCCAGAATCATCTTTAGGGGAGGAGTTCAGATTTTGGTTGGTGGAAATTTGCTCAAATAAAATCAAGTTTTATTGTTTAAATGGTCATCCACCTATCAAAACTTGTGATTAGTGAGTAAACAGGGCGCGGAGATCTAACAATCATTTCCCTATACTTTTCGGCTCCAAATTAACCCATTAAAAATGCCAATGTTTTAGAGAGTGATTTAGGGGTGCAGTGTCTTATATATTTTTTTAATTTTATGAAATGATTTCAAGATATTTTAATATGTTGGGTAAGGCACGTCATTATTTAATTATTTAAATAATAATAATAGATTATTTTAAAATAATAAATTTAAAATTATTTATTTATTTAATTTTTTATTTTTTTAGATAATCTAATGATGACATGATTTACATAAAAATTTAAGATACTTTGAAACCTACTTTAGAAAATTTTCAAATAAAAATTGTAATACATTTCACACACTCAGGATGTGCAACACTCGAGAGTATGTATCAAGCCTTACTCTAAGGGGATTTAATCCCTTTTAGTCTATACTTGCTCATCAAGAAGGAGAGAGCTACTCTTAGATAGATACATTATATCATGGGTTTTTTTGCTTATAAACCGTTATTAGAAATAAAATGATAAAAATATCATTCCTAGAAATATCTTAATAGACATATCGTTATTTTTATCAAAATCTTACAAAAGTACCATCGTAAACCTTAGTTATCACCCGTAAACATAACCCAAGTTAATTTTAACTATACTTGAAAAAGACCATAATGCCCTCACCTATCTCCCTCAAGAGAGAACCCAATAATCTCTCTCTCTCTCTCTCTCTCTCTCTTAGTTATCACCCGCTTCGGCGGTTTTTTTCCGCCGGTTCTCTTATATTGTTGGATCCGGTTCTTTTGAATATCCCGTCGGTTCGGTCAGGATAGGTGCGTCATCTGCGGAGGCGTAGGAATTTCCGATGCATACTACTGCAAGGAGTGCAAACAGCAGGAGAAGGATAGGAATGGTTGTCCCAAGATTGTCAACATGGGCAGTGCAATGACAGATCTATTTTATGAACGTAAGAAATGTGGTTTTAAGAAAAGGTGACGCCCTTAGTGGTTCCTGGTATCTTTGCTGTCTGACATCCTGCCTCGTCGAACCCATTAATGTGATTTGAAAAGGCGAACTCCTAATCCTATGTATGCTCCCGAGAGATGCGCACTTCGCTTCTTATGTTCCTCGTTTCCTACTTTTACTCTATCCCTTGTATGTACGTAGTGGGGGAACACAGGGCAATTCTGTGTTACGGAGATTTGTCTATGAACTTAATTTAAGGTTGTTCCTAAGGGGTGGTTTGGTACGGGGTTAGAGCGAGGATATCCCGTTCTAGATTTAGTATCGTTAAAATGGACGGAGATAACTTGGGTTAAGAAAAATAAGGTTAACTACGATTTTGAGGTTAGAAACGAGGATAAATCATTCCAACTTTTTGTTGGAATGATTTATCCCCATTTTTCTAACCTCATTTCACTTATTGTGTACCAAACGTATACAAGAATAAGACTAGACATAAATTATCCTAGAATGACTTACACCTATTCTCCTCAAAATTTATCCCGATACCAAACAGCACTAAGTTTCTTGGACCTCCCCCCCCCCAAAAAAAAAAAATTTATGGGGTGTTTGGTTGCAGTTTTTCCCCTCTTTCTCTCTTAAATTTAAAAAAGAGAGAGAGAACTCACTAACGGGGTGTTTGGTAAGTATTCGCTAATTTTTTTAAAAAAAATCAACCATGTTCAAATCTCTTTCTAAAACAAAACAACTCATGAGTTATTTTTTTTTTGAAATCATCCGTTGAGACCCTCCCCCCCTCTTCTGCTCTCTCACTCTCCCACTCGGTCCTCTCTCTCTCTCTCTCTCTCTCTCTCTCTCTCTGTAACTGTCGAGCCTGCCGGAGGGAAAGACCCCCCTCCCCCGGCGGTGCCCTCCCCTCCCCCGGCGGCTCCCCCCTCCCCCTGCGGTGCCCTCCCCTTCCCCGGCGGTCCTACGGCGCCCTCCCCCCTCTTCTGCTCTCTCTCTCTCTCTCCCACTCCGTCCTCTCTCTCTCTCTCTGTGTGCAAGTGCTGGGGGTGCCGACGCCGGAGGGGAAGACCCCCCCTCCCCCCCGCACAGCCCCCTCCCCAGCCCTCCGGCGGCTCCCCCGTCCCCCTGCGGTGCCCTCCCCTCCCCCGGAGGTCCTACGGCACCCTCCCCCGTCTTCTGCTCTCTCTCTCTCTCTCCCACTCCGTTCTCTCTCTCTCTCTCTCTCTCTCTCTCTGTGCAAGTGCCGGGGGTGCCGGCGCCGGAGGGGAAGACCCCCCTCCCCCCACGCAGCCCCCTCCCCAGCCCTCCGGCGGCTCCCCCCTCCCCCTGCGGCGCCCTCCCCTCTCCCTCCTCAGGCGGCTCCCCGGCGGTCCTGCGGCACCCTCCCCCCCTGCGGCCCTCTCCGCCCTCCTCCGGCGGCAGCCCCCTCCCCCTGCGGCCCCCTCCGGCGGCTACCCCCTCCCCTCCCCCGCAGCCCCCTCCTCCGGCGGCTCCCGCACCCTCCCCCTTGGTCCTTCGCAACCCCCAAAATTGGGAGTTTTGCCAAACAGCACATGACACTTTTTATTAATTTTAAAAATAAAGTAGAAAATTGATGCGGCATAATTTGTAAGATAGAAAGAGTTTTTTTTTAAAAGTGTTCCCAAACACCCTATTAAGGCCTTCTTTGTTAATCGAGCGTGGATGTCGTGTTCGACCTCATGAGGTCGAACACGTTGCCCGAGCTCAGATAAGGGAGATTGTGTGAGGGAGAACGTGAGTCCCTCGGCGGTTTCTCTTTTATCGCATGCGACAGCCTCCCGATAATCTCGTTAATAAATCGCCCCTAAATGAAATTCATGGTAGAATAGGATTTCCGATTTAAAAAACGATCATGATAGTTGGATGTCATCTTGAGTTTCTTATTTGCGAATTTGATGAATGTGTTTGCCGTTGTTATTGTTTGTGGAGTAAACTATCTAAGCTTCCAGGTGCGGTAGAATCTTGTTCTTTTTTCTCACGATACGAGGGCTAATCTTTACGAGCGGGTCATTTGTTGGGAAGGCACGGGCATCTATGACGTCGTTAGGCTGGAAAATAGCCTAACAGCTTAACACTTCCCATCTATTCTCCCGCAAACTAATGAAATGTTCATAGATCATTAAGATCTAATTCTCTCTTAAATGCGGCTAAGTTAGAATTAGGGGTGAGTATTATTCGGGTTCAACCCGAATATCAAATCGAACCGAACGATTTGGTTCGGTTTGATTTAGGTTAAAATTTAAAAAATTTTGGTTTGGGTTCAAATCGAACCGTATTAAAAAATTTGGTTTGGTTTGATTTTGAAGTTCAAGAAATCGAACAAAACCAAACCGAACCGAATAACCCGAATTCAAGAATATTTTTATCAAATTAATATAAATGTATATGTAACTATAAATACGAATTTAAAAAGTCCAATTCCCGCCATTCTAATGGGATTTTCGACTTTATGAAATAGGTTTCAAATCACCTTCTATTTGACTGTAACCGAAGCTCTTAATTTTTTATATGAAAATATTATGGAACTTATTTTTACAAGTTAGAACTTTATATATTATTTTTTTAATATTTACTTTATTTGGTAGAAATTCTTTTACCCTACCTTTCTCTAATGTTGTTTGAATCTAATCTAATTTATAAAATGTGAGATGAATATGGTTCAAACCGAACCAAAGCGAATCAAACCGAATTAATTCGGTTTGGTTTGGTTTGATTTCAAACTAGTTTGGTTTAGTTTCGTTCGGGTTGAAGTCTTAATTCGGTTCGGTTTGGTTTGAGAAAAATTCTCTTCAAACCAAACCAAACCAAACCGTGCTCACCTCTAGTTGGAATCATATATCACTACAAGAAAAAGTGGCTATAGCGACCGAATTAGCGACCGATTAAATCGGTCGCTAGTCGGTCCCAAATAGAGACCAATTCGGAGACCGAAATAATCGGTCGCATAACCGAGACCGTTTCAGCGACCGCATGTATATCGGTCGCTAATCGGTCGCTATTATTGCGACCGAATTAACTTCGGTCTCCAGTCGGTCGCTGATGCCGTTATACTTCCTACTACGACCCCCGCCCGCCCGAGCCCTCCCGCCCGAGCCCCCCCCCTCCCGCCCGAGCCCCCCCTCCCGAGCCCCCTTCCCCTGCGGCCCCCTCTCCGCCCTAGCCCCCCTCCCCGCTCCCGCCCGAGCCCCCTCCGCCGGAGCCCCCCCTCCGCCCGAGCCCTCCCGCCCGAGCCCCCCTCCTCCGCCGGAGCCCCCCTCCCCGTGCTGCCTCCCGCCCGAGCCCCCCTCCGCCGGAGCCCGTCGCCGCGCCGCTCGCGTCGAGTCGCCGTCGCCGCTCGCCCTGCCGTCGTCGCCCTCCGCAGGTACCTCTCTCTCTCTCTCTCTCTCTCTCTCTCTCTCTCTCTCCCTTCCCCCTCCGTCACCGGCCTGCTCCCCTCCCCCGCCGGCCTACTCCCCTCCCCCCTGCGGCCCCGTCGCCGGCTTGCTCCCCTCCCCTCCCCCCTGCGGCCTGCGCCCCCGTCCCCCTCAGATCTCCTTCCCATCCCCATGCCCCTCCCCCTCCGGCCTGACCCCTCTGATCCCCCTCCCCTTCCCGTCCCACTCCGCCTCCCCCTCTGCCTCCGACGGTCTCCTCCCTTCCTCCCCTTCCCGTGTCCCCCTCTGCCTCCCCCTCCCCTTCCCGTCCCCCTCCACCTCTGGAAACCCCCCACCAACTCCCCTTTGTGCTGCACCACCGGAATCGTCTCACCCTCCCAATGCCATCGGAAGCCCCCTCCCCATCCCCCCAGTACTGCGGGCCAATGCAACCCCCCATCTCCTTGTCGAGTGAAAACCCCCCTCCCAATCCCCATGTGCTGCTGGGTGTTAGACCCCCCTCCCCCTTGTAGGTTGCAGGAATCCCCTCCCCCTCCCTCTGCAGTGCTGGAACCCCTCCCCCTGCAGACCATCGCAGCTCCTCCTCCAGTTACTATCGGTCGTCTGAGCCGAGGGAGAGTGCAATAATTTTGTCTAACATGATTATTTAAATTGATATGTTTTTAAGAATTCTAACTCCTGCAAGTTTATGCCTCTATTTAGTGACTTTGTATTTGCAAAACAGTCCAGTTTGTGAAGCAATGGCAATCAAGAGGCAAACACTTGCATATTTCTAATATTATAAAAGAGATTATTGTACTACCATTCTTCTAAAAAACACTTATTTATGTACTTTGATCACACGAGAATAACTACGGATTTACCTGTTAATTAAGTTAGACCAGTTCTAAGGCAGTCCTTAACCTAGAAACGACATTAAGGAGACAAAAAATAACGAGGAACCCAAATTTTCAGGAATCGAGGAATCGAGGAATGCTTTAAGGATGTCTTCTTTTTCTTTGCTTATTCTTCTTTGTCCATGTATCTCCATCAGTTTCTTTTTGATTTGTTGTTATTGATCCTATTACCAGATACAATTGTTAGCAGATCTCAACCTAAAAAAGACACCTCAACTAGTTGAGTTAGTGGATGACAGTCAGGTTGTAAAAACCATTTGTTAGCCTCTTTTTTACCTTTTTAAATTGGTTGAAGAGTATTGAATTTTGCTTATTTTTTAAAATGGACAGGATATGGAGGAGCTAATGAGCTTAGCACCAGAAAAAGTTCTACTTCGATGGATGAATTTCCATCTTAAGAAAGCAGGCTACAAGAAGCCTATAAACAATTTTTCTTCTGATGTGAAGGTAACATTACCAAAAGTTTCTAGAACCATCATCATGTAATGTGCATTACCTATATAATGCAACTAGTCCATATACCTTTTCTTCCATACTCTGGTTTATAGACATTCAAGTGCCCTTTTCTCAGAACTCTGTCTCATAATTTGGATTCTTCGTACATATATATTGTATGTTAACATCTTCGGTTTGGATGCCTGACATAGAGATGCAAGTCAGGAAGGAAAAAAATGGGCGTTATATGTCATGTGAAATTCTGAGGATTGCTTAAGCAATTGGATGAAGCACCAATCACCTTAGAACATAGAATTTGGGGGACAGAGGATGATTGTTGTTTGCTGGTGTATTGCAAGCTCGTGGAAATGAATTATGAAGGAGAGAAAACAAGATTAAGGCTGAGAAAGATAAATATTTACGGCAACCACTATTAATGTTTTCAAAAAGTCACATGGAGAGTTTATGGAGTCTTCACCCAAAATGAGCCCCTAAACCAGCCCTAATAAGGAAATACATAGTTGATTTTTTTAAATATTAATTGAAAACAGTGCTTCTGCAATCTAGTAATTTTTAATTGAAACCCGTCAATTCTAAGAAAATCTAATTAGCTGTATATACTCCCTTAACGCCTTGTGGTATAGAAGTCCTTAAAAGCAAGGATAAAATATAGGATTTTCCTACCCGTTAGACAGCCCCAGCATCATAATTTCCAGATTTCTCTGTTCCGGCATAATGTGCCATTTTTTTGTTCTTGAAATTTCTTACCTCAACCCCAATTCAATATCTGGCCTTTAAGTCTATGTATGACCTAATACTGGCAATGCACTCATAAGCCAGATTGGAAAATCTGTTTTTAAACCAAGAAAGCAAAATCTTAACTTTACCAATGATCAAGTATCCAACCTTACTCTTTGTTGAACTTCTGCTTCTTACTTCTTGTATGCATCCAGTAACTTCTACATTCAAGTAGCTTCAAATTGTGCTGACACTGCTGTAGGCCTTTTTGGAATGTCTGGCAGCCTGGATAAGTAAAATATAAACTTTATTTTGTTTCCTCATGGGTAATTTTTTATAAATAAACTCATTCATACTGGTGCCAGACTACTTAAGGAGCAATAACATTCCATGCAGCTCCTTTCAAGTTTTAAAGTTTCTTTTCTACGAAGCAAAGTGACTAGTGTAAATCATCTCTGGGTCATTGATGCTATTTGGTCTGTGTTATGTATCTGTTATGAATTTCCTTTCTATCTGTTTTTTGTTCATACGGTTTGTACCGGTTTGTGCATCTTATTGGTTGCTTGACTGGCAGGATGGAGAGGCTTATGCTTACCTCCTCAATGTCCTTGCCCCTGAGCACTGCAGCCCAACCACCTTGGATACCAAAGACCCCACTGAAAGAGCAAAGCTGATCCTGGAGCATGCAGAGAGGATGAATTGCAAAAAGTACTTGACTCCAAAAGACATTGTGGACGGCTCAACAAATCTGAATCTTGCATTTGTTGCACATATATTCCATCATCGGTACAGCACCTCACTTTTTAATTTCATTTCCAACTGTACCTTGCTCATTTCTTTGCCATTATGGATCAGTTACTACCTGTGATCAGTTTTCTGCGCTGTACAATGTTGGATTCTCCAACTTGATAGTTAATTAGTTCATGAATTGAATTGTGTTTTCTGTTGACTGTCATTTCCCTTTGCCTTTTATCCAGAAAATGAAAGTTAAAGAATTTCGGAATTGTTTCCTTTTTTTCCCCTGAACAGTCTGTGTTGTCTTGGTCAATGCTCTTTGACACTTTGATTGCAAAACTCTGTGTGGCCATGTGATTGTCATATAAATGCGTTTTTAGCCTCAAACCTTCTGATGAATGCAGAACTCTCTATATCATGTCTTCCATCTTGTGTTTTATTCAGTTTGAAACATCCTTCTTACATCCACTTTGTGATAGTGCTATCATATGGAATCATGGACATTCATCCAGCAATTGCATTCCTCAATTTTGATTTTCTTCCTCTAAAGTGTTTTGTTCGTTAGAGTGGATTCCACAACTATGATTTGAATCTTTAGATTTTCTAGGCTTGTTAATTTGCCTCTTTGAGACTTTGCTGGCCCGAGCAAAATTCGTTTGTTCATAATCTATATGCTTGGTGGATGTTTGTGGAGATTTTCATGAGGAACCGTCCATTATTGACTTGTGGTCTCCAATGGAACACACCATTGCATCATAGCTGTCAGGCAGGTCCCACCTTGTGGCAGACCAAGAGGTGAATGATCTGTGCGTGCTTGTTGGTTGCTTGCCACAACCAGTGGATGGAGTTGAAAGGCCTGGCTGAGACTCACATATGTTCTTGCTCCTAGCACCTACCCGGTCCATGCATTGATGCGAATGCTCAGAACATTGGCTTCCAGACAGAAATCAAGAGAGCTGGAACTTGTGCTTGGAATGTTGCATTGAGGATAAGGCTGATTAGAGTATATTAAGCTTTTATTCTTTCTTTTAAGGAACAGTAAGCATCTGATTGCATTTAAAGAAATAAATAAATGAGACTATTATGAGAATGCTATTAATTGTGATTTGTGAAGGCAGAAGGTAAATATGGGATCTGCTGTACTGAAGACATAGCAGAGAACCTGATGAGACTTTCATGGCCCTAGGTCCCAAAACAGTTTCAGCACACGGGTTTGACCCAATACATTGGTTTGGAGAAGCTGCATGAGTTGACGGATTTACAATTCAGGACAGCACCTTGTTCAAAGCATTCCTTGCTGTGCTTGCAAATGCATGCTATCTAGCATTTGGAGTTCTTTGCAGTGTGTCATGGGTGCAGGTTGGAAATTGAATTTTGATTTGAATATATAGTCACCTGTATGGGCATGTACGTTTTAGTGTTTCATAAGTGACATGATGGAAGCATGTTGGAATGGGAGACAGTAGCTTTATCTCATTTGACCGTTTTAAGCTGACAAGAAAGTTACTTCATATCCTATCCTCCAAGTGTTGTGCAAGTATTTGTTCATGCTATTCCCTTTCTTTTATGGCTGCTGGCTTTATTTAGCTTCAGGAATTTCTTTGTAAGTGTTGGCCACAGAATATGTATTCAAAATTTGTTTGTGTTCTTTTTGAAAATAAATATTTTTATATAAGGGTTTATTCCGTGGGTGCGCATCGTATCAGACGATTTGGGTTCGGGTGTTGGATCTTTCCCCACTGATCACAGTCATTGTTGATTTACATCGGTCAAACGTCTGAACACCTTTGTTTGATTGTCAAAGAAATCTTAAAGTCCTCTACATAGGTTCTGATTTACATCGGTCAAACGTCTGAACACCTTTGTTTGATTTACATAGGTTCTATGGCAGGTAAACCAGAAAATGATACTTACCTTGACAGCCAGCATCATGTATTGGAGCCTGCAGCGACCCTCGGAGGACTCAGAGCCTGCTGCAGAGGAGACTACGTCACAGAAATCTCCTTCAGATGGAGAGGATGGAAGCTCCATCGCTGATGGTGTTTCAAACTTGACCGTTGATGATACTGCTTCGGAAACTTCACAGGCAGAAATTTTAGAAAATGGGAATTCCCCCAATGGGGAATGATGATGATCAGTCACCATATTTCAATGAAAGAATAGCCAGAAGGGAAGGAAACAAACATGCAGACAACGAGAGATTCAGGTAGCAACCCCCAAAAAAAGAGCAGAATCTTTTATCTCTAGGATAGGCTTATTCGGTTGTTATTCTTTTTAAATGGTTCTATTTGAACTGGTAGACAAAAAAAAAACAGTACTTTCCATATCTAGGCCAGCATATTGAGTCGTCATTCTTTTAAAGGGTTTGTGTTCAAACGGATGGTTTCCCGCTCCATTTCCTTTTCTCATTTGGAGGGGGGGGAGAAAAGAGTGCATATAGGAGGCATTGTGGTTTAAGGATTTCAGCATAATAGATGTATTCTTTGAGAACATCCAAATTTCATGTGCCATGTAAATAATTAGAAAGGGGAAAACCCAGTGTGTGTAAGCTTGCAAGCGGTAATACTGTTCCACCTGTGTGAATAGTTCAAGTTGCTGGACTTAATATTATGTTGATCTGTGTGTGTTTCTGGTTCTGTCCCCCTTAAATATATCTATGAACTACTACTCTTTGATGGTTGAGCGCATAGTATCCATCGTCTAGAAATAAAGAAAGAAATGATTGGTGGGCAGTTTGCAAGGTTAAGACAAGGCTTTTCCCGGATTATGAGTTGGATTTGACTGAAACAGAGCAGTTGGATGTGAATGCCGAATTCTTTCAATCAGACTTGGGTGATGATGTAGACTTGCCTGCTTCTAGTGATGAATCTGTGGAGGCACCGTCTTTATCTAAAGAGAATGAAGTGGAGGAAGTCGATCCAGAACAACCAGAAATACAGTTGGGGGACTCCGAAGAGGAGGAATATATTAGTGATCAAAATGAATCTGATAATGAAGATGTGAATGCTGAATTTGTTATATCTCCAACATCTGAAGAAGAAATGGAGAATGTTTGATTAATGGTATACAATTTTATCTGGGAATTTTAATACTCTGTAACTTTCTTTCTTTCACTATTTGATGAATATGCATGTATTTTATTACCAGTTGAAGATATGGTTCGAGGACGGCGTGGGACTCCCAGAGGTGGGAGGGGAGAGGGTAGCGGGAGGAGATTTACTTCCGTTTCACCACCGGTAGTAGGTATGTATACTTTCCCTTCATAATGCATTGTAGTATTTGTTGAAAATAATTCATTATGTATTTGTGTTATCTGATTATTATTTTCACAGGACCCACGACCTCTACACCGTTACGACCGACCTCTGCACCGCTACCACCGGTAGTAGGTATGTATACTTTCATGTATAATGCATTGTAGTATTTGTTGAAAATAATTCTTTATGTTTTTGTGTTATCTGATTCTTATTTTCACAGGACCCACGACCTCTGCACCGTTACCACCGAGGGATGCACCGCTACCACCGGTAGTAGGTATGTATACTTTCATGTATAATTCATTTGAGTATTTGTTTAAAATAATTCTTTATGTTTTTGTGTTATCTGATTCTTATCCTTACAGGACCCACGGCCTCTGCACCGTTACCACTGACAACGGGTACATTGACGGCCTATGCACCGCCATCACACATGGCGAGTGGATCTACACCTCCCCCAGCTGAGTCAGGTATGTTCATTTGCATATTTATGTTTTTTTGATAGTTTGTTTTATTTATACTATTTAATTCGTATAGTACGTGCTGATGACGAGGCGAGTCATCATGAGGGGGAGGGCTGTTGTAATGAGACGATGCGGGCAGTGTGGATAAATGAAGGGTACGTAATGCATTATTTTTGTTATTTATTCGTCATTGTGGTATTAATATTTTTAATTTCAGGAATAAAATAGAGCCAGCCCAAGCATCACAATTTATTACAAAGACAATTCAAGCACATTTTCCAGGCCCCATCCATCGCTTTGCTGATTTTCCGATGGGTGTTCAGGATTTATTGTTCTCTATGTTCTTGGTATTTATCTTATTTTATCATATTAAGTCATTTTCAATTATTATTTTAACCCACTTTGTTATGTAACATATAAATTTTTGTTGTTGTTAATATATAGAGGAATCATCGATTCACAGAACATTCAGATGAGTTACGTGCTAGATTTGCATGGACAGCTACTGCAAGAGATAATTTCAAACATCTTATGTACAATGCCCGAAGATATGCAAAAAAAGCATGTGCAAGTACTGATAAGAACATATGGAAGGAGCATGGGCCTGTGTGGATGAGAAAGGAGTATTGGACAGAGCTGTGCAACATTTGGGAAGCGGAGAAATGGAATGCCAATTCAAACAAAGCAAAGCAAAACAGAGCAGCGCATCCTGAAGCGAATTTACACACGGGTGGCTCTGTCTCCTTTGCAACACATAAAGCGAGATTAGTAAGTACACTTCTACATATATAAATTTTTTGTTTCTATTATGAAACTGTGATTTATTTGAATAACAGGAAGCACAGTTAAAGCGGCCAGCTCAATTTCATGAACTTTTTGATCGAACTCATAAGAAGAAAGGGACAAATGCTTACATTAGTGAGAAAGCTCGGGAGGTAGCGGTAAGTGTATACATTAATAGTTTTCATTTAAGATTAAATTGTAGAATAATTTGGTTTTGTTTTTTTTTGGTTTTTGCAGGACTCATATAGTAGACGAATGGATGAGAGGTACGGGGATGACAGTCAGCGTCCAGAGTTGGATCCTGCCATTTGGGTTGCAGCATCTGGGGCACCCAAGAAAGGACATGTTTATGGTTTTGGACATAGCTTGGGCACGACTAGGGTGTTATCATCATGCTCGAGTTCGGTCTCACATGCGACCTCTCCATTTACCACACCAGCAGCCCCAGATGGTTCTTCCAGTGCCGCCCCGACCATGACTCCAGATATGTTTAGGCAGATCGTCAACGAGACCGTCTCTCAGAATATCTCTCAGAATATCTCAACCATCGTCGCTCAGACCGTCTCCCAGATGCTCACATCCTTGGGAATTGATAGTAGTAGAGCACCTCCTGCACCTCCTGCACAGCAGCCTCCGGTAAGTATTTTATTTGATTGATTTTCTATTTGTTAACTCTAAATATCATCTTACAAAATATAAGAATTTAGATTGAGGAGGGGAAAATATCATTTTCTTAACTCTAAATATCATCTTACACCTATCCTCTGGATATTAGAATCAACAGGCAGACTGTTCTGCAGGATTTTCCATAGGTGTATAGAGATTTTGGTTAGAACTGAAAGTGAAAAGATATGTATAAATTCTATTCACTTGAGTGGGGGAGGATACAGATCTATAAATATTCATAAAGCTAGAATAATATAAGGAAAGTAACATGTAGACATGAATAAAATATGCCAATTTAGGTGAAAAGATCTCCCCAAAGTCTGGTAACTGTCATGGCAGGAAGCCAGGAACAGCACCTCTAAGCAAAGGAAGGGCAGTTCATACAAAGGAGCATAGGTCATAAGTTACAAGAAGTGAAGGATATTATATATAGTCGGCGGCGGCCGCCATTGGGGCGTATCCCTGCAAGGGAAAGGCGGAGAAGATACCATACAGAAATGGCTATGGAAGTTACCCAAGTTCTTTTGAATGCACAGTCAATAGATTCAGCGGTTCGCAAGCATGCTGAGGAAAGTTTAAAACAATTTCAGGATCAAAATGTTACTGGGTTCTTGCTATCTCTTTCGAGTGAATTAGCAAATAATGACAAGCCTGTTGTTAGCCGTAAATTGGCAGGCTTGATTCTCAAAAATGCCCTGGATGCAAAGGAGCAACACAGAAAATTTGAGCATGTGCAGAGATGGTTATCATTGGATGTAGCTGTTAGGGCCCAGGTCAAAGGATGTTTACTACAGACTCTCTCTTCACCGGTGATTGATGCAAGATCTACTGCATCTCAAGTTGTTGCAAAGATTGCTGGTATTGAGTTGCCTCAAAATCAATGGCCTGAACTTATCAGTTCTCTCTTGTCAAATATTCACCAACTTCAGCCAGATGTTAAGCAAGCAACTTTGGACACCCTAGGTTACATGTGTGAAGAAGTCTCCCCTGATGAAGTTGATCAAGAGCAAGTCAATAAGATATTGACAGCGGTTGTTCAAGGCATGAGTGCTTCTGAGGGAAACATTGATGTTAGGCTGGCTGCAACTCGAGCTCTGCATAATTCTTTGGGATTTGCTCAGGCAAACTTCGGGAATGATATGGAGAGGGATTATATCATGAGAGTCATTTGTGAAGCTACTCTGTCCCCTGAGGTGAAGATACGGCAGGCTGCATTCGAATGCTTGGTCTCCATATCCTCCATGTATTATGAGAAGCTTGCATCGTATATGCAGGACATATTTAACATCACTGCAAAAGCTGTGAGGGAAGATGAGGAACCTGTTGCTCTACAAGCTATTGAATTCTGGAGCTCAATATGCGATGAAGAGATTGACATCTTAGATGAATATGGAGGGGATTTTTCTGCTGATTCTGACACCCCTTGCTTTTATTTTATCAAGCAGGCACTACCTGCGCTTGTCCCTATGCTGTTGGAGACACTCCTTAAGCAAGAAGACGACCAAGATCAGGATGAAGGAGTTTGGAATCTTGCAATGGCTGGAGGAACATGCTTGGGTTTGGTTGCACGGACCGTGGGAGATGACATTGTGCCTCTTGTTATGCCATTCATAGAAGAAAACATTAACAAACCTGAATGGAGGCAGCGAGAAGCAGCAACTTATGCATTTGGTTCTAAAATCTGAAATACCGGTCGGATGGCCGTGCCGGTCATTCCAATACGACCGGGGAGATGAAAGTGACTTGTCAGAACTGACGGAATCCAAATCGGATGCCCGGTTTGAGCTCGGCGCTCAAACTTCATTTTTAAAATACACTTATTTCAAATGAACTGTTAGGACGGGTCCGGGGGTCTAAAATCTGAAATACCGGTCGGATGGCCGTGCCGGTCATTCCAATACGACCGGGGAGATGAAAGTGACTTGTCAGAACTGACGGAATCCAAATCGGATGCCCGGTTTGAGCTCGGCGCTCAAACTTCATTTTTAAAATACACTTAGTTCAAATGAACTGTTAGGACGGGGCATTTGGTTCTAAAATCTGAAATACCGGTCGGATGGCCGTGCCGATCATTCCAATACGACCGGGGAGATGAAAGTGACTTGTCAGAACTGACGGAATCCAAATCGGATGCCCGGTTTGAGCTCGGCGCTCAAACTTCATTTTTAAAATACACTTAGTTCAAATGAACTGTTAGGACGGGTCCGGGGGTCTAAAATTCGAAATACCGGTCGGATGGCCGTGCCGATCATTCCAATACGACCGGGGAGATGAAAGTGACTTGTCAGAACTGACGGAATCCAAATCGGATGCCCGGTTTGAGCTCGGCGCTCAAACTTCATTTTTAAAATACAAGATGAAATTTGAACTTATATTGTGTGTGTGTATTTATATATATGAAAATGAGCTGGCTTAAACTATTGGCATACTCTTGTTAATGCTTGATTTCTTTATTAAGTCTTGTTAATGCTTGATTTCTTTATTAAGGATTTGATTATAATTTTTTTAAATGATATACAGGATCATCCGTCGCGAGATGTTGGACGAGACGACGACCAGGATGATGTTGGACGAGACGACGACCAGGATGAGACATATGTGGAGGATTTGTGATTTTATTTTAGTTGTGTATGTTGTCATTTTATTATTATGGATGTATGATTAATTTGTGATTTTATTTTAATTGTGTGTAATTTGAGGTTCGTGGAGATTGTGATCCGTGTAGTTGATTTATTATTGTTTTATGAAATTGTTATTTATCAGGTGTTTGTATGTGATGAATTTGAGATTTGTCGATATTGTTGTCTGTGTAGTTGATTTTATATTTATGTTATGAATTTGTTATTTATCAGGTAATTTATTTATCAGTTTAAATAAATTTTTAAAAAAAAATAATGCAAAATTAGCGACCGCATGGAGACTGAATTGCGACCGAATAGCGACTATACGTTATATTTCTTTTATTAAATAATTATACTTGGCGACCGACTAGCGACCGATTAGCCACCGAATCAATCCGATAGGTTAAATTTAGCGACCGACTGGCGACCGAATTGAGACCGAATAAATCCGATAGGTTAATTTTATTTTTAAAAATACAACATAATTCGAGACCGAATAGCGACCGAATTGAGACCGACTTAATCCGATAGGTTAATTTTATTTTTTAAAATACAACAAATGTAGCGACCGAATAGAGACTGAATGGCGACCGAATTATTAGCGACCGGTCAGGCGACCGATTATAATCGGTCTCTGGTAACGACTGATACTGCGACCGAATTATGTCGGTCGCTATATAGCGACTATTATATAGCGACCGACATATTCGGTCGCTAGATAGTATCTGTTCGGTCGCAATGCAGATTTGCGACCGATCTACGACTGAATAGCGACCGCTAGGTCGGTCGCTATCCGCGATTTTTCTTGTAGTGTATAAGGGACATATTCATAAATAAAAGGACAAAATGAGAAATATTGAGTGCAATCGAAATTGACTTTTAGATGCTGCAAATATCTAATTAGAAATTAATTAACAACGAGTGAGGCCTGCTTTCTCATTATAAATAATTGAGTAATGTTTTATGCACCAAATCCAATAAAATAACTCAAATTGTATCTTTCTCTCTTATTAGCTAAAAAAAGTTGAAATGATTATTTTTATCTAAAAAAATATCTCGCGTCATATCCGTACGATCCCACGTCAGCCTCGTACGACCCAATTTTTTACTTAGTAAAAAAATACAGAAGAAAATATTTTATAAGATTAAAATATTTTGCTGTACGAATGAAACATTTAGTGTAAAATAAAAATATTTTGTTAAATTTTATTCTTATAATAAAATATTTTATTTCTATATTATTTTATCTTTATAACAAATATTTTATTCTTATAATAGACATTTTAGTTTTATAAAATATTTCATTCATTTATTTTTTGTAATAAATTAAATATTTATTTTATAACAAAATATTTAATCTCTATAACAAAATATTTTACTCTTGTATTTTTTCATCTGAGTCTGACGTAAGATCATACAGATCTGACATAAGATATCTTCTTTCGGATAAAAATAATTATTTTATTTTTTAATTAATAAAAATAAAATTTTAAGTTGAAATTAATTTTATATATTGAAATAGATGCACAAAATACTACTCAACATAATTGCATAGGGGACGCATGTCGAACTTTTACGGGAGA
This sequence comes from Amorphophallus konjac, assembly GCA_022559845.1. Lineage (NCBI taxonomy): Eukaryota > Viridiplantae > Streptophyta > Magnoliopsida > Alismatales > Araceae > Amorphophallus > Amorphophallus konjac. The sequence goes on from CM040122.1 coordinate 390,531,579, forward strand.
CTCCAATTTTGGTTGGTGCGTCCGTCGCTCAAGGCACGCTTTTGAAGGCACCAAAAATGAACCAAACGGTACAAGATATCTTTTCAATCATGGGGTGGAGGTTCTCGCATGAGTTGTTGGAGTGTTGGACTGATGTCGGTGGTCCAACACTCCAACCACGCGCACCCCACGTTCGCATGGCAATTGAGATTCCCCAAGCTTTCCGAAGGGCATCTGTGTTTGACTACCTTCTAGGAAGAGCCAATCAAGGAGTCCACGCCATCCTTATGACCTAACATAAGTCCCTAGCAAACATGAAGAATGGAGAATACATCTTTAGAGTTCAAGGGTAAGTCCATACTTATACTATTTCCTACTAACAATAAAACTAAGTTTCTTTAATTATACTTTTATGACACAACAAATGAGGTAGCCAATAGAATGGCCCATCTTCCAAACCTGAATGCCATTACTATTGACCATATCTAGATGCTTGATGATTTCGTGGATGTGACCAAAGATGTGAAGCAGATCATGCATCTCTGGAATTCATTTGCGAGGATGTTTAAAAATCTTGTTGTACTTTAATTTTCATATCAAATTCCTGTTGATTTTTTTTTTTGAAACAAGATGTTGTTTAAAGTTAAGCTATCTGATATTGACCGGTCAAAACGGGAGGAGAAAACTTGTAAGAGCTGAAGAAGTTTTGCAAGAGAGAACATGACATCACTATGCCCTGATTGTATCTTCTTCTTCATCTTAGAAATCTAGATTATCTTTATTCTCAAAGCCAAATATGTCTTGGTTAAACTAAGAAGGGTACAATTTTGTAAATTCTTATGCTTTTAATAGTACAGGATATCTAAGCATCTAGAGTTCCATTTTTTCTTTTCCCCCTGTTTTAATCACCATTCCTTGTTCTATTTACTAGCCCAGATCATATAATTTTTTTTAGTTGCAACAACGAATTCAACATATGGTAATGCGTAATCCTAAAATCAGTGTAAACTTCTAGCAGACCACTTATTATCTAAACATAAAAAAAATCAGTGTAAACTTCTAGAAGACCACTTATTATCTAAACGAAAAAGAGCATAACATCATATCTTCAAAACATGAAATTCTAAAAACTTTTGAGAAAATAACAATTCAATGTGAAAATATTTTTGACTTGAACATCTATCCATGGGATCGCAAATACCTTTGTATAAATATTTAAGTAGGTGCGAAGACAAATAAACATTATATATGAGATGTGATGATTCAATATTCATAGTTAGTTCTAATTACATAGTTTCTTAAGTAATGATGAATTATGTTTTAATATTTAATTTTTTATTATTTAACATAAAAGAATTTCAATATAAATTCACACGCGAAACGTGTTCCTTCGACTAATCTATACTATATACTCTAAACGAAATGACCGATTTTTTTCCGTCGGTTCAGAGATATCGTTCCGCCGGTTTACTTTTATGGTTCGGACAGACGGTTTGGTTTTCGGCCGATTTTCTCATTTTTGGGTCGGTTCACATATTATCAATCTTCCTCCGTCTTCCTCAGGTTCACCTCCTGCTCTGTGTTTACGGGAGATCCAGGGAGCGGCAGGAAGCCGAGAAGCTAGGATTTCCCCCAGATCCAGAGTCACCGGCAAGATGTCCTCCTTCAGCGGTGACGAGACAGCTCCGTTCTTCGGCTTCCTCAGCGCCGCCGCGGCCCTCGTCTTCTCCTGTGAATTCCAATTCTCTCACCCCGGGGATCTCTGATAAGTTCGGTGCAGGGCTTCTTTTCCATTTTGGGTTCTGACGGGGGGCTGTTTTGCGCTCCTGCAGGCATGGGGGCGGCTTACGGGACGGCGAAGAGCGGGGTCGCGGTTGCCTCGATGGGGGTGATGCGGCCGGAGCTTGCAATGAAGTCCATCGTGCCCGTCGTCATGGCGAGAGTGCTCGGCATCTACGGTTTGGTCATAGCCGTCATTATCAGGACGGGGATAAACCCCAAGGCAAAGTCGTACTACTTGTTTGATGGGTATTCTGTTCCGTGAGATCTGCGTGCTGGGGTTGTGCTTCCGGTTCAGCGGCGATCAGCGCGGCGGGAACGACGACAGGGGCTTCGTGAGCAGGTGCTAGGAGGGGACGCCGGGGGTGCTGCAGGGGGAGGAGGTGCGGCGGCTACAGCTGCACCAGTACCTGGAGGACCAGATGAGGCGAAGAAATTGCACTCGAACCAAAAATCACTTGAACCGGCGACACTAATCAAAAAGGGGGGAAATCGTTCAATTGAAGTCCTTCGAGCTCGAACAGTCCAGATCCACATCCAAGGTCCAGGTCCGTCACGAGAAGGCCCTGAGATTCCGATTCATTCCCTTCCATCTTCTCCATGGATTCACGATTGAAATCCTATTCGACTTTACGGTTCCTTCCCTTCCCCGAAATATCAGGTCGACTTACCTCTCCCTCCCCCTTACTCTGTTTCCTTCTCCACCATCTGACCATGATTCAACGTTCCTTCTTCCTCTCGGAGTCCACATTGAGGTTTTCTACTCCTATATAAGGCGCCCTCGACTCCATCCTCCTTCGCGTCTTTGTATCTTTTAACACTGGTGGAAGGTAAGTCACTTTTTAAATTTTCCTTTTATTTTTTTTTGGGGAAATACCTCAAGGACTCATATCACCGTTGTTTGTTAAAAACATAGAGAAGAAAGGGAGCAGTTTTTCTGTAGCAGAAATTACGTTGCCTGAGGGAGCAGTTTTACAGTAGCAGAAATCACGTTGGCAGTTTTACGGTTGCAGAAATTTTTCTGGTGGAAGGCAAGTTGCTCTTTTATTTTCTTTTTCTTTTTTGTTTTTGTACATTTTATGTATTCTTGTCTACGTTTAGATGTTTTATGTTCTTCTGCTGGAAGTATAGGATATTGATACTAGCTGTCTGCTTTTGGGAAAGCTAAGAGTTTTGGGTTCAATATTCATCTTGACGTCTTGTTTTTTGTCTGTGGCCTCATATACACATTATTTTCCATGTCATGCTTACTGGCTAGACAACAGAGTTTTAATATTTATTGCTAAACTTTTTATCTCAACAACTGTGTGTAGATGGTTTCTGCACTTCCAATGATAATAACCTTGGCACAAGTTTTAGCATAATTCTCTAGCTGCAAATAGCAATTAGGCCCAAACACCATAGTCTAATCAGTAGAATTCTGCTTATTTCTAACCTAGGCAGTTTAATATAATTTTATGTGGTTTTAACAAATACAACCGTTTTTTATAACGTGATTCTCAGACTTACAACTGTTTTTTATAAGATGGAATTCAAGATAACCATCTTTTCATAATAGGCAAGAAATATACAAATAGGTGCAAAAGAAGCGACTACAAGATAACCATCTTTACACATATCATGTTTTTCCCCATCCAGTTGATATCCTGCAAAAACCACAAAAGAACAAATTTCATCCTATTTCCTTAATGGATTGCCATCTCTCAAGATCCACCTAAGATTTCTCTCCCACCAGGTTCCGAAATGATTCTTCTTTCCTCTGAGATGGCAAGTTCATGCTACTTTAGAAATGATTCTTCTTTTGCACCTATTTGTATATTTCATGGATATCAACTGTTTTACATCTGCTTGAAAAAACACTGCTATTCCTTGAACAAAGAGAGGCAAATCCTCCCTTCTTCTAACAAGAACTGTATTGTGTGCCAATACATACACAAATTTTTTGCGCCCATAGTGAAAGATGCGGAAATTCAAGTGTTCCTAGGATTTGTACTAACATGTGGAGAAAATTAAGCTTTTGCCCATCCAATAATAATATCCAGTGGTACAGGAATACTCCTATTTGTCAACAACAGCATTTACATAGGCGCCGTGAGATGCCATTGTGGCAAAAGCTGCCAATCTCAAAATTAAAAAAATAAAAAAGAAAAGAGAAAAAAATCATCTACAATGTTAACAAAAGAAAAAGAATTCTTTTTATATTTAGGGGTGCAGTGTCTTATATATTTTTTTTAATTTTATGAAATGATTTCAAGATATTTTAATATGTTAGGTAAGGCACGTCATTATTTAATTATTTAAATAATAATAATAGATTATTTTAAAATAATAAATTTAAATTATTTATTTATTTAGTTTTTTATTTTTTAGATAATCTAATGATGACATGATTTACATAAAAATTTAAGATACTTTGAAACCTACTTAAAAAAATTTTTAAATAAAATTTAAGGTTGTGATTTGAAACGCCCTAAGTGGTTCCTGGTATCTTTGCTCTCTGACATCTTGTCTCGTCGAACCCATTAATGTGATTTGAGAAGGCGAACACCTAATCCTATGTATGCTCCCGAGAGATGCGCACTTCGCTTCTTATGTTCCTCGTTTCCTACTTTGACTCTATCCCTTGTATGTACGTAGTGGGGGAACACAGGGCAATTCTGTGTTACGGAGATTTGTCTATGAACTTAATTTAAGGTTGTTTCTAAGTTTTTTGGACCTCCCTACCTTTTCAAAAAAAAAAAACTTAAGATCTTCTTTATTAATCGAGCGTGGGTTCGACCTCTTGAGATCGAACACGTTGCCCGAGCTCAGATAAGATAGATTATGTGAGAGAGAGCGTGAGTCCCTCGGCGGTTTCCCTTTTATCGCATACGACGGTCTCCCAACAATCCCGTTAATAAATCGACACTAAATGAAATTCATGATAGAATAGGATTTCCGATTTAAAAAACGATCACGATAGTTGGATGTCATCTTGGGTTTCTTATTTGCGAATTTGATGAATGTGTTTGCCGTTATTGTTTGTGGAATAAACTATCTAAACTTCTAGGTGCGGTATCTATGACGTCGTTAGGCTGGAAAACAGCCTAACAGCTTAACACTTCTCATCTATTCTCCCGCAAACTAATGAAAGGTTCATAGATCATTAACGGGAGATCTAATTCTCTCTTAAATGCGGCTAAGTTAGAATCATATATAAGGGACCTATTCATAAATAAAAGGACAAAATGAGAAATATTGAGTGCAATCGAAATTGACTTTTAGATGCTGCAAATATCTAATTAGAAATTAATTAACAACGAGTGAGGCCTACTTTCTCATTATAAATAATTGAGTAATGTTTTATACACCAAATCTAATAAAGTAACTCAAATGGTATCTTTCTCTCTTATTGGCTAAAAAAAAGTTGAAATGATTATTATTATCTAAAAAAATATCTCGCGTCATATCTGTACGATCTCACGTCACGACCCAATTTTTTACTTAGTAGAAAAATACAGGAGTAAAATATTTTATAAGATTGAAATATTTTACTGTACGAATGAAACATTTAGTGTAAAATAAAAATATTTTGTTAAATGGTATTCTTATAATAAAATATTTTATTTCTATATTATTTTATCTTTATAACTAATATTTTATTCTTATAATAGATATTTTATTTTTATAAAATATTTCATTCATTTATTTTTGTAATAAATTAAATATTTATTTTTATAACAAAATATTTAATCTATGTAACAAAATATTTTACTCTTGTATTTTTTCATCTGAGTCTGACGTAAGATCATACGGATCTGACATAAGATATCTTCTTTCAATTATTTTATTTTTTAATTAATAAAAATAAAATTTTAATTTTAAATTAATTTTATATACTGAAATAGATGCACAAAATATTACTCAACATAATTGCATAGGGGACGCATGTCGAACTTTTGCGGGAGACTCCAATTTTGGTTGGTGCGTCCGTCGCTCAAGGCAAGCTTTTGAAGGCATCAAAAATGAACCAAGCGGCACAAGATATCTTCTCAATCGTGGGGTGGAGGTTCTCGCATGAGTTGTTGGAGTGTTGGACTGGGTGGTCCAACACTCCAACCACGCGCACCCCACGTTTGCATGACAATTGAGATTCCCAAAGCTTCCCGAAGGGCATCTGTGTTTGGCTACCTTCTAGGAAGAGCCAATCAAGGAGTCCACGCCATCCTTATGACCTAACATAAGTCTCTAGCAAATATGAAGAATGGAGTATACACCTTTAGAGTTCAAGGGCAATTCCATCATTACATATTTATACTATTTCTTACTAACAATAAAACTAAGTTTCTTTAATTATACTTTTATGACACAATAAATGAGATAGCCAATAGAATGGCTCATCTTCCAAACCCGAATGCCATTACTATTGACCATATCTAGATGCTTGATGATTTCGTGGATGTGACCAAAGATGAGAAGCAGTTCATGCATCTCTTGAATTCATTTGCGAGGATGTTTAAAAATCTTGTCGTACTTTAATTTTCATATCAAATTCCTGTTGAAAAAAATGTTGAAATAAGATGTTGTTTAAAGTTAAGCTATCTGATATTGACAGGCCAAAACGGGAGGAGAAAACTTTTAAGAGCTGGAGAAATTTTACAAGAGAGAACATGACATCACTATGCCCTGATTATATCTTCATCTTCATCTTAGAAATTTAGATTATCTTTATTCTCAAAGCCAAATATGCATTGGTTAAACTAACACGGGTACAATTTTATAAATTCTTATGCTTTTAATAGTGCAGGATATCTAAGCATCTAGAGTTCTATTTTTTCTTTTCCCCCTGTTTTAATCACTATTCCTTGCTCTATTTACTAGCCCAGATCATATAATTTTTTTTAGTTGCAACAACGGGTTCAACATATGATAATGCGTAATCCTAAAATCAGTGTAAACTTCTAGCAGACCACTTATTATTTAAACATAAAAAAAATCAGTGTAAACTTCTAAAAGACCACTTATTATCTAAACGAAGAAGAGCATAACATCATATATTCAAATCATGAAATTCTAAAAACTTTTGAGAAAACAACAATTCAATGTGAAAATATTTTTGACTTGAACATCTATCCATGGGATCGCAAGTACCTTTGTATAAATATTTAAGTAGGTGCGGAGACAAATAAACATTGTATATGAGATGTGATGATTCAATATTCATAGTTAGTTATAATTACATAGTTTCTTAAGTAATGATAAATTATGTTTAATATTTAATATTTTATTATTTAACATAAAAATTTTTAATATAAATTCACGCGCGATACGCGTTCCTTTGACCAGTATACTCTAAGGCCCTCTTTGATTGAAGAATAAGGTGGGGTACCCCACCGTATTCTCTCCTATTCAATTTGGTAGAGCATTTTAGCTATTCTCCTGTATTCTCCCTAACCTTCTCGGTCTCCGCGTTAACGCTGGTTAACCTATTCTGCCGAGCCGGTGGAATACGCTTTAACCCGTGTGCAGCAAAAGGTAATTGCTTCGTCCTCCTCCACCTCCGAACCCTACCTCCGCGTCTCCCATGTCGCCCTCCTCCGCGTGCGACACAGACGACCATCATCCGGCCTGCAACGCCTGCTCCGCCGTCGGTTGCCTCTTCCCTCCTCGACGCCTTTGGCTTCGCTGCCCCGATCTGGCCGTGTTGCCCTCCCCGCCATGCTACTCGTCTGTTGCAGGCTCCGCCCCCACGCTCTGCTGCTTCCACGATTGAGGCGGTCAACAACCGCCATTACTACTCGGGCACTGCCTCGGTTCGAAAACCCTCTGCAATCTTGCGTCCAATCACCTCTGCAATCTTCTGAAATCGCCCGGATCGTGTGGCTGGGGTAGGGGTCCTTCCACTTTTTCTGCTCCCCGTACCCACCTTTTACGGAGAGGGTTTGAATCGACCCCTGTATGACCGACGCTTGTGAGCCTACAGTGTTCTTCGGTGCTGCCCTATTTTAACTCCTCGGCTTCTTCGCAATGCCATCCCCATCATCCTTGGCAGACGCGGTGGCTTCTCCGGCGTCAAAGGACTGTGTCTCTTCTGCCTCTTCCTCGGCCCCTTGCCGCCACTGGTTCCTTCTTCTGCGAATCTTTTTTACTCATTCTGCACTGCTTTGTCTCTTCTTGTTGTTGTGCTTTTTACAACCCGTTCACTATTTCTGGAGGGCATGGGCTGTAGTTTCATATTCCATTCTTCTTGCTGTGATTCCCCTCTGCATATGATGTTCCATTGTACCACGCTCTGGTACGCATACTCCCCTGCGCTGATTCACATGTGCATCTGATTTTGAAAAGCTACAAGTAAGACCTCGGTATGATCTCCGGTAATCGTAATATGCCATGTAATATCATATGCCTTTCTTCTTGCTGTGCTTTCCCTCTCCTAATTGAAGATGGTTCCATTTTACCATGATCTGGGTCGGATACTACCTTGCGCAGGTTCACCTATGCAACAGATTTTCAATAACCCCAACTAGAACCTCGGTATGATCCCTCAAATCATTGTGGATAATGGCATTCAACTCCTGGTTAGTCCTTTTTTGAATGATTTACTCAACTTGGTTGTGGAACTACCATGTGTTTTTTGTGTCATCAGATTCCGCTCCTACCACCTTCTCTTCCTTTATATGAATTTATGCCTCTTTTCCCAGAGGTCAACTCCAGCATGGCTTATCCATGCATTGATAATAGTGCTTTATGGTTTTGGGTGAGGAGTACCGGTTGAACTTTCCATGGAACGGCATTAGGCAAACATCAATTTAGCTTGAATAGGGCATTTGTGTTGAAGGCTATACACTCTGACTTGTAATACATTCACTGCTTTATACTTGGAACTCCCAGATCCATGGCCATTCTTGTTTATTCTTTATACAACATTCTATTCGAACAGCTTTACCAATCTAGGACCTTAAAAATATCAGCGTGCTTCTTAAGTGCAGCTTTAGATTACCTTATTCATGCCAATTTCATACGTTTGCCCCTGTGCTGGGAAAAGCCTTACTTCACAGATGTTTGATATCTTATAATGTCTATGATATAGTACATTCTGGTAACACAATGACAAGATTAGAGAGTGTAGATATAAGGTTGTTTGGATATGCCCAACATGGTTCAGATCATGCTCCATTGAGAAGGTTAACTCCCAGTTAAGTGTATTGTGGAAGATTAAACTCATGATAGTAGATCCAGATTTTTCAGAGATAATGTCTTCACTGATGTCCCATGTATTGTACTTTGTTTTGACATCTTAATTTTTTTACTTATGTTCCTTCATTGTTTCTTAGTTTTGTGCTTATCATTAGTTTGCATTAGTTCATGTGATACCCTTGGATATTGGCATGTGCGTTTGTTTTTAAACCTATTGAGCCTTTGTATCTATCGGCCAATCGACTGCTGTTGACGATTAGGGTTTTTCATACTAAGTTAGGTCAGCCCTGTACTTGTTTACTGCTTACAGTTAATGTTGTAGTTTGTAGTTTGTTGCTTACTTGGGTTGTAGTTTGCTTACAAAAATTTTGAGGGTCACATTAGGTTGGTGATTGTAGCTGTTGTTGCCAAATCTCTCTGATATTTCATCCGAGCAGACACAGGTTAACAGAATACATTTTCTAATGTGCTTGATTGGTGTCTTGCATTTCTTTTGTATTTTAGTGGCAATGATTTTTTCCTTTTTGTTTATGTACAGCTACTTTTTTTCTTATCTTGACTGCGCTGGGTGTCAGATTCTACATTGTTTACTCTCTGCAATCATATTTACACTCCTGAATCACAATATGAAATTCCTTGTGTGCTAGTCATTGAAATTATATTTTTCTAGATGACAATTCAACAATACTTAAGTAGTGCAAAGTCCTTTATTTATTGGTTTCCAAAGTGAATATTTTGCAGATTCTTTAATGCTTAAAATATATAGGTTATATGAGTTTAAGGCAAAATTAGATAAAAAGCCTCTCTGCATACCATTGCATTATATCACAAGCCCTTGCAATACCCCTATGACTCGATCTGATAGCCTCCAAATTGTGTTGAAGGTCTTCATGTATCTTTCTCCTTGCAAGCTGTGTGATCCACCATACCTGTATCTTTAACGTTGTCGGGAAGTAGGATTGCCGCATAGGGTTTATACCATTAAACTCATATAGGCAGACAGTTTATAGCTATTTTCTGATTTTATAAGATATGTGCCTGTTTATTTGAGGGTCAGATAAGTACGTCCGTTGCTTACAATATATAAATTAAAACTCATTACTGTGTTCACATTCTCATATCTAATTTTTTCATATTTTTTTTGTCTCGATGGGTACTTAACCAGCTTAAAGAGGAAGAGGACATCTCGGATGGCTACCTCTGGTAAGTTCCGTCGCCAACCCATTACACAAATGCTATTTCATACTTCTTGTTCTTCTAATTCATGTAAATTGTCCACCCTGGTGTGTAACTAAAGTACTTTTTATGATTTGGCTACTAATATTAGGGTCAATTCCAAATGAATCTGCTTCCACTAGAGTTAAGGCCCGTGTGCAGAATTGGACTACGGCTCAGGATAGGGTTCTCCTTCAATTATTGATCGAGCAATATGATAAGAATAATTGCAATTCTGGTATGTTCAAGCCTCATTGTTGGGCTGAGATAGTCCCGATGTTTAATCGATCGTGTAACCTGAACTACGACCGTCACCAATTAAATAATCGTTGGAAGACAATTAGAAAGATTTATGGTATTGTTGATGAGTTGCGGAATAAATCTGGATGGGGGTGGGACAGTGTGAACAATGTGCCTGTTCCCGGATATGAAGGGGCATGGGATGAATTAATTCAGGTACTTTATGACTTGTGCGAATAATTATCCAGTTTACATTCCTCGCCTATTTGTTTTCACTGAGTGACATCTCCAAATCCTACTTTATTTCAGAGTCGACCGGAGTTCAGGTTAATTAGAGGTAAACCATTTATCTTCCTACGTGAGATGGACTATCTTTGTGGAAAAAGTTGTGCAAGGGGGTGGGACGCCGACTCCTCACGGCCCCGACAAGTCACGCAACCTACGGAAGTGCATGCAAATGATTTCTTGACCCCTTTAGGTGGTGCATTTGATGTTGGTGGGCTTGATAATATTACTGACACTTTGAATGTGTCTCAATACGCACAACCTTCAAGACCTACATTTAACACACCTCCTTTGAGTAGGGGAGTGGAGGGTGAAGGAACTTCTACACCGGCCAATAACACAGTTAGCTCTGGTAAGAAGAGTCGTCAAAAGAAGCTTGGAGATGAGGCATTAACCAAGTTTGCTGGGGCTATGCAGGATAGGAGTGACTTGGTCAGGCTCTTACGAGGGGAGCGTACATCTTCCCTCCACATGGCCGATGACACCCCTACCATGCGAGCATGCTTCGACATACTGAAGGCAGATCCAAACCTTGATCGGAACATCTACCTCAAAGCAGTGGATTTATTCAAGGATCCAATAAATAGAAAATTATTTATGGAGCTGCACGAAGAAGACAGGATTGACTGGGTGCTAGTTCACATGGTGTAAACGTTATTCATGCACTTGGACTATTTGCTGTTATTCCCCAGCCCCACTTTATCATGCGTTGTAATTTTAAACTTACTTGCTGTCCCTTCTACTTGCTTATCCCATGGAGTGGACCTTATCATGTGTTGTACTTTTTTAAACTTCATTCCTGCCCCTTGTACTTGCTTATCCTATGGAGTGGACCTTATCATGTGTTGTACTTTTAAACTTACTTGATGCCCCTTCTACTTGCTTACCCTATGGAGTGGACTTTATCATGCAAATTTCGCATATGATATCGTAGTCGCACCTATTGTGTTTCATAAACTCTTACTTGCAGGCAATTGAAGGTCGAAAAATGGGAAGATACCAATGCTATGTAGTGTGGGTTGGACGAGAACCCGGTATTTATTACAGCTGGCCTGAATGTTTTGTCCAGGTCAATGGATATCCTGGGGCTCGTTACAAGGGTTTTCACTCGGTAGAGGATGCACACAAGGCTATAAATGGGTGTGACAACAGCGGGCATACACATATTCATGATCGGTCCCAAGTAATTACAAGGCATATGCCTGCGTCTCCTGCAAATCCTATGTCACCCTATCATGCAATGAACCAATCACTGCTACAGCAGAGGACACAAATGTCGAACTTGTCTTGTATTGTTGTTGTCCTGTTGATAATTCTAGTAGTGTTGCTGTTGTTTATATTACTTACTCTCGTAGTTGTGTTCTTTAAGGTGGGGACTTCATAGACTATGCTTGTTCACAAGTACTTTTTCTCTGTTATGTACTAGGGTTATATGTATCTGCTGTTATTAAACCATGTACCAGTCAATTTATTAATGGATAATGACTTCATCAACAAATCATGTTGCAATGGTGATGGAAATGTTTGGTGTGATGTGTAGATCTTGATCCCATTCTATTGGACTTTCTCTTGGAGGATGATGACATGATCAACAGTGTTGAGGAGGCCATTCTTGAAAGAGTGGAAGCTGAGGAAATGTCGCCACCTATTCGTCGACGCATGCATTCTTCAGTCCACGCAGGTCAAATGTGGGTGACAAATATTATCAATGGACATGAGCAGAGGTGTTACAAGATGTTCAGGATGCACCCAACTATGTTTACAAGATTGACTGACATCTTGGTAGGCCGTGGTTTGTTAAAGGATTCAAGATATGTATCTGCTGCTGAACAGTTGGCTATGTTCCTATATGCCACCGGTCATGGGGTGTCTAGTGGTGCACTATGTGAGCACTTTCAACATTCTTCTCAAACAATCAGTAAGTATGTAAATGAAGTCATCGTTGCCATCAACCATTTGAAGGAAGAATATATTCAACTACCCACACCTACACAAGCTCACGAGTGTCATCCCTACATTCGTGGCAAGGAACGCTTCTACCCGTATTTTAAGGTGAGGTCTTTTTACTTAGTCATTCCTCCACAGCACATTGATACCTTAAACTTACCAACGCAATTTTTTGTCTAGGACGCCATTGGTGCCATAGACGGCACACACATTCCTGCAAATGTACCAATTTCAGAGCATGACCGGTTCCGCAATCGTAAGCAATGCATTACACAAAATGTAATGGCGGTTGTATCATTTGATATGCTTTTCCATTATGTGTGTGTTGGATGGGAAGGATCGGCTGCTGATATGCGGGTGCTAAAGTGGGCTTTAGATGAAGGAGGTTTCTCTGTACCGCCAGGGAAGTATTATTTGGTTGATTCTGGTTATGGAAATTCTTCATCTTTCTTGGCACCGTATAGGGGGGTGAAGTATCATCTTGCTCAATTCCGTGGTCGTGTGAATGTGCCTTACGAAAATAAGAAGGAAAAATTCAATCATCGTCATGCCCAATTGAGAAACGTGGTGGAGCGCACATTTGGGGTCTTGAAGATGCGATTTCATACTTTGCGTGAGGGCAACATGTACCCTTGGCCGACACAGCGCAAGATAGTCCTTGCATGTTGTGTGGTGTAGAACTTCATACGTCGTGAACAAGGGTATGATTGGTACTTCAATCGGGTTGGTGACGAAGATGTGCAAGGGGATGATATTGATGATCAGAAAGTTCCCACTGTATCATCCATCGGCCAGCAACAAGTTACTGCAGGAGAGCACCTTAGGAATGACATTGCCAATAGTATTTGGGGGTCGGCATGAGATTTTGAATTCTACTAGGCTATTAAATTTGTGTTATGTAGGATGACGTTACTTTCCGCCAACCTGTAGATGTGGGAACATTTATTATAGTTCTTTTATTTCTTAGTTTGTAGTTGGATAATTATTCCATAAATCGTACTTCGTTAATGTAGTAGGTTTAACATGGTGCATTGTAGTGGAGGATGTTTAATTAGTACATGGGTTTCATTTACTTTTTACAATAGTTTCATATGCGTAACCTTTTTTTGCAGGCCACACCCTCCCAACCCTAGCTTCTCATGCAGTTGGATAGTTGGGTGGGAAGAGGCCTTAAAGGGCAATGATGAGCTAAAAATATGATGAAAATGGCATTGTCTACGTGGGTGATTGATTATGTCAGCAACATAGTGAATAACTCAACAAATCATGTGGAGGTTCCTCGGAGCATATATGTTGTGATGGGTTTGAACTAGGAGGGCTGACTTGTCAAATAACCCATTGCAATGCCATGACAGTTCATGGTAGCAGGAGCGGTTAGAGGGCTTGAACGGCAATGATGATAATGGCATTGTCTAGTTGGGTGATTGATGATGTCGGCAACACAGTGAATAACTTTACACAGTTGTGGAGGTTCGTCGGAGCACATATGCTGTGATGGGTTTGAATTGTGAGGGCTGACTTGTCTATCAACCCGTTGCAATGAAATGACTGTTCATATTAGTCTGAGCCTTCTTAATGTCTCTCAACCCCCTGCAATGCTTTGTCTGTTCATATAAGTCTGAGCCTTCTTGTCTCTCAAACCCTTGCAATACATCCTTTACTGAGCCCTCTTCCCCAGTACACTGTGATCGGTTGACAGGCTTATAATGAAGCACTCCTACTTTGTGGCAGAGTAATGTTACTGAAATGCCATGTAAAAATCAACATGTTTTGTGTTCTTGGCATTCCCTCATATCTGCAATGCACACTCCCAGTTATTGTGAGACACTTTACACAACTTGGGTTTTGGGTTAATCTGACTTGGGTTTTTATTCATATTCTCATGTTGCTGGACTTCTTTAGACAGGTTGTGCAGATCTATTTTAATGTTGTTGCTGTCATAATCTTGGATACTGTGCCTGGTAAGTTTCACAACATTGTTGTTTAAATGTAATGTCTCCCCATAGCATGTGAGCAGGTATGTGACATAAGAACACAGCTGAGCCATCTTTGGGCAATGTGAGCAGGTATGTGAGCAGGTATGTGACATGTTTGTCATACTGTTTTATTATTCTTTGGTCTCACAGCATTTTTGGTGCAATTTTTATCACAGAAGTCAATTACGAGGAAGCGAATTAGTGTTTGACAGACTTATGCATTGTTTTAGTTTGTTATTTATTATATGTGCCTTTCTTTTGGGTCTGAATCTCACTGGCAGCCCTTCTTTTTATTATTATGACGTGCAGTACAGCTTTCCATTTTAGGTTAATATGACTTGGCTTTTATGGATCTTCTCATGTTGTTGGAGTTCTGTCTACAGATTGGGCAGATCTAAGTTCTTGTTGTTGTGATAATCATTGATCAAGTGTACCTCATTAGGTCTCACAGGTTTACTTGTTGGAAGTGGATCCATATGATATTTGTGAAGGTTTGTACATCTCTTTTTGTCAGATGTGGATCAATATGATATTGGTGATTTGGTGTGTTTATACCTGGCTGTGGGTTTGACAGATGCAGCACTCCTATTTTCTATACTGACCATCACATTGCAAATTTGTATACTGACCATCACATTGCGAAGGTGGTTGATTGAATGTCATAGCAACACAATGAATATCTATACATAGCTGTGGAGGTTCCTCGGAGCACATACGCTGTGATGGGTTTGAATTGTGACGGCTGACATGCCAGTCAACACCTTGCAAAGCTATGACTGTTTGTATTAGGCTGAGCCCCCTACTTGCCAAAGCAAGTAGATGTCCGAAAATTTGGAACTGTTGATCATGCATGTTTTTCTGGGATGCCTTCACATGGTCTGTGACTAGCACTGTGATCCATCTGAAAAATGAGTTTAGGTGACTTAGTTTGGTAGAGCGTCTGTGGGTTTCATTGTCACCATAAAGTGAAGCAGGTTGATTGATTGTCATAGCAGTATCTATGTTATATGTGGTATACCCGACCTTGCTGTTTCACTACTGATGTTCCATCTGATTTAAAAGTGCTTGCCTGAAATGTAAATGTTGTATCCACCTGTTATATAATCCTGCACATGTTTTAACTATTTCTTTGCTTCCTCGTGCCATTGACCGACTACTGGGATCCCATCCTCACCATTACAGCAAGCACTTCAAAAGGTCAGTGTTTGCAATATCCTTATATCTTCTTGTTTTTAGATGTAGACTTCGGTTTGTTGATCCAGGTTTCTATATTATGTGTTTATGTTTATATCATGTTCCCGCCCTAATGACTTACTGTTAATTTTATGTACCTTTTAATCATGTATATTATCCAGGTTTTTTTCAGTGAAGCATGCGTTGCAGTATGGCTATTGTCGGGTATGCCTTGCGATGATGTTGCAGCTTTGGTTATGAGGCGATTACGCGATTGCAGTTGATGGTGTGAGGGACGACAAGGATAGTTTATAAATTTTATCATTCTCAATGTAACAAGTGTACATTATACACATTGTTCTGTATTACTCAATGTAATGTATAAAGAACTCGTCAATAATGTATTACACATTTTTTTGGCTTAAATGTAACTCCAGTAAACTGTATTGTGAAATGGACAACACCGATTTTCATGTCATTCTATGTGTTTCACTGTGTAACTATGGATATGTGATGGCCAGAGGATGGATACAAAGTTTGTGTATTTTAAATATTTTAAATATATTATTTGCCTTGTTGCAAAAGACAAGCAAATATTAAGTGTTAAAATGTATCATGTTATTGTTGCAAAAATTACGTATAAACAACAACGATTTTCAAGGCCCTGTTATGCGGTTGTAGTGTAAATATTGATATGTGGTGCCCTTAGGTGGATAGCAAGTGTGTCTTTTTTAAATATTTTAAATTTTAAATTTTTAACGTAGTGCTAGAAAATAGAAGTAAAAATGACGTTCTAAAATTTATAACATTATGTCAACAAATTCATATGTTCTTTAGTGCAAAAAGCAAGTGTATATTTTTTGACTTCTCTTTAATGTGTTTAACCCATGTTGAACTCTGCGCATAGTAACAAAGTAGAGAGAATAAGAGTCATTATTCAAAGGGTTAAATCTGGAGTATGCACAAGTTATCAAAGTAAATTATGGAATAATATAGAATAGCACACTCCCGATGAAGGTATTCCCCTTATTCTATCCCGTTATCAAAGAGGCCCTAAAAGAATTGGGCGATTTTTATCCGCCGGTTCAAAGGTATCGTTCCGCCGGTTCAATCGCAATACTTAAATTTTACATACGGTTCCGATTCCAGAATACTTTTTTTTCTCTCGAGACCCACTCTGGAGGTTTTTTTCCACGGGGAGGAAGGAGGCGGGGTCGTGTCATTCGCGAAGGTGCTGACGTCGAGTGACGCCAACAACGGCGGGGCGTTCTCGGTGCCGCGGCTCTACGCGGACGCTACCTTCCCGGTGCTGGACTACAGTGCCGAGCCGCCGGTGGAGACGCTCGTCGTCCGGGACGTGCACGGCGTGGCGTGGGAGTTCCGGCACATCTACAGGAGCACTCTGCAGTGGCACCTTCTGACCACGGGATGGAGCAAGTTCGTCAACAGCAAGAAACTGGTCGCTGGTGACTCCGTGGTCTTCATAAAGAAAAGGACGGGTGAGCTCTTCATAGGGGTGCGCAAGACGGGGCGGTCCGCGGGGCTTTCGGACTTCTTACAGCGAGACGGGAAAATTAGGGGAGAAATTGGGAATCGGAGAAGGTTTCTCAAGGAATTACAGAGGAAAGGTCTTGCCGGAGGCCATGGCACACCCTGGAGGTTGTGTGATTCTGGAACCCCCTTTTCGTGTTGTTCCTATGTCGTAGCCGGTGTGTTTCTTCATTTCTGGGTTTATCTCTTACTCAATGCTTGTACTTTTATGCTTGTACTTGGTACACATGTTTTTCGTGAACTTTGTTTGGCTTTTATGGTCGTTCCTGCATGGACGATAAAAACAGTGTCCGGCTTAAGAAATGCGGATAACACTGTTGGTTCGTTATACCAGAAGGTTGGGGGAATGGGCGTCTTGTCAACCTGCCGGATTTTTTTCGGCCATTACTGACCTTCCACTAAGATTACAGATGTGCGGTTCAGGTACTTGAGCAATGCCTTGCTTAAACGTTATTGTGGTTGCTCTAATGTTGCTTTCTATGTGAATCAACTAAATATGAATGGGTGTAAAATTTTAGTCTTATCATAATTTCGATCATGTGATCATGGCAACCAACAAAATATCATATGCATAATGTTTATGCAGACCTCTCGCCTGTGGTCACATAAAGAGTTATGAATACCTTTTGGAACTAGCAGGTTGAAGCCACACCAGTTTGCATTGGCAAAAAAAAAGGGAACCTGGACCCCCTAAACCAGTGACGGGTGTCAACGGGCAGAGTTGAATCCACGTTGAACACGTGACATCGTTGAAACCATAGACTCTTTACCATTTGACCCGCATGCATTTATGATTGATGCATCTATAGATACATTTTGCATCAATTGGTACTAAAAGACATGGAATTAAAAACTGACTAGAGATAGGTCAAAATAGGATAGAATCGATAAGTGATCCAATTCCAACAAGAAGTAAATAGCAAGAATCGTTCTTGCCCAGTCAAAGTTTTGAATCAGGGCCAAAAGTAGAACCCAGCCCAGACAGCATAGTACAAAATTTTAGTTTTTAATTCCTTGACTAAATACCCTAATCTTGTTGGTGGATCACTTGCTTATAGAACTTACAGACCTCCGTCTATTGAATTTAACTTTTGGAGATTTTGCAAATTCTTCTTCTATTTGGAGATGAGCTTGACTGATCTATTTTGTGACCAATTACCGTCGATTGGCTGATGATTGTGGGGAAATTTTCATTTGGGTTATATGTAAATCCATGAAAAGTTATAGGAGCTATAGGTGCGTTAGTCCAATTGCATTATTATTGTGTAAATTCACTCTGTTGCTGTTTTGATTTTATGATATGAAATCTCCATCTTAAAAAAAGGCATTACTATGACACCATCTGATTGAAATACCAAAAGAAATTATGTAGTTTTGCGGTTCTCTATTCATGCATGACAGTAGATGGTGTCTCCATGGTTTTCTTTGTAGGTGCAATTAAAAATCACCAATGAAGACTCTTATTTCCACAATCATGGGAAGATAAAGAACAAGATAATTGAAAAAGATTAGTCAACATTTACGTATAGCAGAAGGACGCCTCCTTGTTAGTCCATGAAGTGTTGAACAAAGGGAAGAGAAGTGCACCGCAAATTATTAGTAATTGGATACTCATGGATGTATATCTCCATGTTTGAAGCATAACTCAATACCATTATAAGACAACTGAGCATTTAAAAGTATCAACCTGATTTTGATAGGGATGACTATTTATTAAAGGGTTTTAGTCTCTATGTTTGACAATCTTGTTATCTTTAGGGTTGGAGTTGTGTATATTTAGAAAGAGGTGAATGGACGAGGAGAAATGTTACATGAATCTTGAAGTACATAAAGATTAAGAAGTTCCATTCCCAAATATTCATCTGTTAAGTAATTAAGAATCACTTAAATACTTTGTTGAAATTGGTATCAGTGTGACATGAATTGTGGCCTATTTGTTGTTATGAGGGAAAAAAGAGAAAAAAAGTACAAGTTCGTTCTATTTGGTTTAGGGATTGGTGAGTTTTTTCTCCCCTATTTTAGGGTGCTGGTGGTCGAAGTGTTCTTGTAGGGGTCTTGCCTTGTATTGTGCTTTAGCCTATGTTTCATTTCAATCAATCTTTGTGTTTTTTTCTGAAGATGTGGGCACAGAGACTATTATTCACAATTAGATTGTCTATTGGAGTTCTATTTGTGTTAGGCCTTTAGGATGAGTTTTTTTTTTTTGAAAAGTGAGTAGTATTGTATTAGATGAAAAGAAAGAGAGATTTACAAGTGTACACAATCAACTCTCAAAGAATCTCTGTAGAAAAAGTCCATGCCAAGATGACAAGCCCCCATCCATCCGCCAACAAAAGAAAAAGTGAGGAGTTGTGAAATAGTTGGGCTATTCTTTGTATTTATTAAATGCCTAATTCTTGTCCAAAAGTATATCAAATCAGCAAATGTTTCTCTACAGCATGTAACCTCCGTAAACAATTTCACTAAATAAACATGCGCAAAGCGCGTTTTTTTGACTAGTATATGTGTGTGTGTGTGTGTGTGTGTGTGTGTGTGTGTGTGTGTGTGTGTGTGTGTGTGATTGCAGGTGAGGCACGTGGCAAGGATAGGATGACAAGCTCGGAGAGAGGGCTAACACTGTGTGGTGAGGGCGACACAGTCCGGGGATGGGCGACCGAGGGTAACGGTGAAGATGATGTGGTCGAGGGTAGTGTGGTGGGGGATGAAGTTGGCCGGGGGGGGGGGGGGGGATATTAAAGATGGTGCAAAAGAGGGAGAGGATGATGAGCACACAAGCTCAAGACAAAGTTTGACTCAATGTGGGTTTACTAGTGCCACAAGACCTCGACCCAGTCGCACTTGAGTTGAGAGATAATCCCCATTATTAAATATTTGTAGTACTTCTTTAGTATTTTATGTTCCCCATGTTAAGCATCATCATTAGGATATTTGTGATCCCCATGTAGTGCTCTTTTTTTGTATTTTGAATTGCAAAGATCCTCCTAAAGGATCCATAATATTTTTTGATATTTTTGAGGAATGTTTTAAATCATTCCCCTTTCCTAGGTAGGAGTCTTAAAAATCTAGTTGTCTATTTAAAGAATGTACTCTCCCTTTGAAATTAATGAATTGAAGATGAAAGAAAAATTCCTATGAGTTTCTTCTAGAGGGAGATGGGGTGAGATGCCCTTAGCATATCATATTCTCCTATACCATTCCATTCTCTTCCCAACCAACATCACTCCTTCCCTCGATCCTCTGCCTACTCTCTCTTTGCAACCAACACTGGGACCACTGTCTGTGTAATGCTCCGGATTTTTGGGATATTTTTCGGATCATTTTCGTGGGTCTCGGAGTGTCTTTTGTACTGTATACGTATTTTTCCTGATGTGCCTTCGGAACTCTGTGCAGGACGAACCGTGACGTTCTCCGACTCCGGGATAGTACCGGCGCGTTGTGCTCCTCCCGAGGATCGCGGAGGTAATTTTTATATTTTTTTGATTTCTGAAATTTTTAGGTTTTTCTATATATATTAACCTCCTTTTCTTTCTCCTCATCTCTCATTTCTCTCTTCCCTCCCTCTCTCTTCTCACGCTCTCTCCTCTCTCCCTCTCTTCTCCGGCGGCCGACAGAGGTGGGCATGGGCAAGGCGACGAGGATCGTGGGGTGTGGAGCGGCGAGGATGGAGCGAGGATCGCGATGGTGGAGGTGGTTCGTGGGATCGCGAGCCGGCGGAGCTTTAAATGCGATTTCTTCGTAGATCGGTGTCCACAGCGCGTCAAATCTTCAGTAGAGATAGGGAGATAGATCCCCTACTCGTGTGCTTCCTTTCCCGCGATTTTGGTAGGCTGTGGTGAGCTGAGCGGGCTTATTTGAGCATTTTGGGGAAAATACATATTTTTGGGGAGTGAGCCGGATCTAGCGTTTTAACCGCATTTTTGGGGTTTAAATAGGTTTTCTCGGTGCTAGAGAGGCTGGGG
Organism: Amorphophallus konjac; assembly: GCA_022559845.1. NCBI lineage: Eukaryota > Viridiplantae > Streptophyta > Magnoliopsida > Alismatales > Araceae > Amorphophallus > Amorphophallus konjac. The sequence continues at coordinate 390,552,859 of CM040122.1, forward strand.
ACTAGTTTCCCCTTGTTTTCCCCTTCACGTGGGCGTGAACAGGGCGTGGAATGGAGTGTTCCACTGAACTCGCTATTTTTGGGTTTTCGGAATAGAAACGGTCCTAACAGGAACCGTTATTAGGTGAGGCGGCCCTCAGGGAGGCCGCTATTTGTCCGTCTCACCGTGTTTTGGGGCTACGGTCCTGCAATAGACCGCTATGCTTGTCTTAGCGGTCTAAGGTAGACCGTTTTCCTAGATGGGCGGTCATGGTCTGGCCGCCACTCGCCCCTTATGTCGGTTGGCTAGGCGGTCGTGCGATAGACCGTCTGGCGTGTTTTGCGGTTTGGTGTGAATCGCCTGGGTCCAGCGGGGGCCTATCGGCCGACCGTTTCCCTCTGAGGGTCAACGCGACCCCCGAGGGCGAGTGTTGACCGTGAATGAGCCTTTTTGCTTTGTAGTCACAGGATGACCGCCTCGTTTCTGGTTGCAGTCCTAGGGTGACCGTTTAACCTTTTTAGCGCCCCATAGCGTTGCGGTCCGGTGGAGGCTGCTTCTGCTTGGAGCGGTCTAACGGTAGACCGTGTCATTCTTTGAACGGTCTGGCGGTAGACCGTTGATTTTGGGAGTTACGGCCCATGTGAGACTGTTTTCTTCTCCTGGCGGTCCAAGCTTGACTGCCTTTGTAATGCCCCAGGTTTTTTTTCCAGATCTTTTAGCGAGTCTCGGAGTGTATTTTGTGCTGTACACGTGTTTTTCCCTGATGTGCCTTCGGAACTCTGTGTAGGACGAACCGTGGCGTTCTTCGACTCCGGGACAGTACCACTGCGTTGTGTTCTTTCCGAGGATCGCGGAGGTAATTTTTCGTAATTTTCTGAATCTCTGCAATTTTTGGGTTTTTCTATATGTATTAACCTCCCTTTTTCTCTCTCCCCATCTCTCATTTCTCTCTTCCCTCCCTCTCTCTTCTCTCATGCCCTCTTTCTCCCCTCTCTTCTCCGGCGGCCGACGGAGAGAGGCGGGGGCGAGGCGGAGGCGATGCAGGCGAGGCGGAGGCGGTGCGGGCGAGGATGGGCGAGGATCGAGGCGGTGGAGGCGCGTGGAAGCTCGACAGCGGGTTCGTGAAGCGGCGAGGGTTTCACGGCGTTTTCTTCTTGGATCGGTGAGCTCGGGGCGCGAAATCTTCGGTGGAGGTAGGGAGATAGACCCCAAGCTCGTGCACTTCTTTTCCCGCGAGTTTTGCAGGCCGTGGTGAGCCGAGCGGGCGTAATCGGGGATTTTTGGGAAAAATCAATGTTTCAGGGCTCGTGGGCCGATCTCCCGTTTCAATGCATTTTTGGCCGATCCGAGACCTTAGATGCATGTTAGGGGCTATTTGGGGGTTTTCCCCTTGTTTTCCCCCTCTCCCGTGGAGGTATGGGGGCGTGGGACGTTTTCGTGACGTTTCCCTCCGTTTCGCGCTCAGACGGGTGTGACGGTTGTGACGGTCCTTCCAGTGACCGTCACAGCCTGTGACGCCCCCGAGTGGGTGCGTCACAGGGCCCGTTAGCCTTTTTGTGGTTTGTGGGTGTGACGGTCCCACGATAGACTGCCACGGCGCTGTGACGCGCCTGGGTTGGACCGTCAGGGACGATCTGACTGTTGGCTTTCGGTTGTTGGTTTTGACCGTTCGGGGTCAAGGCCTGTGACGCACCAAGGCTGGCGCGTCACAGCCTTGTAAGGCCCCTGTGTGGGTGCGTCAGAGCAGACGCGTTCCCACCTTGTAACGCACCAGAGTTGGTCCGTTACAGCCTGTGACGCACCGAGCGGGACGCGTCACAGTTGGTTTCATTTTATCTTATGACGCATCAGGGTTGGCGCGTCACAGACTATGACGCACTAGGGCTGGCGCGTCAGAGACCGTGACGCACCAGGGTAGGCGCGTCACAACCGGTTTGCACCGAGCGTCTGACGGCCCTTTGTTGGTGCGTCAGAGTGGTTGTGACGGTCGAGGCTTGGACCGTCACAGACTGTGATGGCCCAAGGTTAGATCGTTAGGCTCTGTGTTGCGCCGAGGTGAGTTTTCGTGTTCTCCGCCTTGTTCCGCGATGTGTGGATCTCCGGTCGACCCGGTTGGGACCCAGTGGTCGACCTGTGGTCTCGTGAGTGCCCCAGACACCCGTGGGATTCTGTGTCCGTGTTTTAAGGGTGTTGGGAGGACCGTGCTATCTCGTTTAGCGTGCCCGTGGGTTTGAGAGTCCGGGTGACTTCTCGCGTGTCGGGCTTTCGTGTTACGCTAGACCGAGTCACCGTGTGTCGGTGGGGGTGCGGTGGGGTCTCCCCCAAATGCTGTGAGTTTTCTTGGAAGATAATTCCCAAGTGGGCCATGTGTTTGGCCTTGGACTGTGAGTCCAGTTATCGGCGTGGCAGCATGTTCGTTGCCCTGGGAATCATGCTTCTGTGCTTTCCGCGTGGGCCATGCGTATGGCCTTGGACTGCGAGTCCAGTTGCTAGCCTGGGGCTGGAGGGTTCCCGCCTTTCTCTGAGAGTAGGATTTGGTTTGGCGGCCTGTGAGCTGCTTTGGGAACCGTGGTTCAACGTTTTTGCGTGGCCGAGCGTACGGCCCGTGGACTGTGAGTCCCGTTTCTTCTCCGACTGTGGTCACCGTGCGACGGTGCTGGTACGTGGGATGGTCCCCGTACGTCGTCGGGTTCGGACGTTATTTTCCGTTGAGTTGAGAGTCTACTCCTTCAGTGACCCTCCACTAGTCGTAGCCTGCTTACACGCGTGTGGTCCCACCAGGGAGTGGTGGAGAGGCTACCCTTAGAGACGGTTTGTGGACCGGTTTTCGTCGGGCCCTGCATCTAGCAGCCAGAGTCCGGCTGAGGGGAAAATCGGTCAGAGGGCCAGACCAAGGACGGACGGTCTGTATGTGCACACGTGGTTGGGGGCGGTTGGACCCACGTCAACGGGCGTGACCCCAGCTAGTCACTTGTTTGTGGTTACTTGTACGGTGTCTCAGTTCCCGCTGGGCAGGAGGGAGACACCTGAGGCGCGGACTAAGACGTCAGTGGACGTAGTCGGCCTTGCTTCTAGTGGGAGGTACTCCTGTTCTGGACAGAGAGTGACAGACTGTCAGTTTCCGTGACTTTGACCTTCGGGTTTTCGGTCGTGTTGACCATTGAGTTTCGGTTGTTTCGCCGTGGCGCATGTCAATTTTCGCACCGTGAGACTAGTGCTAGTGGCCTTATCGAGGTTGCGACTTGTCGTGCGGTACCCGTGACCAGGTGTCAGGGTTGCACTTTGTACAGCGTGTCCAGGTTGGCCGTGTTATGGGAGACAGGCCTCTACGGCGTGGTTGCCGTGGATTTTTACTTCGGTAAGCGGTACTAGTGTAGTTCGGTAGCCCCCGACCGTGAGTTCGGGGTGTGTTTCCGGAACAGTAGGAGTAGTTGTAGTGCCGAGTTTTGACCGGCCACCGGGTTTACAGTTCCTACTGTTGCGGTTGCTCTTGTAGCCTTCCTTTCCGCTACCGCCGTTGTTTCTGGTTGCGGTTCCACGGGATCCCTGCTGAGTCACTGTTTTGGAGACTCATTCCCTACTTTTCAGGTGTGGCGGTTCTTCTTCTTCGAGATTCGAGGGTGCTATTCGGAGGTTCTCAGTTTCCAGCTCGCCGGGCCGAGTGTTCACTTGGCATGTGGTACGTTTTTACTGCTTTAGACTGTACTTTCTGTTGGACTGGACTCTGTTGTAGCTGTAGTTGTTTGTTTATTTCTGTTAATTATCCTGCTTTATTTCCTATTTCTTTGTGTCTCCATACTCCTTTTAGCCCTTCCGAGCCCTCCCGGCTCGTGGGTGGCGGTTCGAGTCTCGGGTTATCGAGCCTTCCCGGTAATCGGATTCTCGGGTCGTTACAGCCTTTGCCTGAGACGGCCCAGGGGAGGCCGCCTCTTGATTTTCACGCTTGTTAGGCCCGTTTAGCATCGTGTTGGTCTCCGGTCGACCCGGTTGTGACCTAGTGGTCGACCTTCGGCCTCGTGAGTGTCTTGGACATCCCATGGGTTCTTTGACCATGGTTCTGGGGTGTCTGGAAGTACCGTGTTACCTCGATTAGCGTGCCCGTACATTTAGATTGTTTGGGCGGCCCTATGTGTGTGTTCTGGTCTTTGCGTTACGCTCGATCGAGTCACTGTATATCGGTGGGAGTGCGGTGGGGTTTCCCCCGCATGTCATGGGTTTATCTGGAAGATGGTTCCCGAGTGGGCCAAGTGTATGGCCTTGGACGGCGAGTTCAGTCATCCAACCTGGGGCTGGAGGTTTCCCACTTTTTTTGGGATGGGGAATTGGCGTGGCGACTTGTGAGCTGCCTTGGGAATTGGGCTTTTTTGTTTTCCGCATGGGCCGTGTATGTGGCCTGTGGACTGTGAGTCCAATTACCTAGCCTAGGGCTGGAGGGTTTCTCAGTTCCCTTTTCGAGGGAATGCTCTCAACAGTTGTGAGCTACCCCTTGAGTCGCCGTGCCTAGATTTCTGACCCTAGGGTTAGGGCAGATTGATGGCGTGGAGCTGTTCGGTGCAACGGTCTTGACCCCGAGTCTTGTGACTCAAGGACCGTTGGATTTAGCGAGTCTAGAGGACTGTCCATAGTCCAGTGGCTCGGCGCCACTTTGTTCTTCTCGACTTTCGCACAGGGTGCGTGTGTATTTTTTGAAGTTTCTCCTCGGAGAGTGGTCACATTAGTGACTCCCCCCTAGTCGTAGCCTTCTGACACGCGAGTGATCCCCTCAGGGAGTGGTGGCGAGGCTACCCCAGAGAGACGATTTTCAGGCTAGTTACCGTCGGGCCCCACGTCTTGCAGCCCGAGTCCAGCTGAGGGAAAAACCAGTCAGAGGGCCAGACCTAGGACGCATAGTCTGTGTGTGCATACGTGGTTGGGGGAAGTTAGACCCGTGCTAACGAGCACGACCCCAGCTAGTTCTTGTTATGTTGTTACTTGTACGGTGTCCCCGTTCCGCCAGGGTGCGATGAGAGGGAAACCTGAGGCACGGTCTAGGACGCCAGGGGGCGCATCCGGCCTTGCTTTTGGTAGGCAGGTACTCCTGTCACGTGAGACGTGACTCTCCTATTTTCGGGTTTCATTTCCCATCTGCGAGACGTGGTTCCCCCGACAGTTTCTGTAACACCCGAATTCATCAGAAAGATAGTTAAATATCTTATAGTTAGTCTATATGAATTTTATGTTACCTTAATTAAAGTCTAATACCTTGAACGATATTATTTAACGAACCTTATTAAGTAAATTAAATAGCTATCTCACTTTAATAATATATAACTTTTCATAGGAAAGTCAGAATATGATCAATATTAAGCCCGTTGGATAGAGAATTCAAAGATCTACAAATTTCATATTGAACACTTTTTCAAATTTTGACGTTTGATAGGTCAAAAATAAGATAAAGTGAATTGATTCTTTAAGACCTTGTTATTGTTAACTTTTTACAGGCTTTTATATAAAAATCCAACCATATTAAAAAAAAAAAACCCACCCACGTTTTTTTTCTCCCCACCTTATCCTCTCCCATCCCCACGTAAGTCCCCCCCTCATTCTTATCCCTTCCCATCCTCCACCTCATCTTCTTATCCCCTCCCCTCATTCCCTATATAATCCCCCCTCTCCCTCTCCCACATTCTCAGACTTCTCCCCCCAACTCTCCACTCTCTCTCTCCCCCTCTCTCCCACATTCTCTCTCTCTCTCACACACACACTCTCTCTCTTCTTATATTTTTATTTTCTATTCTCTCTCTCTCCCTAATCTCTCTCTCTCTCTCATCTCTCTTTCTATTTTTATTCTCTTTTTTTACTCTCTATTATCTCTCTACTCTCTCTAATCTCTCTCCACTTTCTCTCTCTACTCTTTTTTATTACTTTCTCTCTCTACTTTTTCTTTTTAAATATCTCTCTATACTTCTTTCTCTACTCTCTCTTCACTTTCTCTCTCTCTCTACTTTCTCTCTCTATTTTTTCACTTTTATATCTCTTTATACTTCTTTCTCTACTCTCTCTTCACTTTCTCTCTCTATCTTCTCTCTCTACTTTCTCTCTCTAAATTCTCTCTCTACTTTCTCTCTCTACCTTTTCTCTTTACTTCCCCACTCTCATTCTCTTATTAATAAACGGAGAATAAAAGATAATACAACATCAGAATAATATAAATAATTAATAAACACTTGGACGGAGGATTTGAAGCTATTTTTAGATAATTTCACCCTTCTTTACGCATCTCGGACTGGAAAATTATCTTTTCCTACGTAAGGACTTTTACGGGAGCTCGGGTGAGATACTAAAGTCAATTCGGAAATCCGTTCTAAAGGTAGGCACATGATAAACCGAATGCATGTTATTTGGTATTTATATTTCTTTGATTTGATTTTATTTGAAATGTAATTATTCAGACTTAAGTCAGTTATTTATTTAATCAGATGATCTATGTTTAGAATCAGTTATTTATTTAGTTATCATTGTGTAAAAATATTATTTTCTCTAATCTCTCTCTAATCTCTTTCTACTTTCTCCCTCTACTTTCTCTCCCTACTCTCTCTACTCTCTCTACTCTAATCTCTTCTAATGTTATACATATTTAGTTAATAATATTAAAATACGATCCAGTTATTTTGTAAAGTTCAATGACAAGTTTTTAAGTATTGAGACGACTATGTAATAAGCATCATAATAAGAATAAAAAATTTGATTAAGCATATGGACTGTGTCACTTTAAGGAGGTGTGGGGCGACAAACCGTAGTTAGCTTCCGCTACGGGATTAGGCCAATTTCCGAGGACAAACGGACTTCTGAAAAATCTGGAACCCAGAATAAGAAAATTATCTGGGGAATGGTGGAGTATTAACTCCCGATCCTGCGTGGTTGATCAAGGCCGACATACTTCAGCGTTTAGACCTTTTGTCTTATGTCGACGTATGGATGCCTAGGTATGTGTTTGCTACTGCTTTTAGTGACGGGATGCCTGTCCAATATATACTGCCAAATAATATGAAGTTATGATTTGATATATGACTTTGATATGATCTGAAAATAAGTTCATCTGTATAAGCTCCGATTTAGTTAAGATATGTATTATACCATATATATATAAGTCAGATAAGATTTGTTATACACATACTTTGCTCTTTATATTTCCTTCGCATTCATAGTATATGTACGATTCAGTGAAATTGTGACTAGCTTTATATATATCATGGATTTGTACATGTTAGTATATGATAAGCATGTGATTGGTTTTAATGCCTACTGAGTCTTTGGACTCACTTTCGTTGCCTAATCATTTCAGGAAATTGACAAGTGTACGCTTTTACTCTGACGGACAATAAGTCGGAGGGTGACCCGGGCGTAGTTTTGATTCCGCTGCGTAAAATAAATAGATTTGATTTTTTTTTGAATAATCAATGTAAATATGACTTTTGGGTAGCAATATGTAGTACTCTATATACGATGTAAATTATGAGTGTTTATCTTATGAAAATGGTATGGTTATATTTCTTTTGAAATATGTGATGGTTTGGCCTTTAGCGCCTTACAAATATCTCAGCCCACAACACTTCCGTACATCCGCTGTGACGTCACCGGACACGATACGGGATCGCCGGAAGGGGGCGCCACAGAGAGTGGTATCAGAGCAAGGTTGTGAGGCTTGAAATTATTTGCAGCCATCTGAATTTATTTACCATACCAGAAGATCGTAGGAATTTATTTTAGAATTTGATGTCAAACCTAGAATCATACTAATTCGGATTAGTTCTCCCTCGCAGGAGATGGCAGGGAGTGATAGGGTTGAGGTTAATACTTCTCCCGAGGAGTCTGCGCCTTCAAATGGAACATCACAAAAGGTTGTCGGGGAAACAATTCATGGCGAGCTTGCTCCCGGTGGGCAAGGTGCGTTACCTATTCAGGGTGTGCCAGATTTAGGAGGCTTCACCCAAACTTTTCAAGGGTTAGTGCAGACTATGCAGTTACAAACCCAAACTCATGTAATGATGCAAGCCCAGTTACAAACCCGTGTGTAAGAACAACCGAATAGGGCAGCAGGCGCTACCCTAATGGAGAAATTCAGACATATGAGTCCTCCTCCTTTTAAGGGGGAGAGTCACCCGGAGATTGTGAAAAACTGGGTGTGAGAGATTGAGAAGATTTTTACGGCCATTAGATGTGCAGAGCAGGATAAGGTGATATTAGCTACATTTATGCTAAAGGACCGTGCGGACGAGTGGTGGAGGTCTGCACTTAGAACCACTTTCAGAAATAGAGAGACAGAGATTGGCTGGAATGAATTTCTTGATGTGTTTCATGCAAAATTTTTACCTCCGCATGTGAAGGACAGGAAAGAAGTAGAATTTTTAAATTTGACTCAAGGAGGTATGTCAGTTGCCGATTATGAAGTAAAATTTACTGAATTAGAAAAATATGCCCCTCATATTTATTCTGATGAGCTTAGAAGGGTGAAGAAATTTGTTAGAGGTTTGAGAAGCAACATTAGAAGTAGAGTTGTAATCCTTGAGCCTCAGACTATGGCAGCAGCTTTGAGGACTATTTTTATTGCAGAAACTGAATATGAGGAATTCTTAGTAGAAAGACAAAGGGATATTACAAAAAGGGATAATCTTGGTTCAATTGTGAGGAAAGATAAGAAGTCAAAGATGACTTTTTCAGAGAGAGTTCAACCAGTTAGGAGAGATAATATGCCAGCTTGTCAACAGTGCGGGATGCAGCATAGAGGTAATGAATGTTGGCGGGCTGCAGGTAAATATTTTTCATGTGATCAGACAGGGCATATGATAAAGGATTGTCCCACAAGGCCAAGACAAGATCAGCAACCACAACAGCAGCGGAGAGTTCAAGCCAGAGTATATGCACTAATAAGGGAAGACACCCGAGATGCCAATGCAGTAGCTGAAGGTATTCTTCTTATCGATGATATGCATGCAAAAGTTTTATTTGATCCGGGTGCTACACATTCCTTTATTTCTCTGAGATTTGCTGAATTATTGAAAGATAAACAAATTGTGAGCACTGATGAGATGTCGATTAACACACCAACTGGGGAGATAGCTAGAACGACTTCTGTTATTCCTACCATTGATGTGGTGATTCAGGGGAGGATTATACCAGCATGTGTGTATCTGCTGGAAATGACTGATTTTGATGTCATCTTGGGAATGGATTGGTTAGATACAAATTTTGCCCTTCTAGATTGTCATGGAAAGAAAGTAATTTTTCAAAAACTTGGGGAGCAGACATTGCACTATCAATGTCCAAGGCACCGTTCTAGCAAAACATTAGTTTCAGCACTTAAAGATTTGAAATTACTTAGAAGTGGATGTCAAGGTTATTTGGCTAGTGTAATTGCTATTCCTTCTAATGAAAATCAGAAAACCCCCTCGGATATCGATGTGGTCAGAGAATTTTCAGATGTATTCCCCGATGAACTTCCGGGTTTACCACCACACCGAGAGGTGGAGTTCACCATTGAGCTCTCACCAGGTACTTTACCCATTTCCATCCCTCCCTACAGAATGGCACCAGTCGAATTGGCAGAATTGAAGAAACAATTGCAAGAATTACTAGATAAGGGGTTTATTCGACCAAGTGTATCCCCTTGGGGCGCACCTGTTCTATTTGTTAGAAAGAAAGATGGGTCGCTTAGATTATGTATTGATTATAGGAAATTGAATCAAGTGACCATTAAGAATAAATACCCTTTGCCAAGGATTGATGATTTATTTGATCAGTTACGAACTGCCACAATATTTTCAAAGATTGATCTCAGATCTGGATACCACCAATTAAGGATAAGGGAAGAAGATATTTCAAAAACTACTTTCAGAACACGATATGGGCTTTATGAATTTTTGGTTATGCCATTTGGGTTAACTAATGCACCAGCAGCATTTATGGATTTGATGAACAGAGTTTTTCAAGCATATCTGGATACATTTGTAGTGGTGTTTATTGATGATGTGTTGATCTACTCTCCCACTGTTGAAACTCATCAAGAACATTTGAGAATTATATTGGAAACTTTAAGGAAACATCAACTCTATGTGAAATTCAGTAAATGTGAATTCTGGTTGGATAAGGTCCAATTCTCAGGGCATATCATTTCTGGTGATGGAGTGTCTGTTGATCCAGCTAAGGTTGAGCAGTTTTACATTGGGAAAGGCCGAAGAATGTCAGTGAGATTAGGAGCTTTTTGGGTCTTGCGGGTTACTATCGCAGGTTTATTGAAGGGTTTTCTTCTATCGTAGCTCCTATGACCAAATTGACTAGGAAAGGAGTTCCTTTTGAATGGTCAGATAAATGTGAAATGAGTTTTCATGAATTAAAAATAAGGTTAATAACAGCCCCAGTGCTTACTTTACCTTGTGGCTCAGGAGGATTTGTGATATATACAGATGCCTCTAGAAAAGGATTAGGATGTGTCCTGATGCAGAATGACAAAGTAGTAGCTTATGCATCCAGACAATTAAAGACCCATGAGATGAATTATCCAACACATGATTTGGAGTTGGCAGCGGTGGTACATGCTCTGAAGATTTGGCGCCATTATTTGTATGGTGAGCAGTTTGAAGTATTTTCAGACCATCGGAGTTTAAAATATATTTTCTCTCAGAAAGAATTAAATTTAAGGCAAAGACGGTGGATTGAATTTTTGAAGGATTATGATTTCACCTTGAATTACCACCCAGGAAAAGTAAATGTGGTAGCAGATGCACTCAGCAGGAAGAGGCTAATGGCAATCCAGTTGCGCCAAACTTGGAGAATGACATCTGATATAGTGGAGTATTCTCCGATATGCAAAGGGAGAAACTTATTTCTGGCCCAACTAACTATTCAGTCTGCAATGGTTGAGCGAATTGTGCAAGCACAACTGAATGATCAGCAGTTACAAAAATTGATTGGCACATCAAGATTTACTCAAAGTGCAGACATGGCAATCAGATTTCAGGGAAGATTATGTGTACCTCGGAATGAAGAAATAAAGAAAGACCTATTAACTGAGGCACATAAATCACTATATTCTATTCACCCAGACAGTACAAAAATGTATAAAAATATGAAAAGATAATTTTGGTGGATGGGTATGAAGAAAGATATTGCAGACTTTGTCAGCAATCGTCTTACTTGTCAGCAAGTAAAAGTAGACCATCAAAGACCAGCAGGACCATTACAATTGATGAAAATTCCACAGTGGAAATGGGAACATATCACTATGAATTTTGTAATGGGATTACCAATAATTAGGAGAAAACATGATTCTATTTGGGTAATTGTTGACAGGCTTACTAAGTCAGCCAATTTCCTGGCAATCACAAAGACACAATCATTAGAGGATTTAACTTATTTATATATCAGAGAGATTGTGAGACTTCATGGTGTACCTGTGTCTATTATTTCAGATCGGGATGCAAGGTTTACAGTAAAATTTTGGAGGAGTTTACAACAAGCGCTTGGTACACAGTTAAAATTTAGTTCAGCTTTTCACCCTCAAACAGATGGACAATCAGAGAGAACCATTCAAACATTAGAAGATATGTTGAGGGCGTGCAGTTTAGACTGGAAAGGCAGTTGGGATGAACATTTAGCCTTAATTGAGTTTGCATATAATAACAGCCATCATGCAAGCATAGGAATGGCACCATATGAAGCATTATATGGTAGATCGTGTAGGTCACCTGTTTGTTGGGATGAGGTTGGTGAGCGAAAATTGATTGGGCCACAGATTATACAGGATTGTGTAGAAAAGGTTGAGTTGATTAGAAAAAGATTACTTACAGCTCAAAGTAGGCAGAAAAGTTATGCTGATCAGAGAAGGAGAGATCTACAATTTACTATCGGGGATCACGTATTTCTGAAAGTTTCGCCTACTAGAGGAGTAATGAGATTTGGCAAGAAAGGTAAGCTCAGTCCAAAGTATGTTGGACCATTTGAAATTTTAAGAAGGATTGGAAAGGTGGCATATCAGCTGACTTTACCACCATCATTGTCAGGAGTTCATGATGTATTCCATGTGTCCATGTTAAGGAAATACATGCCAGATTCATCGCACATTATAGAGCATGAGCAGTTGAAAATTCAGCCAGATCTTACATATGAGGAGAAAGCAGTTCGCATTCTCGATCGGAAAGAACAAGTGCTGAGAACGAAGATAATTCCATTGGTGAAGGTATTGTGGAAAAGTACCTCAATAGAAGAAGCCACTTGGGAGATGGAAGATGATATGAGGAAGAAATATCCGCAGCTATTCGGTACGTATTGAATACATTTTTAAATTTCGAGGACGAAATTTGTTTAAGGGGGAGAGATTTATAACACCCGAATTCATCCGAAAGATAGTTAAATATCTTATAGTTAGTCTATATGAATTTTATGTTACCTTAATTAAAGTCTAATACCTTGAACGGTATTGTTTAATGAACCTTATTAAGTAAATTAAATAGATATCTCACTTTAATAATGTATACCTTTTCATAGGAAAGTCAGAATATGATCAATATTAAGCCCGTTGGATAGAGAATTCAAAGATCTACAAATTTCATATTGAACACTTTTTCAAATTTTGACGTTTGATAGGTCAAAAATAAGATAAAGTGAATTGATTCTTTAAGACCTTGTTATTGTTAACTTTTTACGGGCTTTTATATAAAAATCCAACCATATTAAAAAAAAAACCCACCCACATTTTTTTTCTCCCCACCTTATCCTCTCCCATCCCCACGTAAGTCCCCTCCCCTCATTCTTATCCCTTCCCATCCTCCACCTCATCTTCTTATCCCATCCCCTCCCCTCATTCCCTATATAATCCCCCCTCTCCCTCTCCCTCTCCCACATTCTCAGACTTCTCCCCCCAACTCTCCACTCTCTCTCTCCCCCTCTCTCCCACATTCTCTCTCTCTCACACACACACACTCTCTCTCTCTTCTTATATTTTTATTTTCTATTCTCTCTCTCTCCCTAATCTCTCTCTCTCTCTCATCTCTCTTTCTATTTTTATTCTCTTTTTTTTACTCTCTATTATCTCTCTACTCTTTCTAATCTCTCTCCACTTTCTCTCTCTACTCTTTTTTATTATTTTCTCTCTCTACTTTCTCTCTCTAAATTCTCTCTCTACTTTTTTTATTTAAATATCTCTCTATACTTCTTTCTCTACTCTCTCTTCACTTTCTCTCTCTATTTTCTCTCTCTACTTTTTCACTTTTATATCTCTCTATACTTCTTTCTCTACTCTCTCTTCACTTTCTCTCTCTATCTTCTCTCTCTACTTTCTCTCTCTAAATTCTCTCTCTACTTTCTCTCTCTACCTTTTCTCTTTACTTCCCACTCTCATTCTCTTATTAATAAATAGAGAATAAAAGATAATACAACATCAGAATAATATAAATAATTAATAAACACTTGGACGGAGGATTTGAAGCTATTTTTGGACAATTTCACCCTTCTTTACGCATCTCGGACTGGAAAATTATCTTTTCCTACGTAAGTACTTTTACGGGAGCTCGGGTGAGATACTAAAGTCAATTCGGAAATCCGTTCTAAAGGTAGGCACATGATAAACCGAATGCATATTATTTGGTATTTATATTTCTTTGATTTGATTTTATTTGAAATGTAATTATTCAGACTTAAGTCAGTTATTTATTTAATCAGATGATCTATGTTTAGAATCAATTATTTATTTAGTTATCATTGTGTAAAAATATTATTTTCTCTAATCTCTCTCTAATCTCTTTCTACTTTCTCCCTCTACTTTCTCTCCCTACTCTCTCTCTACTCTCTCTACTCTAATCTCTTCGAATGTTATACATATTTAGTTAATAATATTAAAATACGATCCAGTTATTTTGTAAAGTTCAATGACAAGTTTTTAAGTATTGAGACGACTATGTAATAAGCATCATAATAAGAATAAAAAATTTGATTAAACATATGGACTGTGTCACTTTAAGGAGGTGTGGGGCGACAAACCGTAGTTAGCTTCCGCTACGGGATTAGGCCCATTTTCGAGGATAAACGGACTTCTGAAAAATTCGGAACCCAGAATAAGAAAATTATCTGGGGAATGGTGGAGTATTAACTCCCGATCCTGCGTGGTTGATCAAGGCCGACAGGCTCCAGCGTTTAGATCTTTTATCTTTATGTCGACGTATGGATGTCTAGGTATGTGTTTGCTACTGCTTTTAGTGACGGGATGCTTGTCCAATATATGCTGCCAAATAATATGAAGTTCAGATTTGATATATGACTTTGATATGATCTGAAAATAAGTTCATCTGTATAAGCTCCGATTTAGCTAAGATATGTATTATGCCATATATATATAAGTCAGATAAGATTTGTTATACGCATACTTTGCTCTTTATATTTCCTTCTCATTCATAGTATATGTACGATTCAGTGAAATTGTGACTAGCTTTATATATATCATGGATTTACACATGTTAGTATATGATAAGCATGTGATTGGTTTTAATACCTACTGAGTCTTTAGACTCACTTTCGTTGCCTAACCATTTCAGGAAATTGACGAGTGTACGCTTTTACTCTGACGGGCAATAAGTCGGAGGGTGACCCGGGCGTAGTTTGGATTCCGCTGCGTAAAATAAATAGATTTGATTTTTTTTGAATAATCAATGTAAATATGACTTTTGGATAGCAATATGTAGTACTCTATATACGATGTAAATTATGAGTCTTTATCTTATGGAAATGGTATGGTTATATTTCTTTTGAAATATGTGATGGTTTGGCCTTTAGCGTCTTGCAAATATCTCAGCCCACAACACTTCCGTACATCCGCTGTGACGTCCCCGGACACGATACGGGATCGCCGGAAGGGGGCGCCACAGTTTCAGGGAGTGTTCTCGAGGTAGAGGTCTAGGGGTTTTCCGGTGAGCGTCACCGAGGGTTTTCCCTAGACGGTGTTAGGTCCACGACTGGGAGGTCGTGACGGTTTCTTCTGGCGGCGTAGTCAGAGGTTCTCCCGTTAGTTCGGTAGTCCCCCGACTGTGAGATCGGGGCGCGTTTTCCCAGTAAAATAGGAGTAGCAGTAGTGCCGTGTTTTGACCGGCCACCAGTTCGTTGTTCCTGCTGTAGTTGTAGCTGCTTTCCTTGCCGCTATCCTCATTGTTCCCGGTTGGGGTTCCGCGGGATCCCTACTGAGCCAGTGACAGGAGGCTCACCCCTACTTTTCAGGTGCGGCGATTCCTCCTCGTGGTTCGAGGGTGCTGTGCGGGGTTCTTAATTGCCAGCTCGCCGGGTCGAGTGTAAGGACCCGAGAATCCGATTACCGGGAAGGCCCGATAACCCGACACTCACACCGCCACCCACGAGCCCGAAGACTCGGTAGGGTTAAAAGGATGGTGTGGAGACTACACAAGTATCACAAATAATTACAGATATTAAACAGTTATAATATTAAGAAGGAAATAAATTAACATTTTTCATGGTTCACAATATAAAATAACAATAACAGCAACAGTAGTCCACAACTAGTACAGTGACAAGAAAGAAAAGTGCAGCTACACGGGGCATACCCCGGCTCTGACCTCTGGTACTACCTCTGGGCACCCGCACCACGCTGCACCCCAGACGCGCTCCCCTGGGGTGGCGTCTCACCTGAAATACGGTGAAAACACGCAGGGAATGAGTCTCGGAACAAGACTCAGTAGGGATCACTCGGACCCTACCTCGTAAAACGAGAAATCACTACACTAGCGGTAGGAGAGTACCTCGGAAGGGAAAGCCCTGTACTCTACAAGACAAGACCCTACAACACGCAAACCGACACACGTGCCACGGTAAGAAGACCAAAGCTCAAATGTCGGATCGGTAAAATCCGAAGGTCGGAAACACTCGACTGACAGTCTGTCACTCAGTACTCGACAGGAGTACCACCCACTAGAAGCACAGCCGGTAACGACCCCTGACTCTTACACCGCGCCACAGGTGAACCTCCTAACGTGGTAGGTCCTACCCGAGGCGCAGACACCGAACAAGTAACCACGAACAAGTGACTAGCTAGGGTCACGCCCGTCGACGTGCGTCCACTGTCCCCAACCACGTGTGCACACACAGACCACGCGTCCTAGGTCTGGCCCTCTGACCGGTTTTCCCCTAGCACTGGACTCTGATTTGACGAGAGGCCCGACGGTAACCAGTCTAAAACCGTCCTCAGGGTAAGCCTCTCTACCTACTCCTAGGTGGGACCACTCGCGTGTAAGCAGGCTACGACTAGTGGAGGGTCACAAAGAGTAGACTCTCGAGTCAACAGAAAATAACTTCGCAACCGCAGGTACGAGGAACGCTCCTTGTACCAACACCGACGCACGGTGACACAAGCCGGAGCCACCACCTCCCGGGACCCCACGGCACTCCCACGTGTAGCCCCCACATGATGCCCCGCATCAGTCGGACTACGGGTCAGCACAGGGATCGAGACTAGCTCGTCCGGGACTCAGGCTGGCAAGGAAAAGGAGTCGCGGTCACCGGAGGACCGCCTCCAGTGGTCGCGGTCGACCCAGGACCGCTACCACCTAGTCGCGGACCTTCTGGGACCGCGACCACCCTGGTGCAAGAAAAGCTGAACGCGGTCGCCTGATGACCGTCTTCACCTGATAGCGTTCTCCAGGAGACCGCGACCAGACTCCAACGGTCAAAAACTGTGTCGAAGACCGTGCCGGACCCCATGATGAAAGCGGTCGCCCCCTGACCGCCACCAGCAGTCGCGGTCAGTCGCACGACCGTGACCGCCTGCCGACAGAACGAGCCCCAACGGTCAAAAATCCTGGTGAAGGCGGTCCCCACCCGACCGCTACCAATGAAGGCGGTTACTGGTAGCCCGCTAGCATCTCAGAAAACCGAGAACGGCGGGAAACGGCCAAAAACACCATCCACGTCCCCATACCTCCACCGGAGAGGGGGAAATCAAAGGGGAAGGCCCCCGGGGACCCCTAGCCTGATTCTAGGTCATTAAAACACGAATTCATGCATCAAATCCATAGATCGGGCGACTCTCCCCTAAACATGGAAAAACTCCAATCATGCTCAAACAAGCCCCTCTCGGCCTCCCCTCGGCCTACAAACCACGGAAATGAACGGCAAGAGGGTAAGGAACGTCACCCTACCTCAATGGAGCGAATGCTCCGCCGAATCACCCGCGAATCGCGAAGAACGCTTGAAGCTTCACGAACTCCCCACGCCCTCACCGAGCACCGAACACCGCCGCGATCGCCACGCCACCGCCTATGCCACGACGCCGTCGTCTCGCAGCGTCTGCAGCCGAGGGAGATGGCGCCGGGGCTAGCACCGGAAGAAGGGGGGCGGTCACGGTGGAAACGCACGGGAGAGAAGGGAGGAAGAAGAAGAAGAAGAAAGGGAAAGAAGAAAAGAAAAAAGAAAAGAAATGGGATTATATAGAAAATCTGATTTTTTAGAAAAATACCAAAAAATAGAAAAATATATTTCCGGAATCCTCGGAACGCCCCGATCGCAATGGTACCACTCGTGCCTGGGGGAACCGTCCGGTTCGCCCGCAGCGAGCTTCCGAAGAAAAAGCCGAAACACACACCGGGAATCGGAAAACACACGCAGAAAAGCCGCGGAACGCCTCCGGACCTCCGAAACAACTCCGGATCGCGCCGATCCGAACACGAAAGATGTCCGAAACGAAATTTCGGACACACGGAACCGGACACTCCGGAAACCAGATCCAGGACCCATGCAGAAAGGATCCGAAAGTTCCGGGATATTACAGCCCTCCCCCCTTAAGGAATTTCATCCTCGAAATTGAGAACATCCCAAGGGGAAAGAAGAGGAAGACTCACTCAAACAGATACGGGAACTGCTAACGCATCTCGTCCTCACGTTCTCACGAAGCCTCACCACCAGAGTGTCGTTGCCACACGACCTTTACCAAGGGAATAACCTTGTTCCGCAGGCGCTGCTCTCGCCTATCCTCCACGCGGATCGAAAACTCTGGGAGAGAAAGATCTGGAGTCACCTCAGGCCAAACGGAAAACTCGAGCACATGAGAGTCATCGGGCATATACTTCCGCAACATCGAGACGTGGAACACGTCATGCACCGACGCCAACTTAGGAGGTAACTGCAACCGGTAAGCGACCTCACCGATGCGCTCCACAATCGCGAAAGGACCAATGTAGCGGGGACTCAGCTTTCCACGCCGTCCAAAACGCATCACCCCCTTCATCGGAGAAACTCTCAAGAACACATGATCGCCCACGGCGAACTCGAGGGGCTGCCTCCTACGGTCAGCATAGCTCTTCTGCCGACTCTGGGCCGCCAACATGTTCTGACGAACCAGGTGCACAACGTCCACACATTGCTGCATCAATTCCGGTCCCGTCAAAACACGCTCACCCACCTCAAATCAATCAAGTGGAGTCCGACAAGGACACTCATACAATGCCTCATATGGAGCCATGCCGATGTTCGAATGAAAGCTGTTGTTATAGGCAAACTCCACCAACGGTAGGTGATGAATCCAACTCCCCTGTCACTCCAGGCGGCAGGATCTCAACATGTTCTCCAAAGTCTGAATGGTCCTCTCAGACTGACCATCTGAATGAGGATGATACGCCGAGCTAAATGCCAAATCCGTGCCAAGAGCTCGCTGGAAACTCCTCCAGAATCCAGAAGTGAAGCGCGGATCTCGATCCGATACGATCGAAATGGGAACCCCATGCAACGGCACGATCCGCTCCACATACAAACGAGCCAACTTAGACACGCTCCAGTTGACCTTGACCGGTAACAACCGCGTCACCTTCGTCAGCCGATCTACCAGCAACCAAATATTGTCCTGCCCACTCGGGGTCCTCGGCAATCCCACCATGAAATCCGTGGTCACATGGTCCCACTTCCAAGTAGGAACATCCAAGGGCTGGAGAGTACCTCCTGGTCGCTGATGCTCCGCCTTCACCTGCTGACAGATCAGGCACCTGGCCACAATCTCTGCGACATCTCTCTTCATGTCAGGCCACCAGAACTGCCTCCGCAAGTTCTGATACATCTTCGTCGCACCCGGGTGTACAGTGTACCTGCTCCCATGAGCCTCGCGCAACACTGCACGACGAACCTGCTCCTCCGCTGGGACGTACAGCCTGCCACGAAACCTCGCAGCACCATCCTCGCCGAGCTCCACATCAGCCATCGCAAGAATCCGGAGCAACTCCGGGTCCGCATGCTTAGCCTCTGTCACCTGACGACGGATAGCAGGAGTGACAGTCAGACTCGCAAGCACTGCCAACCCTGGCTCCTGGGGAATCTTGAGCCTAAAAGATACCTCGGGCACTTGTTCCCAGAGCCTCCACTTCCTCAACATCAAGATACTGACCGCAACCTTCCGACTCAAAGCATCAGCAACGAGATTCATCCTGCCCGGCTGATAAGACAGGGTGAAGTCATAATCCTTCATGAACTCCATCCAATGCCTTTGTCTGAGGTTCAGATCTCTCTGCGAGAACACATACCTCAAACTCTGATGGTCAGTAAACACCTCGAACTTCTCGCCGTACAGATAATGCCTCCAGATCTTCAGCGCGAAGATCACCGCCGCCAACTCAAGGTCATGGGTAGGGTAGTTCTCCTCGTGGGGCTTTAGCTGCCGAGATGCATAAGCCACCACTCTACCATGCTGCATCAAAACAGCACCCAATCCAACACCGGAAGCATCTGTACACACCACGAAACCTCCCGAACCAGAAGGCAAAACTAACACCGGAGCCGAGGTGAGTAATCTCTTCAATTCCCTGAAGCTCTGCGCACACTCCTCAGACCAGACGAAAGGCACATCCTTCCGCGTGAGTCTAGTCATCGGGGTCGCAATGCGAGAAAAATCCTAGATAAACCGGCGATAATAACCCGCAAGCCCCAAGAAACTCCGGATCTCCGTCACCGACCTCGGCCTCGGCCACTGCATTACTGCCTCGACCTTGGCGGGGTCCACGGAAATGCCATCACCAGAAATCACGTGCCCCAGAAAGTGCACCTCGCTGAGCCAAAACTCGCAATTGCTGAGCTTCGCATACAACTGGTGATCTCGCAACGTCTGCAGCACCGCACTCAAATGGTACGCATACTCCTCGGTAGACTGCGAATAAATAAGGATGTCATCCACGAAGATGACCACGAACTGGTCCAAATACGGATGAAACACCCTCTGCATCAACTCCATGAAGGCTGCAGGGGCATTGGTGAGTCCAAACGGCATCACCAGAAACTCATAATGCCCGTACCTCGTACTGAACGCAGTCTTCTCCACATCGGACTCACGAATCCTCGGCTGATAGTAACCGGACCGTAAATCAATCCGCGAGAACACTCGCGCAGATTACAGCTGGTCGAATAAATCATCAATCCGTAGCAACGGATACTTGTTCTTAATGGTCACTTCATTCAGCTGCCGATAATCAATGCACAAACGCAGACAACCGTCCTTCTTCTTCACGAACAACACGGGCGCACCCCAAGGGGAAAAACTAGGACGGATATACCCCTTGGCCAATAGTTCATGCAACTGCGCCCTCAACTCCCTCAACTCAGCGGGGGCCATACGGTAGGGAGCCTTCGCCAAAGGTCCCGTACCAGACACAACCTCGATCACGAAATCGATCTCCCGCTGGGGAGGTAATCCAGACAACTTCTCAGGAAAAACGTCGAGAAACTCGCACACCACCGCAATGTCCTCGACATCCGGCTCCATCCGGTCCGACACAACCACGGACGCGAGAAAACCCTGACAACCAGAATCAAGCAACCGACATGGTCGAATAGCAGAGATAAGGAATCGAGAACAGGTGGAACGGATACCTTGGAAATAGAAGGTCCTCTTGCTGGGATGCTGGAAGTAGACCCTCTTCATTCCATAATCCACCACCGCTCCATGAGTCTCGAGTCAGTCCATGTCTATAATCACATCGTAATCCCGAAGCTGCAACGCATACAACCTGCCTGGCATACTCCGCCCATCGATCCAAACTGGAACCTGATCGAAGCAATACGGAGTGATCATAAAGTCACCCGAAGGCAACTCCACTGCCAAATCACAGGACAACTGGGTCACCGGCTCCTCGACGCTCGACGCGAAATCCTCCGAAATAAATGAATGAGACGCGCCAGAATCAAATAAAACCTGAGCCGCACAACCCAAAATCTGAACGGTACCTTGCACGAGCTGCGATGCCACTGCCTCTGCCCTGGTCATGTGCGTGATCTGGCCCCGAGCCCTCTGCCTGCCTCCCACACTAGCTGACCTGGGTAGTGGCGGATACTGTCCCTGCTGCTGCTGCTGCCACTGCTGCTGGGGAACCTACTGCTGCGGCGGCCTCTGAGGACAGTCGCGCGCCATATGCCCTGGCTGGTCACACAGAAAACAGACGATCGGCGCCGTGCACTGCCTGCCTGGGTGGGTCCCACCACACCGTGGACAAGGTCCTCGCGATCCACCCACTGATCCCTGACGCTGCAAAGGAACCGGCTGTTGTACACTGCTCGATGAAGCCTGCCCTTGATCCTTGTGCTTCTTCTTTCGGAAATTCTTCGAGAAGAACTTCTTGACCTTCGTACCGAAGGACGCAGATCCTGTCGCCGAAGCTGCCGATGCCGGTACTCCTGAACCACCCGACGCATGCTGGAAGAAACCCTGCTGCTGGGTAGCCGGCTACTGGCTGCGACCTGAAAAGGACTGCCCCTGGCTGATCGGTCCTCGAGTCCTCTGCATATCCATCTCCAAAGAAACCACAACACGAGATGCTGTCTCTAGATCAGTGGCCCCGTTCGTGATCAAATGGTGCCTCAGCTCCAGCCTCAAGCCCTGCACAAACTGCGCGGTCCTCACCCTCTCATACTCCATGATGTGAGGTGCATACCGACCCAGCTCGACAAATCGGGCCCTGTACTGCAACACGGACATGTCGCCATGCACCAACTCCAGAAACTCCCGCATCCGCTGCGTAGCAACAATATCTGGACAGTACGTACCCTCGAAAGCACTGACAAAGTCATCCCACTCGATCTGCTCAAGTGGACGAAGTTGAAAGGACGTCTTCCACTCGGAAGACCACCACCTCCGAGCCGTACCCTGTAACTGGTTGTAGGCCAACACAACTCTGTCCTCGGCAGCACTCCTCGCAGAACTGAACACCCGCTCCATCTCATCGAGCCAATCACGAGCCGCATCAGGGTCTGCCTGACCGCTAAAATAAGGCGGATGGAACTGCATGAAGTCCCCCACTGCTCGGCCTGGCCCACCCCTGACTGACGAGCCCTCACCGGCCTCTCCGCCGAACTGCTGAGACATAAGCTGGTACATGCCACGGAAGAAATCCTCGACCCCCGGAACTCTCGCAGCATCCGCGGCCTCGGTAGCCCCCTGTGGCGCTCTACTATGCTCCTCCTGGTCCCTCTGGACCCCCTGCTGGATCTCCTGGCCTCCAGCCGACTGCCCCGGCTGAGAGCGAGAGCTCCTCCAGACGCCATACTCGCTCCTGAAGCAAAAGACAGAAAACACGAAAACGGTAAGGTCAAGAAAAACACACGATGCCCAATGCCAGCGTCACCTGTACATCATCGTTGTGGACTAGTGGACCACTACAATTACCTATGATTCTCATGTAATTCCACAACCGCGCTCTGATACCAGCTGTAACGACCCGAGAATCCGATTACCGGGAAGGCCCGATAACCCGAGACTCGCACCGCCACCCACGAGCCCGAAGACTCGGAAGGGTTAAAAGGATGGTGTGGAGACTACACAAGTATCACAAATAATTGTAGAAATTAAACAGTTATAATATTAAGCAGGAAATAAATTAACATTTTTCATGGTCCACAATATAAAATAACAATAACAGCAACAGTAGTCCACAACTAGCACAGTGATAAGAAAGAAAAGTACAGCTACACGGGGCATACCCCGACTCTGACCTCTGGCACTACCTCTGGGCACCCGCACCACGCTGCACCCCGACGCGCTCCCCTGGGGTGGCGCCTCACCTGAAACACGGTGAAAACACGCAGGGAATGAGTCTCGGAACAAGACTCAGTAGGGATCACTCGGACCCTACCTCGTAAAATGAGAAACCACTACACTAGCGGTAGGAGAGTACCTCGGAAGGGAAAGTCCTGTACTCTACAAGACAAGACCCTACGGCACGTAAACCGACACACGTGCCACGGTAAGAAGGCCAAAGCTCAAAGGTCGGATCGGTAAAACCCGAAGGTCGAAAACACTCGACTGACAGTCTGTCACTCCGTACTCGACAGGAGTACCACCCACTAGAAGCACAGCCGGTAACGTCCCCTGACGTCTTACACCGCGCCGCAGGTGAACCGCCTGACGTGGTAGGTCCTACCCGAGGCGCAGACACCGAACAAGTAACCACGAACAAGTGACTAGCTGGGGTCACGCCCGTCGACGTGCGTCCACTGTCCCCAACCACGTGTGCACACACAGACCACGTGTCCTAGGTCTGGCCCTCTGACCGGTTTTCCCCTGGCACTGGACTCTGATTTGACGAGGGGCCCGACGGTAACCAGTCTAAAACCGTCGTCAGGGTAAGCCTCTCCACCTACTCCCAGGTGGGACCACTCGCGTGTAAGCAGGCTACGACTAGTGGAGGGTCACAAAGAGTAGACTCTCGAGTCAACGGAAAATAACTTCGCAACCGCAGGTACGAGGAACGCTCCTTGTACCAACACCGACGCACGGTGACACAAGCCGGAGCCACCACCTCCCGGGACCCCACGACACTCCCACGTGTAGCCCCCACATGATGCCCCGCATCAGTCGGATTACGAGTCAGCACAGGGATCGAGACTAGCTCGTCCTGGACTCAGGCTGGCAAGGAAAAGGAGTTGCGGTCACCGGAGGACCACCTCCAGTGGTCACGGTCGACACAGGACCGCTACCACCTAGTCGCGGACCTTCTGGGATCGCGACCACCCTGGTGCAAGAAAAGCTGAACGCGGTCGCCTGATGACCGTCTTCACCTGATAGCGGTCTCCATGAGACCGCGACCAGACTCCAACGGTCAAAAACCGTGTCGAAGACCGTGTCGGACCCCATGATGAAAGCGGTCGCCCCCTGACCGCCACCAGCAGTCGCGGTCAGTCGCACGACCGTGACCGCCTGCCGACAGAACGAGCCCCAACGGTCAAAAATCCTGGTGAAGGCAGTCCCCACCCGACCGCTACCAATGAAGGCGGTTACTGGTAGACCGCTAGCATCTCAGAAAATCGAGAACGGCAGGAAACGGCCAAAAACACCATCCACGCCCCCATACCTCCACCGGAGAGGGGGAAATCAAAGGGGAAGCCCCCCCGGGACCCCTAGCATGATTGTTGGCCATTAAAACGCGAATTCATGCATCAAATCCATAGATCGGGCTGACTCTCCTCAAAACATGGAAAAACTCCAATCATGCTCAAACAAGTCCCTCTCGGCCTCCCCTCGGCCTACAAACCACGGAAATGAAGGGCAAGAGGCTAAGGAACGTCACCCTACCTCAATGGAGCGAATGCTCCGCCGAATCACCCGCGAATCGCGAAGAACGCTTGAAGCTTCACGAACTCTCCACGCCCTCACCGAGCACCGAACACCGCCGCGATCGCCACGCCGCCGCCTACGCCACGACGCCGTCGCCTCGCCGCGTCCGCAGCCGAGGGAGATGGCGCCGGGGCTAGCACCTGAAGAAGGGGGGCGGTCACGGTGGAAACGCACGGGAGAGAAGGGAGGAAGAAGAAGAAGAAGAAAGGGAAAGAAGAAAAGAAAAAAGAAAAGAAATGGGATTATATAGAAAATCGATTTTTCGAAAAAATACCGAAAAATAGAAAAATACATTTCCGGAATCCTCGGAACGCAACGATTGCAACGGTATCACTCGCACCTGGGGGAACCGCCCGGTTCGCCCGCAGCGAGCTTCCGAAGAAAAAACCGAAATACACACCGGGAATCGAAAAACACACGCGAAAAAGTCACGGAACGTCTCCGGGCCTCCGAAACAACTCCGGATCGCGCCGATCCGAACACGAAAGATGTCCGAAACGAAATTTCAGACACAACAGAGCTGGACACTCTGAAAACTAGATCCGGGACCCACGAAGAAAGGATCTGAAAGGTCTGGGATATTACACCGAGTGTTCACTCGGTGTTGGTTACGTTCTCTGCCTTAGACTGTACTTTTGTTGGACTAGACTCTGCTGTTGTAGTTGTTTATTTATTTCTGTTAATTATTAAATTTTCCTATTTTATTTCCTATTTCTTTGTACCTCCACACTCCTTTTAGCCCTTCCGAGTCCCGGCCAGAGGGGATGGGCCTCGTGCTAGGGATTGCTGACCTGCAAAACGACGTGAAAACACAAAGAGAAAATCTAGATTAGAACTGAAAAGTGTAGTAGATGCCAAAATAGTAATAAATGAACATGAATAAGTGGAAAGTGGGATACCTGGGGGATTTTAAACCCCTAGGGTGTCATAAACGTGGGTGGGTGTGTGCATGGCAATGAAGATGAAGAACAACGTGGGGAGAAAGCGAGAAAAGTGATGCATGCAATGAAAAAGAAGACAAACGTATCAAACACACAAGACTAAAAGAATTAGACTACTCCCTGAACCGGAGGCTTATATGGACGTGGAAAGTCTCCCTCCTTGGTGCTAGGTCGCTCAAGAATACGGCAGGGCTTCGCCGTCGGCCAAAAATCTCCCCCTTTTCAAACTCGGCCTTTAGGGTCTATTTATAGAGCACCTAAAGTCCTAACTCGAAATTAGGGTTTAGAAACATTTTCAGGTCGAGATTATCAAACAAAAGATCAAGATAATTGAATTATCTGTCATCCAGTCGAAACGGCACTCAAAATGGTTCATTATCCGCGGAGAAAATGACGGGAGAAGTTGGGGATAAAACCACGGATAAAGAGATAAAATCTGTTGAAATTCAAGAATCGAACGGATGAACGGTCTTACGATAGACCGTTCAACTGGTTGTGCGGTCATGTCCTGGCCGTCCAACCCCGTCGGTGGAAATTCAAAATAAATTATAAATAATCCAAGTTATCCATCGAACTAACCGAAACCTTCGCCGTTGGACTCTCATATATGAACGGCTCATATGAGACCGTTCAAAGTAGAGCGGCCAAAGACAACCCGTTCTAGCCTTGTCGGTGATAAATAAATTAATTGGATAATTATCTGAGAAAATCATCAAGCTCAGGACTCTGAGAGATGAGCGGTTACTATCCGTCCGTTCATCATGTTGGACGGCTAGGAGAGGACCGCATAAAAGCTTGTCGGTGGAAATTCAGAAAATTAACCAAAACATTCCAAAATATATGGACGGTCCACAGTCAACCGCACATTGGTTAAGCGGCCAGGGATGAACCGTACTTGTACATGGGTGTTGAAACTCAAAGAAAAGCCCAATCAACCAAAACCAAGGCATGTTAAGCCCTGAATCAACTCGGACCTAACCAAGGAGGGAGGCTACCCATAAAGCTGGCCCAAAACATGTCTGAAAATAGCCCCAACGAGTGATGGACAACTCGAGGCATCAACAAATGGGAGCAAGAGGAACGACTCAACTTATCGACAAAAAACGGGTGTCAACAGGACCCACCGGTGGTGTGCCCGTGAGTTTCCTTGGGTCCATGGTGTGGTGAGGAGCATGCCGGTAATTTTCTGTAATTTTCGGAGCGCCTTTGTGGGTCCCGGGTTGCGTTTTGAGTTTTACGCGTGTTTTCTGTCTGTCGGACCTTCGGAACCCCGTACAGGGTGAACCGTTGTGTTCTCCGACGTCGGGACATTACCACGACGATCAGCGTGTTCCGAAGATCGCGGAGGTGTATTTTTCTATTTTTTGATATTTTCAGAATTTCCATATTTTCTATATAAATCCTCCTCCCTTTTATCTCTCCACATCTCTCATTTCTCACCCTCTCTCTTCTCTCGCGCTCTCTTTCTCCCCTCTCTTCTCTAGCGGCCGACGGAGCGAGGCGGGGGTGAGGTGGAGGCGGCGCAGGCGAGGATGCGGGCGAGGACGGGCGAGGATCGAGGCGGTGGAGGCATGGCGATGCTTGGGGGCGCGTTCGTGAGCCGGCGAGGGTTTCGCGGCGATTTCTTCGAGGATCGGCGTCCATGGCGCGTCGTTTCTTCGGTGGAGATAGGGAGATGGACCCCCAGCTCGTGCGCTTCCTTTCTCGTAAGTTTTGTAGGCCACGGTGAGCCGAGCGGGTTTATTTGAGCAGTTTGGAGAAAATCCATGTTTTTGGGGTGTGTGCCCGATCTACCATTCTACCGCGTTTCGGACCGATTCAAGGGTCTAGATGCATGCTAGGGCCCATAGGGGAGCTTCCCCGTTATTTTGCCCATCATCCGTGGATGATCGGGGCGTGGAACGGAATTTTTGGTGTTAGTTCGCCGTTTCACCGCCGGGACGCTGTGGCGGTCGTTGTAGTGACCGCCACAGTAACGCGCCTGGGCAGGTACGCTACGCTCCCTTTGTTTTGGGTATTGGCGTTCGTGGGCCTGACGGCCCCACGATAGACTGCCACAGGGCTGTGACGCCCTCATGCTACACCGTTACGGTGATTCCGACCGTTGGTTTACGAATCTTGGGGGTCATAGACGCCTGACGCACTCAGAGTGGCGCATTAGAGAAGCGTGACGTCCCTGGGCAGGAGCGTTAGAGCTATCGCATCCACCCTTCACTCTAGCGCGCCTGGGTAGGTGCGTTAGAGAGCGTGACGCACCGAGCAGTATGCGTCACGGCTTGTGTAGCTCCTTGGCCTAACGCGCTGGAGTCGATCCGTTAGGTGACGTAACGCCCCTGGGGGAGCGCGTTACGTTCAGTTTTAACTCACGCTTATGACGGCCCTGTGTTGAAGCGTCAGAGTCGTTGTGACGGTCGAGGCTTGGACCGTTATAGACTATGACGGTCCAAGGCTAGACCGCCAGGCACTGTGTTGCGCCGAGGTGAGTTTTCGTGATTCGCCGCGTTCGCTCCGTGATGTGTGGATCCCTGGTGGACCCGGTTGAGACCCAGCGGTCGACTTGCGGTCTTGTCAATGCCCCAGACACCCGTGGGTTTCTGTGTTCGTGTTTTGAGGGTGTCGGGCTACCTCGTTTAGCATGCCCATGGGTTTGAGAGTCCGGGTGACTCCTCGTGTGCCGAGCTTTTGTGTTACGCTTGACCGAGTCACCGTGTATCGGTGTGTGTGCGGTGGGGTCTCCCCCGCATGCCGTGAGTTTTTCTGGAAGATGATTTCCAAGTGGGCCATGTGTTTGGCCTTGGACTGCGAGTCTAGTTATCGGCGTGGCAGCTTGTGCGTTGCCCTAGGAATCGTGCTCCTATGCTTTCCGTGTGGGCCATGTATGTGGCCTTGGACAGCCCGTCCAGTTGTCCAGCCTAGAGCTCGAGGTTTCCCGTTGTTCCCTGAGAGTGGGATTCGGTTTGGCGGCCTGTGAGCTGCCTTGGGAACCGTACTCCTGCGTTTCTTTGTGGACTGTGAGTCCCGTTTCTTCTCCGACTGTGATCACCGTGCGACGGTGCTGGTACGTGGGATGGTCCCCGTACGTCGTCGGATGCGGACGTTATTTTCTGTTAACTTGAGAGTCTACTCCTTCAGTGACCCTCCACTAGTCGTAGCCTTCCTGCACGCGTGTGGACCCACCAGGGAGTGGTGGAGAGACTGTCCTGAGGACGATTTTTAGACTGATTTTTGTCGGGCCCCTCGTCTGTAGCGAGAGTCCGGCTCAAGGGGAAAACCAGTTCGAGGCCAGACCAAGGACGCATGGTATATGTGTGCACACGTGGTCGGGGGCCGTTGGACACACACTGACGAGCGTTCCCCCAGCTAGTCACTTACTTTGTGGTTACTTGTTCGGTGTCCGTGCCTGTGGTAGGCGCTACCACGTCAGGCAGTTCACTTGCGGTGCGGTGTAAGACGTCAGGGGACGCTACCGACTGTGCTGCTAGTGGGAGGTACTCCTGTCGAGTCGGGAGTAACAGACTGTCAGTCAGTCTCTGTGACTTCGACCTTCAGGTTTTTGGTCTTGTCGACCATTGAGTTCCGGGTGTTTCACCGTGGCGCGTGTGTCGGTTCTCATGCCGTGAGACTAGTGCTAATAGTTTTACCGAGGTTACGTCTTGTTGTGCGGTACCAGTGACATGTTGGTCAGGGCTGCACCTTGGACAGCGTGTCCAGGTTGGCCGTGTCCTGGGAGACAGGCCTCTACGCCGTGGTTGCCGTGGATTTTTACTTCGGTAAGTGGTACTAGTGTGGTTCTGTAGCCCCCGACTGTGAGATCGGGGTGTGTTTCTGGTACCGTAGGAGTAGCTGTAGTGCCGAGTTTTGACCGGCCACTGGTTCGTTGTTCCTGCTGTCGTTGTAGCTTTCTTTCCGCTACCGCCGTTGTTTCTGGTTGGGGTTCCGTGGGATCCCTGCTGAGTCTCTATTTTGGAGACTCATTCCCTGCTTTTCAGGTGTGGCGGTTCTTCCTCGAGGTTCGAGGGTGCGGTATGGGGGTTCTCAATTGCCAGCTCGCCGGGCCAAGTGTTCACTTGGCATGTGGTACGTTTCATTACTTTAGACTATACTTCTGTTGGACAGGACTCTGTTGTAGTAGTTGTTATTTATTTCTGTTAATTGTTGAATTATCCTGCTTTATTTCCTATTTTTTTGTGCCTCCACCCTCCTTTCAGCCCTTCCGAGCCCTCCCGGCTCGTGGGCGAGGTTCGAGTCTCGGGTTATCGGGCCTTCCCGGTAATCGGATTCTCGGGTCGTTGTAGCTGTGTTCGAGGAATCTGCAGCGAGGTCAGGTGGCTGGTGTGGATTGTTCGTGATAAAGTGTCCATGAGCGTGCTCTGAGGGAGCTGTTGTCGAGTCTGGTCACCCCAGCTTGAGGTTATCCCGCCCCTGAGGTGTTTAGATCGTGGTTTAAGGTGGCATAGTGGGTAGTCTGATCGAAAGGTGCGCTCGGGTGAGCGGAGGATCGTCTCGGTGAGCTGCTGATTTTCAAGCATGATGTCCTAGTCATGTTCTGTGGCGTCAGAAATGACGTGTCGGTCCCGATTATGTTATGGATTTCGAGGCAGGATTGGGCAGAGATGTCCCAGTAAATTCTTACTCCTGCGCTTCTGCGGGTGAATGGGTTGTGTTTGCCCTGGATTTGACTTGAGTTGTGAAGGTTCTACAGCGAGTCCAAGACTCGAGGATGAGCGTTGACGGTTGCCGATTATGACTCGTGTTACGACTCTTGGCGTAGCGTGTTGCAGTTCGAGGAATTGCAGTGGTGGTGCATCGCGTGATGCTGTGAATATCGTCCCGTGAGACACTAGGCGATTGTTGTCGGAGGTGCTGGCCTGACGGAAGTGATGATTTTCTTGGTGTTGTTCCTAGCATGTGCAAGCTCGAGGTCAGGTCAAGCGTGGAGTTTCTCTGATTGGTCGGAGGAGTGTTGGTTTCTCCTTTGGTTGAAGAGATTGTGTTTGGCTAAGGTTCGTCATCTTGCATTGTGTGGACGGATTGGTTGGCCTTTGCGTGCCAAGGAGTCCGTGTGAGACATGTTCCGTGCTTTGGCAAGGTGGTTGCCTGTGAGAAGTCGTGCCCAATTCCCTTGCTGTGTGAGGGTGTGTTGGCACTGCACCGTAAGGATGAGTGCCGGTTGGGCGGTGTCCGCGAGAATTCTTAGCTGGTGTAGGTATTTTCTGATGTGTGGCGGTTCGGAGCCTGTAGAGTTGCAAAGGATTGCCAGTTTTGGGAGAATCCGTGCTTGGGGTTTGAGGTAATGGATCTTTCATCACCCTGTTTTCTGAGGTTGGCCAGCCGAGTTGTAGATTGTCGGGATGGCAAGTCCTGAGTTGCTGTGTTGGCTGTGCGTGTGGATCAGAGTGGCGCAGCGGAAGCCTGATGGGCCCATGACCCACAGGTCCAAGATCGTAGCGTTGGCTGCTACGAGCGAATTCCGGAGGTTGCGTTGAGCATCGGAGGATTAGTTCCTCGGTGTGAGACGTGTTGTTGCCGTGCCATTGCTCGATATATTATTGCTCTTGGCACGGGCATGACGGAGTGTTGGGGGAAAATCTTGGCAAGTGTGCCGCATGAGTACCCTGTTCATGTGATGGAAGCCGTGTCGGGTGTCGGTGCTAGACCCGAATAGGGTTGTTGAGGATGTCGTCTGATGGAGGTCGAGGACGTGTTGGTCAGAGTCTGTGGCTTGGTGCCCGACTTGTAATGGAGATTGTGTCCTCGGATGAGATCGTGTTTTGAGGAAGTGACCTCTGACAGATTATGGGTCCCAGTTGGTAACTGTGAGTGGCTAGTGAGCCTAACAGTGTGATCGACCGCAGCAGCGTCTGTAGATTATGGTCGTGTCGGACTGTGGCGGACATGACCCAACTGTGTTGAAATCTGTGCCGTTTGGAGACCCATGTGCATTGGTCGCGACGTCGTCGACCAGGGTGTCGTGGGTTTGGATGGCACTTTTCTCCCCTAGAGACGTGTGCCATGAATTGTTCCGGTGGTGTCCCGTGGCTCTGTGATAAGGGAGGAATCGGGATTGGCAGGTGTCCACTCGGATAAGTTGAGATATGATTCGATGAGACAAGACGGAAGAGTGATGCCTGTGGTAGGAGGTCCTTGATGGGACGTGGGCGTTGGAGTGGTTATCCCTGGTCTGGTGACTAGCATGGGCGGATTTTATTGTAAGTCTGAGTCGAGCGAGGTGATGACTGAAGACTCCTGAGTCTTGTTTTTGGTTTCATCGTGCTCTCCTGAGAGGGTTGAGTTGGTGCGATGATCAGGATCAGATGCGGTGTACGAGAGGAGTTCAGCTCGAGATGTAGTAATTGTCTGTGTGTGAGTCAGCGGATGGCCTATCAAGATTTGGAATGTGCCCTTCAGACCTGGTGTAGGACCAAGAAAGGCAGAAGAAGTTGAGCATGAGGAGGGTTTCCGTTGACGAGTAGTTGGTGACCGGCTTATGGTCTTTCACAGACAGAAGATGCTGGTGGTTGCCCATCGTGAACGGTGAGAGCCGTGTGCAAGTGAGGCCTTTGGTGGCCGTTTCCGTGATGTGTTTTCCGGATGGGACCTGGGCCTTGTCAAAGTTTATCTTCTGGCAGAGTTGGTCCGGTGCTATTGTGAGCGCTTGGCTTGCCAGGTGCGAGCCGGTGGAGACTCTGTATTGGTTGTTCCCTGGAGCAGGGTGTGAAACCAGTCCGCTGGTTGTACAGTAGATGTGTGAATTATCCGCCGACCATAGGATGGATCAGTAGCTGGTTCTCGTGACGAGGACTGTGTCTCCTCGGTGGGCGAGATGGTGGCAGCGGTGCCATGATTGGTTTTCCTTGCGACTGAGGTGATGCCAAACTGTGTCCTTTGGAGTATGCATGCTCTGATGGCCGGTGCGCGGCATGCTGAGCGAGGAGTTCTTCGTGATTGTAGTCTGACTGTGTCCCTCAGGATCCGTGTTTTCGAAAGAATCAAAGATTTTCTGTGTTGGGGCTCTGACAGCGTTGTCAGTTGGTTAACGTGTTCTTCCCCTGTGACTTGGTGCAAGTCCAAAATTTTGAGGATGAAATTTATTTAAGGGAGGAGGGCTGTAATGTCCCGGATTTTTTAGATATTTTTCAGATCATTTTCGTGGGTCTCGGAGTGTATTTTGTGCTTTATACGTGTTTTTTCCTAATGTGCATTCGGAACTCTGTGCAGGGCGAACTGTGGTGTTCTCTGACTACGGGACAGTATCGGCGCGTTGTGCTCCTCCCGAGGATCGCGGAGGTAATTTTTAGTATTTTTCTGAATTTCTAAAATTTTTGGATTTTTCTATATATATTAACATTCTTTTCTCTCTCTCCATCTCTCATTTCTCTCATCCCTCCCTCTCTCTTCTCACGCTCTCTCCTCTCTCCCTCTCTTCTCCGGCGGTCGATGGAGGCACACAGGGGCGAGGCGACGAGGATCGTGGGGCTTCGAGCGGCGAGGATGGAGCGAGGATCGCGATGGTGGAGGCGATTTGTGGGATCGCGAGCCGACGGAGCTTTAACTGCGTTTTCTTCGCGGATCGGCGTCCACGGCACGTCAAATCTTCAATGGAGGTAGGGAGATGGATCCCCAACTCGTGTACTTCCTTTCCCACGATTTTGGTAGGCCGTGGTGAGCCGAGCGGGCTTATTTGAGCATTTTACGGAAAATAGATATTTTTGGGGAGTGAGCCAGATCTAGCATTTTAACCGCATTTTTGGGGTTTAAATAGGTCCTCTCGGTGCTAGAGAGGCTGGGGACTAGTTTCCCCTTGTTTTCCCCTTCACGTGGGCGTGAACAGGGCGTGGAATGGAGTTTTCCATTGAACTCGCTATTTTTAGGTTTTCGGAATAGAAACGGTCCGAACAGGAACCGTTATTAGGTGAGGCGGCCCTGAGGGAGGCCGCTATTTGTCCGTCTCACCGTGTTTTGGGGCTACGGTCCTGTGATAGACCGCTACGCCTATCTTAGCGGTCTAAGGTAGACAGTTTTCCTGGATGGGCGGCCATGGTTTGGCCGCCACTCGCCCCTTATGTCGGTTGGCTAGGCGGTCGTGCGATAGACCGTCTGGCGTGTTTTGCGGTCTGGTGTGAACTGCCTGGGTCCAGTGGCGGCCTATCGGCCGACCGTTTCCCTATGAGGGTCAGCGCGACCCCCGAGGGCGAGTGTTGACCATGAATGAGCCTTTTTGCTTTGCGGTCACGGGATGACCGCTGTAGACACGCCATTCCTGACGTCTCCTGAACAATCTCATATCACTATACAACGCCCCGCGGCGGCTTTCGCATTTTGAATCACTTGAGTGCTTCCTTTTCTTGGGTCTTCTTCTGCCTTTTTCGGCATCCGGAATCGTCTCGTCGCAGCATTCGGACGGCATCAACACCAGTCAGACGCATCGGAAGGTTCCGAAACCAGGAAGGGTGTCTGTCGGGCGGTTGCCAACGCCTTGTCTGAGGACCCAGGCGGGTCTTCATGGGGGCGTCCAGGCTCCTGGACGCCCCCATTATTTTTATTTATTTTTCAAATCCAAAAAAATAAAAATATATATATTAATTGAGGCGTCCAGGCCCCTGGATGCCTCCATTAAAACAAAAATATAAAATATAAAATGCCAGTTGGCATAAAAAAATAGAACAAAAAAATAAAAATATATTTTCTTGGAGGCGTCCAGGCCCCTGGACGCCTCCATCAACTCACTCACGGGGCCCCGCCCACCGATCCACCGATCGACGGGTTGTCGTGTGTGAAAGAATCCAAATTGTGGAGACGTCCAGCCAGCTGGACGCGCCCATTTCCAAATCACGGGTCGCCGCTCCAAAACCACACGTTGTGTTAAACCGCGTGCGACTTTCGGTGGAGTTCGGTGGGACTTATGGAGGCGTCCGGGAGCCTGGACGCCTCCATGAAAATATTTGAAAAAATGAATAAAAATAGAATAAAATATCTTTTTTACCCTGATGGAGGTGTCGAGGGTCCTGGACGCCTCCACCCTCCGGAGCCCTATAAATAGAGACCCACCCCCTCAATTCTGAGGGAGCTTCTAAGAGATCCGATAGGCTGCCGGAGCCCAGAGGCTACCGGAGTCATTTCTAACCCGTGAGGTCTTTTGTAGGTGGAGCTTCCGCCGGCTTCTCGGGTGCCCACGCTCGCGAGAGGAAGGTCGTCTTCATCCACCGCGCTTCCACGTCGTCCCTACGCTGCCGGAGCTCCGCCGGATTTCGCCATCGGCACATCCAATCAGCCAATCCTTTCCTTTTCTTCGTAGTTCTTTTGCATTCATCATCTCGCATCCTCTATCCCCCTTCATAAGGGCGCCTCTTCTTATATACTTTTTACATCCATCATCTCATTTTTCTCCTACTCGAGTCCGAGAGGGGTTTAAAACCACACCAACCAGGTGTGTGTCCTGCCGCGATTTCGTTATTTTCATCACAAGGGATTGATACTACACTGCTATTTCCTAATTCTATTTATCTACTGTCTGTTGTTTTGTAAGGGTAACTAAAGAAAGCCCTCTCCGTCGGCCGGCCGAAGGGGGAGGAAGAAACAACCCGCCATCTCCCGCTCTTGAGGTAGGCGCGATCACTTTCTTTATTTTGGGGTCTTTTGGCCCCTGGCGATCACATCATGTTCTCGAGGCCGCGGCGAGTCACTTCCCCAATGGCCGTTTAAATTCCCATTGTTATATTTTTTTTATATTTTATTATATTCTTATCTATTCATATTCTCGAGGCCGCGGCGAGTCACTTCCCCAATGGCCGTTTAAATTCCCGTTCTTTATATTCTCCTTATATTCTGTTATATTCTTATCTGCTCATATTCTCGAGGCCGCGGCGAGTCACTTCCCCAATGGCCGTTTTAATTCTTGCTATTTGATTTTTGCACCATTCCCGTCCCCCCGAGGCCGCGGTGAGTCTCTTCCCGCTATGGCCGTTTAACCCCCATATCTTGCTATATTACATTTATCCCGCTCGCCCCGCCGGAGCAATCTCCCGTGGTGGCCCATTCACTTTTCTCTTATTTCTGTGTTGCAGCAAACAAAAGGAGCCCGCGCGCTCTGCGTCTTCTTTGCTCCTCGAACCGCGTGACGTCGCTCACAGATTGGCGATCACGGTGGGACCTCTACTGCTTCCTTTTGGGTACCCTTGCAAGTTCGGCACCGTCCGTGCCTCTCCACCTTGGCGCCCTCGCGCGCCCCCGTTGTGCTCACGGCAGCACTGTCAGTTGTGATTGGTTGGGTGTTTATTATATGTTTGTTATTTCTGTTGTTTTCTTACTCTATATCTCTGTCCGCATTCCATTGCATACTTCCATCCCTCTTTTATATCCTTTTTCATTTTTTCTAAGGATCACCCTTTCCCGGTGAAGGAAGGACTCTCCGTTTGAGAATTCCTCTCAACGGACTAGAATCTCCTCCACTGGGACCTCCGTAAGTCCCCGACATCGAAGAATATCCTCTTCGTTCACTGGGCTGGTTGTACCATTGAAGTTCCCCGGAATTAGTGATCCCATTCGTGGTGAGACGAGAGACCCTAGCTGACACGGCGGTGAAACAAAAATAAACTAGGGTCCCTATTTTGTGTGAACTTCGGATCTCGCTAAAAACACAAAAAAATCATCAAAATCAAAACACAAAAAAGGCGTAAAGGCATCAACTTGTTTGATAATCTCTGCTACCTACTTACTAGTGTATGTTTTTGCGTTCTGGGAAAACTGTGAGCATGGCTCACGAGTCTTTTGAGGAGAACCACCCTAGTCGTGGTTTGTCAACCGACCCGCGCGTCTATGCTATGGACTCGGGTCCTTCTCATGAGCCATCGCATGAGGTACAGGTTATTGCCGGGGACACATCCCCACCACAGGATATCTCTTCCTTATTGGGCGTCCTCGCCAACACGGAGCTTACCTCTGAACAGCTCCGGGCCTTCCAGACCATTCTAAAGGGGAAATCTGTTTCCCCTACGCCCCAGGAATCAACTCCGGCCATCGCACCTCTCCAAGAGTCCATGCAGGCCATTCCATCTCCTTCATTGGTGCAAGCCATCCAGTCTCCCTCGCCTCAAGGACAAGCGAGCCAACAACCACCCTCATTCCAGTTCCCGTCACAATCTCAAACTCCCGTTGTTCCCCACATACCGCTTCAGCCGGGGCCGACTGTCGGCGGTCCGGTAGCTCCCTCTCATTCGGGGTTCCCCCCTCAAGTCTCCGGGAGACAATTTCTCCTCCAGTGGCAAGTGCCACCTTCACCTCCAGAGGAGCTCGCCCAATCGCTCCTCAATAGGTTCAATCGCATGGACGAGCAGTTTCAAAATCTGAGAAGAATGGTGGACGTGAAAGCCACCCCGGAGGTTGCTTTGCCAATCCTTTCCGTCATTCATCTTCCTCCCTCCGAAATGCCCACGTACCGCAGATACAATGGTACCGGCAACCCTTTCATTCACCTCAAGGATTTCATGTATGAGTCCTCCTATTGGCAAAACGATCAGAGGTCCCTGGCATACCTCTTTCGGAGATCATTGGATGGTCCCGTGCTAGAGTGGTTCTATTCTTTGGAGCCCCGAGAGGCCGAGAATTTTGAAATAGTCTAGAGAAGGTTCTTGCAGAAATATAGGGATAGGGTCGGTCCCTCACTCTCCATTACCGACCTAGTGGCCGAAAAGATGAAGCCCGACGAGGATTTTGTCCGCTATGCTGATAGATGGAGGTCTCTGGCGGAAAGAATAAGGGATACCCTCTCCGAGCCCGAACAAGTGAAGATGATTGTGTCTAATGCAACCCCACAGTTCAGACACGTCCTGACCATGAATAAACTTACTACAATGGAGGAACTCTATGAAAGGGCCCTGTACATCCAAACCCAGTTAAAAGACTCCCCCATTATGAACATGTTTGAGTCACCGAAGTGCAAAGTGGTCAGAAAGACAGGCGCTGGTGTCTCGGGCGGAGCCATAGAAGGGGTCGTGACAAATGAGCAAGTGGGTGCGGTCAATAATGCCAACTATGCAGTCAACCCAAGGCCTCCACAAATGCCCCGATTTCCCCTCCAACCAGGTCCTTTCCCTCTTTGTCCTCCACCCCAAAATAATCCACCCCAGGATAATATGCCTCCATTACGTCAACCCCAATAACAACAACCACAACCTCAGCAACAACAACCACCACTTCAGTACAACCAAGT
Source organism: Amorphophallus konjac (assembly GCA_022559845.1). Lineage (NCBI taxonomy): Eukaryota > Viridiplantae > Streptophyta > Magnoliopsida > Alismatales > Araceae > Amorphophallus > Amorphophallus konjac. The sequence continues at coordinate 390,590,600 of CM040122.1, forward strand.
TCCACCCCCGGGGAATTATGGTCCCCAACAGCAACAAAGGAGGCCGATCGGTCCCAAGAGAGCCTACTATCCACCGTTGCCTGAAACTCTGGCGGATATCTTCAATGCCCTCATGGCCTCAAACATACTTGTGCTACCCAGGGAAAGGCCAGTGTGGCCCCCGAATGTTGATACCTCCAAATACTGCGTCTACCACAGGCAGCCAGGACACACAATAGATTACTGCTTCCATTTCAAAGATTACATCCATGATATGAATGATGAACATCAAATAGATTGGGATGAAATGAGACGATACGTCGCCGCTCTCAAGGCTAGGAGACCTCCTCATAGGCCACAGCAGCAGTTACAATAGCAGCAGTTACAACAGTAGTAGCAGCAGCAACCACAACAACAACAGCAGCCTCAGCACGCCCCACAACAACAGCCCAACATGGGCATAATCCAGAATCCATTACCAGAGCACCAACAGCCCAATCACCAGGTCAACCCCATCTCCTCCTTCCCGGAAGTCGGGAGAGAGTAGGTGTGGCATCCGAAAAGTACCTCTATTCTTTCTTCCTCCAACCATATCATCATGCAACACCCTCGCCTTGCCCGGGTAGCACCTCTCTTTCACAAAGCCGCGTCAGTATCGCCTTCACCATTTCCACTACCATTACGCCCTCTCATCCGCACCCCGATCTCCTATCAACCGACACTCTCCACTACGCCTTCACACCCTCTCATCTTCTCTCACTCCCCCACTTTCATCACCTCTACCACATTTACCCCTACGCCTTATAAACCCCTTATCATCCGTCAACCATACATAACCCCGTCTTTCTCTACCATATCACCACTAATGCCTTCAAAATCACTCATTACCCATCACCCACCTCAAAATCATTACCCGCTTCAAGCCCTACCCACTTCTACTTTGTCTCCACCTCCACCTTCCAGACCCCTTATCCTCCATAATCAGTGTGATATCCCCTCTACCTCCACCATGCCTCCACCTAACAAACCCCTCACCAGAATCCCTGCTCCCGTCATCACCCCTGCTTCATCAACCATTCCTCCACCACTCCCCCTCAAATCCCTATTAAAACCCACTTCTACCCCCACAGAGGTACAAAAGCCGCAGGCAATGGTGCTCCGGAGTGGAAGGATTTTCCACAGGGTTTTCCCCCACAACAGTCAGAATCCTGAACAATCTCAGCCAGAGAAGGATGATGGAGAACAACCAGAAAGAGCTATCCCTAGAATACAGTATGATCTATTGAAACACTTGGACAAGACACCTGCTCGGATCTCCATCCTAGAGCTACTTCAAAGATCCACATCCCACCAGGCGGCCTTGATGGACTATCTTCAAAAAGTCATGGTTAATGAAGACCTCCCCGCGGAGAAGATTTCGACCGTCCTGACCCCAACAGACACACAACCGGCCATCATGTTCCACAACTACGAGCTCGCTCCCAAGGAAGCTCGGAAATATGCATTGTGCATTTCAATAAAAATTAATGGGGTATCCATAAACCCGTGTCTTGTGGACACGGGTGCGTCCATAAATGTGATCTCCATGGACACCCTTCAGTTGTGTGGGGTCAACGAGGAACAAATAAGACCTTCCTCGATCACGGTCACGGCTTATGACAATAGCAAAAGGCCGCCGCAGGGGATGATTATTCTGAAGGCAGAACTAGGCCCTATGTCAGTTCTCATGGAATTCCATGTCCTCGACATGGACCCCACATTCAAGGCTATACTGGGTCGCCCCTACATTGAAGCCATGGATGCTGTGCCTTCCACCAACCATCAGTGCCTGAAGTTTCCTTACAATGGGAGGATTATTAAAGTGGTCAGCACACCTGTCCTTCACACAGTGGATGCTATCAACACCTCTCTGCCCTCTGTTTGGCTGTCTCATCGGCCCATATTGTCACTACTGGACGTACGTGATTCATCTCACGTTCCACTAGCACCAAAGGAGCCGGTCAGGGCAACCGCAACATCATGTCTCCCTTTTCACTCCAAAGGTTGGGAGATTTTGAGGAACATCGGCTATCAATAGGGTAAAGGTCTGGGCGCATAGTCACAGGGTAGGCTCAAACCGCCAAAGGAAATTAGGCCGAACCGCAGGTTTGGCCTAGACTTCAACGGACCGTTCAAGGCGGATTGGAAGCCCCTCACATGGACTCTATCAAACCACTTCAATAGAGGGCCCGTTGTTCAGATGGGAGATTACCCACGAGAAGCATATGGGGGATCACATGCTGTATATTTGGCTGAAAAATGTCTGAGGATCACCAAAAGAGGCAAGATCAAAGATCTGGAATGCGAGTGGAACAAATGGTTCGACATACGGGACATTTCCATTGCACTAGAAAGGATGTTCTCGTCTCCGCAGCTTGAAGGACCACCATTGATCTCCGGAATACCAGAGAATATTACCACTCTTGCCAAGGTCCAAACTATCCTCGTTCTCGCCAGAAGGACCCTGTCATCGACGGATCTTCATCCGTCCTCAACATTGCCGTCGACGGCTCATTAGCCGCCATCTTCTCCATCCACTCGTCTCAGCCTTTACTCATATTTTCTTCCTGGGCCAGACAGTTGTCTGATGATCTTCCCAGGTCCCCTTCTTTGCTTACATACCTACGCGGGCTTTTCAACCCGCGCCAGGTCTTCAACCATGATCTGCTTTATGAGCCTCGCAATCCTCTAGCTATAACCACTTTTCTCTCTCCTCCGATCTCTTTTCACTGTTTTGTCATCAAAAATGAAAACGAAAAAAAAAACGTCAATTTTCAAACTCCTCAACAACACATCTTCGTTGAGGAAACCTCATACATCTCCCACGGGTGCGTCCCGCCCTGCGGACCACCCGTCCAAGGTCCGATGAGCGATCTTTTCTACCCCTCCTCTGAGGGTCTTCTCCTGTACATTCTACACCATCCTCTTCGTCTTCCTCTTCTTCTGTAAATATTGTTAGTCAATCAAAGAATGATAGGTTAAGGGTAGTACCTAGGAAGAAATCCAAGGGTAGGCAGATCCCTCGTCGATTCCTTCTGGATTTTACCGCCAGGTGTCAAGCCCTCCTTGCCATCCCCCAGTTGTTAGAAAATCCCATCCGGCTACCGGAAATAGAATGTGAGGGCGACTGTGCATTTGATGAAGGGTATGGAGTCTACGATATCACGGATGAAGAATGCCCCACTGACGATGAGGGTGAAGAATATGAGGATGCGGCGGGCGCATACGCTAGTAAAATAAAGAGATTCGACGAGCCGTCAACCGCCGTAGAAGAATCCACCAAAGAAGTCAACTTGGGAACTGAGGAAGACCCTAGGATCATCCTCATAAGTGACAATCTACCACCCTCTGAAGAAGAGGTATTAATTGAAGTTCTCAAAGAATATAAGGACACGTTTGCATAGAGCTACGAGGATATGCCGGGTCTGGATCCAACCTTGGTCGAACACCGTTTAACCTTAAAACCAGGGTCCGTCTCGGTAAAACAAAGGTTAAGGCGTTTCCACCCTCAAATGGCTTTGAAAATGAAAGAAGAGGTCGATAAGCTCCATAAAGCAGGTTCATTAGAGTCGTCCTTTATTCTCAATGGGTGGCGAACATTGTCCCGGTCATGAAGAAAGATGGGAAAGTCAGGATTTGTATCGACTTCCGGGACCTTAACCGCGCGTGTCCAAAAGATGATTTTCCCTTACCTCACATTGATGTGTTGATTGATAACACGGCAGGCTACGAAACCCTCTCATTCATGGATGGATTTTCAGGATACAATCAAATTCGTTTGGCAGAAGAGGATCAGGAAAAGACGTCATTCACTACCCCTTGGGGAATATATTGTTACGTGGTCATGCCGTTCGGATTAAAGAATGCTGGAGTTACTTACCAAAGAGCTATGATGGCCATATTTCATGACATGATGCACATATACCTGGAAGTGTATGTGGATGACTTGTTGGTGAAATCAAGGACCAGGATGGAACATCCAGAAGTTTTGGCTAAGGTCTTGCAGAGGTCAAGGCAGTTTCAATTGAAAATGAACCCGAAAAAGTGTGTGTTTGGTGTGTCGTCAGGTAAATTACTGGGGTTCATTGTGAGTAAAAGAGGGATCGAGATAGATCCCGACAAAACTAAGGCTATCAGGGATATGCCGCCTCCCAAGAATTTGGGGGAAGTCTGAGATTTAATCGGGAGGTTGCAGTTTATTCGTCGGTTTGTGTCCCAACATTCACAAAGGTGTAGACCTCTCTACGAGTTGACCAAGTCAGGAGTAGAATTCCACTGGAATTCTAAATGTCAGAAAGCTTTTGAAGGGTTGAAGGAATATCTGGCTAGTCCACCCGTTATCATTCCACCCAAACCAGAAAAACCTCTGATCCTTTACGTCTCAGTCTTGGATGACTCCGTGGGAGCCGTCCTCGCACAAGCTGATGAAGAAGGAAAGGAACGGGCAACCTATTACTTGTCCAAACTTCTCAATCCCTGTGAGCAGAAGTACACCGTCATGGAGAAAACCTGTGCTGCCCTCGTTTGGGTAGTGCAAAAATTGAAGCACTACTTCTTGGCTCATGAGGTCCACTTGATTGCTCGAATGAATCCTATCAAATTCCTTCTGGAGAAATCCATCCTTACGGATAGGCTAGCATGCTGGCAAAGTTTTCTCTCTCAGTTCGACATCACCTACATCCAGCAAAAGGCGATTAAAGACTATGCTATAGCCGAGCATCTCGCTCACCATCCTCTTCCCAAGTTCGATCCCGTCCAATCAGAGTTTCCAGATGAGGAATTAATGTCCGTCAACCAATCAGATGAGCCAATGTGGACGCTATATTTTGATGGAGCTCTGAATTCTCAAGGGAGAGGAATCGGCGTCACCCTCCTATCGCCTGAAGGCCTCACATTCCCATTGACATACCAGCTCAAATTTTCAGTTACCAACAATATAGCCGAATATGAGGATCTTCTAGCTGGCGTAGAACTCGCTCATTCTTTTCGTATCACTGAGTTGCGAGTCGTAGGTGATAGTCAACTCATCCTTCGTCGGGTGCTCACTAAATATCGCACTCGCGATCCCAAACTTAAGCCATACCAAGAACTCACTGCTGCCTTTGCCAAACTGTTCACCAAACTGATCTTTGTTCATGTCCCTCGTCATCAGAATATTCTCGCCGATGCCCTCACCTCGTTGGCATCATCCATAAGGTTCCCTCTAGGAAGATGATTTGAGTCCATTTCCATCTACAAACTTCACGCCCTTGCAATTGATAATGCTTCCTACGTAAGTATCAAAGACAGGATAGCAAGGAAGATCCTGCAGGAATATATCCTTGAGAAGAGGGAAATCATGTTGGCAGAGGCTGAAGAAGAACTGGCTGATGAAGAGAAACCATGGTTCTATGAAATCGTCAAATACTGTCAAGATCAGTCTTATCCTGAAGGGGCCACCACAGAGGACAAGAAAGCCATAAGAAGGGTGGCTCAGAAATACACATTGGTTGGAGGTCTACTCTATAGGAGGACCCTTACTGGTATTCTGTTAAGATGTCTTGGTGACGATGAGGTTTAAAAATGTGTAGAGGAGACGCACTCGGGTGTGTGCGGTGGCCACGTGAATAGTCAGATGCTCGTCAAGATGATCATTTACTAAGGCTTTTATTGGCCCACTATAGAAGAGGATTGTGTTGTCTATATCCGTAGGTGTGTCAAGTGTCAACTTCACGCCGATAAAATCCATTCACCATCTTCCTCACTTCATCCAATATCCTCCCCGTGGCCTTTCTCCATGTGGGCATTCGACATCATTGGTCCCCTAGGTGATCCCAATTCCCTCACCAAGCAGAAATATTTCATCCTTACTGCGACGGAATACTTCACCAAATGGGCCGAAGTCGAAGCTTATGCGGAAATCAAGGCGTCAACAGTCTGCAAGTTCATCATGAAGAACATCCTCGCCAGATTCGGCGTCCCAAGCACAATCGTCACCGACAATGGGCCACATTTCATTTCTCAGGACCTATACGACCTCTGCAAAAGGTACGCAATTGCATTGCATCATTCATCACCTTATTACCCACAAGGTAACGGCCAAGCGGAGGCCACCAATAAAACATTACTCAAAATCATCAAAAAAACCTGCGAGTCTAGTAAGTTTTCAGACTGGCCAGAAAAACTTATCGAAGCCCTATGGGCCTATCGCACTTCAATCCGTACCCCCACTGGGCAGACTCCATTTACCCTTACTTATGGTATGGAAGCAGTAGTCCCGTACGAGACTCTGATCCCTTCTCTCAGGGTACAATTCGATGAGGAATTTTCCCTCGACGATCGTCGTAATTCACTTCTCGCCCAGTTGGAACTCTTGGATGAGAAGCGGCTGGCCGCTGCCGAGCATGCGCGTGTGTATCAAAATAGACTCGCTCACTTTTACCAAAAGAAAGTCGTTGAGAGAAAATTCAAAGTCGGTGAGATGGTCGTAAAAAGAATTTTTGTCAAACCTGGAGGTCCGCGTTCTAAGCTCCAACCCAATTGGGAAGGACCATTTGTAATTCAAGCCGTGTACCCTGGCAACGCCTACAAGCTAATCAACGCCGAAGGGACCGAGTTATCCCACCCTTGAAATGGGCTTTATCTTAAGAAATACTACCCTTAGCACAAAACAAAAAAATGATGAAAAGATAGAAAACATCAAAAATAAAGAAATATTGAAAACCACTAAAAATATGGAAAATTCAAAATGCCAATGTCTGGTGGTCACCATGTAGTCAAGTCACTGCATCTAACCTTCATGTTAGGATAGGACCCATTAAGGCTTGGTAGGCACCGGGTCTTGGTTTGCCAGAACCATGGAGATCCCTGTCCGACCACGTCGGCCTATGCTCGCTCGAAGGAAGCTAACATGTGCTCACTTATGTATTTTATTCTTAAAAAAAAAGTCGGTAGCATCACCTACGGTGGGGCCCCACTCAGAAGATCTCCAGAAGCTGTAATCTTTATTCTTTTCTCTTCGACCAAATGAGACAGTCGGCGCCCTTAAAACGCTGAGCATGAGAAATCGAAACTCAAACCCCAAGGGCAAGAGTAGGATCCATTTCCTCGAGCATCGATCAGAGCACGAGAAGAGGGCAGTGTCCCCGCAGGCACACGAAAGGGAGCCCACAAACGTCAAACGACTATATCTCCCTCACAAGAAGAAATACAAAATCAAAATCAAGAGCCTGGTCGTGACCGTGCCTGATGCGATAAATGGAACCCCTCAAAGTAAAAGTTCGAATCTAAAAAAGGGGGGGGGCTATGGAATGTAAATGCTCGAGATTTGGTCTGAAGTTATCCGAAAGGAAAGAGTTAAATGGACCCTTATTGGCTCACCGGGTTAACGGTTTTACCGATCCTCTCAGGAGGTTTATGCCCTACACTCTTCCTTCTCCCTCTAAAGATGAAGGTTCGATGGAGTTTCTAAAGGGCGAAACCCGCCAAGGTCTGCGACCTTATTTTAATATACACATTTGGTTGCCTACTTTGAAAAGTAAAAGCTATCGCTGTGAAGGAGTCTTCGTGTTTCTGACTGGTCAAGACCCATGTTTACCGCCTTGATGTCTTCTTGCTTAACCTTGGGCTTAAGCCAATGCAAGCGTGTCACCTATGGGTGCGACGGCGTCTGATTTCGGGTCAGCATCGCGCAGTTGGTCGTTAGGGTTCCAGGGTGTTCCATCATATACCATCTAGAGTTGTAAGGAAACAGACCTGGGTCGGGCAAATCATTTACCTCAAACATCTTTTGGGTGAATCCATGTGGTCGGAAGCGACCGAGAGCCTAAGCATGGCATGACGGTATTGTCATCAGGGTAAGTCTTAGCCGGCGGGATCATCATTCGAGGGGTCTAGAGGCCCAAATCAACCAAGATGTGCACTTAGAATACCGGGAGGTAAGTAGAAACCCCTGTTCTCACATAGGTTAGGTGCCATTTGGATGCTTGCCAGGCGTTAGCAACAAAAAATTGAAATGATAAAAATAACAAAAAAGGAGAAAAGAGAAAATGTACATATTTGTAAACAAATTGTTTTGTTGAATACAACAAAACAAAAAAAATGCCAAATATAAAAAGAAAAATAAATCAATTCTGCATGATTGCATTAGTATGCAGCATTTCACTTTAATATCGTTTGCATTCGCATACTTGTCTATTGCATCCATCATCACCACATCTTTCCCTTGCCTTCGTTAATAAAGGCTTGGCCCCTTGACCAGTTATCAAGGACAGTCACAGTGACCATTTGCTTATTGAGCAAGGGGCCAAGTCAGAACAGAAATTCTGATTTGTTTGTTTCAGTGATGTGTGCAGGGATTCAGGCAACAGAAGTAAAGGTGAAAACCAAACAAACCGAACCTTGTATTTTATTCTAAAAATCAAAAAAATTACATCAAGTTCCGCCCTCTCTCTCTGCATTACTCGTCCCACTACTCTCCGGGCAAAACGCTCTCAAAGGTGTTACCCAACTACGAAAAGCGGTACTCCTACCGCTCTGTACTCCCCTTCCTATTCCCACACCCCGACGTTGATCCACGGAAGCAGCAGAGAAGCTACCAACACGAAAGTCACGCTCTCGTGCTCTTCAGTAGCGCTCCTCACCATCTCTCAGCCACTGTTCAGCTAGACCAAGGCTGGTTTGGAGTTCGAACAACTGGGCGTCCATGGCCCTTCGTTCCTCCCTTTTAGTCAATCTGTTGGCTCTTTTTCTCTTTGCGTCTCTTTCTCTCTCTGCCCGTTCTCTCTCACGGTCTTCCCTCTCCAACTGGAGAGTGATCCTCAGTTCAATAACATCCCTGGAAGAGTCGTCATCTGGACTACGCTGTAGTTCCCCCTCCAGCTCTGCTATCCTAGCCGCCCTCTGCGCAGCTTGGGCAAGCACGTCTTCCGTCTCCTTTTCCTGCCAGATGTACCATCTCAAGATACGCGGCAAGACATAAACAAGGAGAACTCAACACTGAGACTCTTACCTGTATAGAGAGCATCCCTTCTGCCTCCGCGGCACGCTGCATGGCACGAGCAAGTTGCTCGTGAAGCAAATCGAGTTCTGAGGTAGGAATCCACAAGCTGGAAGAGACACCACCTACTCCCATCGCTGAGGAAGCCGCGTCAATCTGGGCATGCTATAACCACATGAGTTAGCAGCCAACACCTGGAATCTAGGGTTTCAATTAGGAACGCGCACTGTACACCTACCGGAGCACTCAAGGCTTCACGGGCATCGCCCAATTGTTGCTCCATCTCTGCCAAGCGAGTTCGTAAATTCGCTATCATGGCATCCCGGACATCCTGCAGTCATACGAGTCAGCATTTTCACCAGAAAACCAAAAAAAAGGGAGAAAGAAGAAAAGAGAAAAAGCGGAGACCTACCTCCGCAAGTCCGCGGGGTTGGAACCGCTCTGCGTACCTTATCTTATATAGACGCAGGTAATCCTTGCTATCCCGTGCCTGCGATTCCACGATTATGCCACCCCGTTGCCAATCTTCATACTGTTCGGGGAATCGCACACGTCAGTCAATGCAGGTCGCCGGTCCCCGCGTCTTTCTCCCGACATTATGTGGCGCAGCTGAATCCTCCCATTCTTGAGCCAGTCCCAAAGTCCTCATAACCAATCGTAGCCGAAGCGGCTCGATTTCATTCAGGCAGTGCATCCACAGTTCCCGTCTAAACCGGGCACGACTTGCTAGAACCCACGGCTGGTCGGCATCGACCATGTCTGAGTAGGGTCTCCAGTTTACCATCGCTGCAGGAAACTCCTGTAGCTCCCGCCTTAGCACCATCAGTTGGTAGGTTAGGGGTGCCGCACTCATGATGGGTTCCCACCGCCTGGCTAGCGGCACCATCGCGGGTCGCCAATGCCGAGCTCTCCCCATGGGGAGGTAATACTAGCTCCACAGCTACTCGGCGCAGGTCATCAATACCTTGCAAAAATAAGAAAAAAAATACAAAACAAGCAAAATCAAAAATACCTGGATGAATGGTGTAAAACCACTCACAGCCATCTCACGATCCACTTCTTGGAACAGGCCTGGAAACAAGTGTGCCAGCATGGCAGCTCCCCAGACATAGTATCCTACTCTTTCAAGGTCTGATAGCAGCTCCAGGAAGCGACATTGGATACCGTCCCCTTTCGAGCTCAGCACCAATCTCCCCAAAAGGAAGAGGAGAAATCTCCTCAAATCTATGTTGCATCTTTCCCAGTTGCTGAAATCTGTGCAGTACACGGCACGGCATCCTATTTCCATCCTTTCCATGAACTCTTCTGAGGATTCATCGTCCCGCCGACGAGTGTCGGTGAGCCCTAATGCATCCATGAGGGACGCCCTAGCTACCGACCTATTTTTCCGACCATCTAGGTCCAAACCCAGTAACTTCTGGGCACCTTCTCGGTAGTCCGCGTAAGTGACTCCGGTCACTACCTCGCCATCCACCTTGAGGCTCGTAATTCGGACCACATCTTCCAGGCTGGACACCATGTGCCCCCAAGGCATCAAGAATGCCCTGCTCACTGGGTCCCATCTCTCACACAAGGCTTGGATCAGGACCAGGTCGAGCTGGATCGGCTCGATCCGAAGAAAGGCACCCAATCCCATCACGTCTAGCATGGCCTTCTGAAAATCCGGGAGACCCCTGTATGCGGCCACTGCTAACTCCCATGAAATGTGTGATTTCATCACACTCTGTGCGTGCATAAGAAATGGAGAAGGGTGTTGTCAAGAGGAAGAAAGAAAGAATGAGAAAAGGGCAGGAAAGCTCAGCTTACGAGTTGTGATTGGGCCCTTTCGCTGAAGTGCCCTTCGAGGTCCGAAAGCCTCCTGTAACTACTACCACTGGACCTACTTTTCTTCGAGGAGTGGGAAGATTCGCCCTCCATCCAACTCTCAAAATTTTGAACTGCTCCTCTCCCGTGAGAACTTGTGCTCCTCGAGTTAGCTCTCGATATACCTGGGAGGATAAAAGGGACAAGAATTTATAGAAATGGAAGGAGTGCAGGCCAAGATTGCCTCCATCACCTTTAATGATAGCCCTCGCGATGAGGCACCTACCATGCGGTCCCGTGTGTCACTTCACTGCTCGCACAGGGTGATTGATTGGACGAAGAATATGACGACTAGCCCCATATGTTGTCTAGGGATACCCTATCATGTTTTGGAGGACGTCCGTAAAATTTGACACAACATCCGGGAAAAGGGACTAGGGCCGTCATTATTGACTTTGATGGTAGATTCCCGTGGAAAATGGTCACAACAAGACGCGATTCTCCGCTTGGGGTGGAGTCTCGGTAGACCCATCACATGGGAACAGTGCAAAGGAGAAGAAGTGTAGGGAAGAAGGAACGCACAAGAGAACAAACAAGCAGCAGAAAATCAAATGACTCCATTCATAATTCTATATAAGCTATCATAAACACTACAATCATAGAGATGAGGCGGGTCCACTAGCTCGCCAACTCTTGCCATTATCTTCATGCTCGTCCCTCTAGGCGTCCCTCTCCTCTCCCCTGAGGTGAGGGTCCCTCAGAAGCCTCCTGGATCCCCGTGCAGTAGCACCCGCCTCGCCTCGTGGCGCCGGCTCCACAGGAATGACTCGCTGCTCCTCCCCTGGCGTGGCGAAGAAGCCACTAACGGCAAAGCAACCAGACTGGCGCAGTCGCTCCCCGAACTCTCGCGCTCTCTCGTAGCGCGTCTCCATCCCTCCTAGCCTCTGCACGACGGCCTGAAGGCCCAGCTGGAGCTCCCTCACTTGGGCCTCCAAGGCCCTCATCTCGGCCTGATCTCGCTGTCGCTCGGACCTTCTCTCGGCTTTCTCTCTCTCTGCCTCTCTCCTCGTCATCTGCAGAAGAACCCTTAACTCCAGGATGTCTGGAGAAGGTCTCTCCTCACCGCGATGTTGTAACTCTGCTACAGTCGCCACCCAGGCATCACGCTCCTCTTCCGCCCGGGCAGCCCAAGCCACCGCACCGGCAAGTTGCTCCCGGAGGGAGGCAATCTCAAGAAAAGGGGCCGAGGAACTGGAAGATGCGCCGCCAGCCACTCCCACCATCGCTGTCTGCTGGGCACGCTGGAACGAACAAACAACAGCCGTCAGCTAAGCTCCACATTTAAAAATAAAAAATGCAGCACTTAGCTTACCAGGAGCGACAGTTCCTGTAGAGTGGTGGCCAGCTACCGCCTGACCTCGGCTAATTGGGCACGCGAGCCGTTGACGTCGCGCGTATCCCCGGCTTGGGGAAGCCCCGCATAACTCTCTCTCTACTGCCGCAGGAAGTCGGCACTGTCCTGCACCAATACGCTCCCTTGTTGTCCAGGGAGATGTATGCGTCAATCCTCGAGCTTCGCCTTGCCGCGACTCTCCTTCCTGTCACGGCTCGGCTCATCTGCACTCGCCCATTCATCGGCCAAACCCGGGGTCTCTGCCATGTCCTGCATCAAGAAAGAAGGGCCTCGCGTCATAACAAGAACGCGTCTCCTATCAAGGACGCGTCCATCATTTGAGTGCAACACTCGCCGAAACCTTTTCCCCCCACGGCTCGCTTCAAAACTCAAAATTGATCAAAGGAGAAGATCCGAGGACCTACCAGACCGTGTTCACCTCCTTCCGCACCATCAGGCCCCTCGGGTCCCTCGGGGGCCCGAAGCGGCCCTTCCTCCTCCATGGACGCCGTTCCGTGCTCTTGCGTGTCCCTCCTCGAGCGAGGAGTCCCTCGTCCCTCTCCACCTTCACCATGGTCCGGCCCACCGAACTCCATCGATCGAGGGGAAGAAGAAGAAGACGGGCGAGTGAGTTTCGGCGGAAGGCGGGCTCGTTTGCGGGTAAGGCACGGGAGAAGAAACGCCGCCCGGCGCTTTAAATTTGAATTCGAGAGTTAAGACGCGTCCTCGCGCCTGGACGCGCCCAAAAGAAAGCAACAGAATCCCTCCGTGCAAAGTAGTTCCCTTCTGTCTAGGGCAAAAGTCTTGTAAGGCATGCCTCGAAACAACTTGGTGCAAGAGAAGAAGTGTAGGAAAGGAGAGGCGCTACAGTGGTCAGTCGTCAGAGTTTTGTCTAGACCCCCTTGTACTGTGGTGTGATTCTGTTATAAATCTGCTACTTTCTGAAGTTACTAACCTATGCTGGTCTGTGCAGGTTTTACTAACGGACGTCTTTGTCCTATCTACTGTCCCACCTTTCGATGGTTGGTCCCACCATGTCATGCATCATAGTATATGATACCTACGCTACTAGAACATGTCAAGGACCTTGCGGCCCGAACGAATCTGGGATTTGAGTTCCCCTTCAACAAAAACAGTGATGATCCCAGAAGAATTTGGGTTGTACGGATAGGCCGTTAACTTGTGGTAGCATGGGGACGATGGTTCCGTTCAGTGAGTTGGTGCGTGGATAAACGGGCCCCAGCCCAGTATCAGCTCACCGGGCCGGTATCCTGACCCGTTCTTAACAAGTTGACAATATTATCCTTGGCTATTTTCTATTTTAATTTGTTTTAAATTTTTATTTTAACCCAGCATGCATTCATATAGGACTTTGAATTTATTGCAGAAAATCATTCAAGTGATTCGATTGTGAAAGCCGTTGTGTTTCCATTCTTACAAATATGAGATATTCCACTCCGAATGAAATACTGACTTTTCTTGAAACGGCCCTACGCTGCTCTTCCAAAGGAGACCCTTGTTTGGACAGACTCTCAGATATTTCTTTACTTTTTATCTTGTTTGACCCACCTTGGCCGCATCACTTCCACATTGGCTGGTAACCGCTCACCAAAGGTGAAACCTGCGGGTTTATGACCCCGGTACTTCCACACCGAGAAGTTGGTCTCCTTTATTTTTTGTACCTGAGCACACATCTCACCCTCCCTTATTTGATCTCCGTCCAAGCAATCGTCAATATTTGAAAGACCTTCTTCAAGGTCGCCTCATTGAAACTTCAGGAAAGATTTCAAACAGTAACGTCAAAAGCGTGTCTCATCACACCTTGGCATCAACTTATCAGTCCGCTCCCACTTCATTCCACTCCACTTCGATACCATTCCACTACGTGTCGCTCCCTTGCAAAGCAAACACCAAGGCGGGGCAGCTGTAGACACGCCATTCCTGACGTCTCCTGAACAATCTCATATCACTATACAACGCCCCGCGGTGGCTTTTGTATTTTGAATCACTTGAGTGCTTCCTTTTCTTGGGTCTTCTTCTGCCTTTTTCGGCATCCGGAATCGTCTCGTCGCAGCATTCGGACGGCATCAACACCAGTCAGACGCATCGGAAGGTTCTGAAACCAGGAAGGGTGTCTGTCGGGCGGCTGCCAACGCCTTGTCTGAGGACCCAGGCGGGTCTTCATGGGGGCGTCCAGGCTCCTGGACGCCCCCATTATTTTTATTTATTTTTCAAACCCAAAAAATGAAAAAATATATATTAATGGAGGCGTCCAGGCCCTTGGACGCCTCCATTAAAACAAAAATAAAAAATATAAAATGTCAGTTGGCATAAAAAAACAGAACAAAAAAATAAAAATATATTTTCTTGGAGGCGTCCAGGCCCCTGGACGCCTCCATCAACTCACTCACGGGGCACCGCCCACCGATCCACCGATCGACGGGTTGTCGTGTGTGAAAGAATCCAAATTGTGGAGACGTCCAGCCGGCTGGACGCGCCCATTTCCAAATCACGGGTCGCCGCTCCAAAACCACGTGTTGTGTTAAACCGCGTGCGACTTTCGGTGGAGTTCGGTGGGACTTATGGAGGCATCCGGGAGCCTGGACGCCTCCATGAAAATATTCAAAAAAATGAATAAAAATAGAATAAAATATCTTTTTTACCCTGATGGAGGTGTCCAGGGTCCTGGACGCCTCCACCCTCCAGAGCCCTATAAATAGAGGCCCACACCCTCAGTTCTGAGGGAGCTTCTAAGAGATCCGATAGGCTACCGGAGCCTAGAGGCTACCGGAGTCATTTCTAACCCGTGGGATCTTTTGTAGGTGGAGGTTCCGCCGACTTCTCGGGTGCCCACGCTCGCGAGAGGAAGGTCGTCTTCATCCACCGCGCTTCCATGTCGTCCCTGCGCTGCTGGAGCTCTGCCGGATTTCACCATCGGTACATCCAATAAGTCGATCCTTTCCTTTTCTTCGTAGTTCTTTTGCATTCATCATCTCGCATCCTCTATCCCCCTTCATAAGGGCGCCTCTTCTTATATACTTCTTGCATCCATCATCTCATTTTTCTCCTACTCGAGTCTGAGAGGGGTTTAAAACCACACCAACCAGGTGTGTGTCCTGCCGCAATTTCGTTATTTTCATCACAAGGGATTGATACTACACTGCCATTTCCTAATTCTGTTTATCTACTGTCTGTTGTTTTGCAAGGGCAACTAAAGAAAGCCCTCTCCGTCGGCCGGCCGAAGGGGGAGGAAGAATTAACCCGTCATCTCCTGCTCTTGAGGTAGGCGCGATCACTTTCTTTATTTTGGGGTCTTTTGGCCCCTGGCGATCACATCATGTTCTCGAGGCCGCGGCGAGTCACTTCCCCAATGGCCGTTTAAATTTCCGTTCTTATATTCTCTTTATATTCTGTTATATTCTTATCTGCTCATATTCTCGAGGCCGCGGCGAGTCACTTCCCCAATGGCCGTTTAAATTTTCGTTCTTATATTCTCTTTATATTCTATTATATTCTTATCTGCTCCCGTTCTTATATTCTCTTTATATTCTGTTATATTCTTATCTGCTCATATTCTCGAGGCCACGGCGAGTCACTTCCCCAATAGCCGTTTAAATCCCCGTTCTTATATTCTCTTTATATTTTGTTATATTCTTACCTATTCATATTCTCGAGGCCGCGGCGAGTCACTTCCCCAATGGCCGTTTAAATTCCCGTTCTTTATATTCTCCTTATATTCTGTTATATTCTTATCTACTCATATTCTCGAGGCCGCGGCGAGTCACTTCCCCAATGGCCGTTTCAATTCTTTCTATTTGATTTCTGCACCATTCCCGCCCCCCCGAGGCCGCTGCGAGTCACTTCCCGCTATGGCCGTTTAACCCCCATATCTTACTATATTACATTTGTCCCGCTCGCCCCGCCGGAGCAATCTCCCATGGTGGCTCCTTCTCTTTTCTCTTATTTCTGTGTTGCAGCAAACAAAAGGAGCCCGCGCGCTTTGCGTCTTCTTCGCTCCTCGAACCGCGTGACGTCGCTCACAACCGCCTCATTTCTGGTTGAGGTCCTAGGGTTACCGTTTAACCTTTTTAGCGCCCCATAGCGTTGCGGTCCGGTGGAGGCCGCTTCTGCTTGGAGCGGTCTAACGGTAGACCGTGTCATTCTTTGAACGGTCTGGCGGTAGACCGTTGATTTTGGGAGTTACGGCCCATGTGAGACCGTTTTTTTCTCCTGGCGGTCCAGGCTTGACCGCCTTTGCCTAAGACGGCCCAAGAGAAGCCGCCTCTTGGTTTTCGCGCTTGCTAGGCCCGCTTAGCATCGTGTTGGTCTCCGGTTGACCCGGTTGTGACCTAGTGGTCGACCTTCGGCCTCGTGAGTGTCTTGGACATCCCATGGGTTCTCTGACCATGGTTCTAGGGTGTCTGGAAGTACCGTGTTATCTCGATTCACGTGCCCATAGATTTTGAGTGTCCGAGCGACCCTGTGTGTGTGTGTTCTGGGCTTTGCGTTACGCTCGATCGAGTCACTGTGTATCAGTGGGAGTGCGGTGGGGTTTCCCCCGCATGTCATGGGTTTATCCGGAAGATGGTTCCCGAGTGGGCCAAGTGTATGGCATTGGACTGCGAGTCGAGTCATACAACCTGGGGCTGGAGGTTTCCCACTTTTCAGTGGGATGGGGAATCGACGTGGCGGCTTGTGAGCTACCTTGGGAATCGTGCTTTTATGTTTTTCACGTGGACCGTGTTTGTGGCCTGTGGACTGTGAGTCCAATTACCCAGCCTGGCGCTGGAGGGTTTCTCAGTTCCCTTTTCGAGAGAATGGTCTCAGCAGTTGTGAACTGCCCTGTGAGACGCCGTGCCGAGGTTTCTGACCCTAGGGCTAGGGCAAATTGACGGTGTGTAGCCGTTCGGTGCAACGGTCTTGACCCTGAGTCTTGTGACTTAAAGACGGTTGGATTTAGCGAGTCTACAGGACTGTCCAGAGTCTTGTGGCTCGGCGCCACTTGATTCTTCTCGACTTTCGCGTAGGGTGCGTGTGTGTTTCTCGGAGTTTCTCCTCGGAGAGTGGTCACATAAGTGACTCCCCACTAGTCGTAGCCTTCCGACACGCGAGTGGTCCCACTATGGAGTGGTGGCGAGGCTACCCCAGAGAGACAGTTTTTAGGCTGGTTACCGTCGGGCCCCACGTCTTGCAGCCCTAGTCTGGCTGAGGGGAAAATCAGTCAGAGGGCCAGACCTAGGACGCATGGTCTGTGTGTGCACACGTGGTTGGAGGTAGTTGGACCCGTGCTGACGAGCGCGACCCCAACTAGTTCTTGTTCTGTGGTTACTTGTACGGTGTCCCCGTTCCACCAGGGTGCGATGAGGGAGACACCTGAGGCACGGTCTAGGACGTCAGGGGGCGCATCCGGCCTTGCTTCTGGTGGACAAGTACTCTGTCACGTCAGACGTGGCTCTCCTGTTTTCATGTTTCATTTCCCGTCTGCGAGACATGGTTCCCCCGACAGTTTCAGGGAGTGTTCCCGAGGTAGAGGTCTAGGGGTTTTTCGGTGAGCGTCACCGAGGGTTTTCCCTAGACGGTGTTAGGTCCCTAACTGTGAGGTCGTGACGGTGTTCTTCTGGCGGCATAGCCAGAGGTTCTCCCGTTAGTTCGGTAGTCCCCCGACTGTGAGATCGGGGCGCGTTTTTCCGGTGCAGTAGGAGTAGCTGTAGTGCCGAGTTTTGACCAGCCACCGGTTCGCTGTTCCTGTTGTAGTTGTAGTTGCTTTCCTTTCTGCTATCGCCGTTGTTCTCGGTTCGGGTTCCGCGGGATCCCTATTAAGCCAGTGACAGGAGGCTCACCCCTGCTTTTCAGGTGCGGCGGTTCCTCCTCGTGGTTCGAGGGTGCTGTGCGGGGTTCTTAGTTGCCAGCTCGTCGGGCCAATTGTTCACTCGGTGTTGGGTACGTTCTCTGCCTTAGACTATACTTTTATTGGACTGGACTCTGCTGTTGTAGTTGTTTATATATTTCTGTTAATTATTGAATTATCCTGTTTTATTTCCTATTTCTTTGTGCCTCCACACTCCTTTTAGCCCTTCCGAGCCCTCCCAGCTCGTGGGTGGCGGGTCAGGATTCGATTGGTATTGGGCTCCTCCTAGTTTCCTGATCTTGGGTCGTTACAGCCTGTGCCCCCCCTCTTCG